>OX596204.1:16210966-16696980 GCA_951394215.1 Glyphodes perspectalis | reverse complement strand
ACACTGCGCCATGACACTGCGCCATGACACTGCGCCATAACACTGCGCCATGACACTGCGCCATGACACTGCGCCATGACACTGCGCCATAACACTGCGCCATGACACTGCGCCATGACACTGCGCCATAACACTGCGCCATGACACTGCGCCATAACACTGCGCTCAATGTGTTAACCCACTTCTTTAAAATGTAAATAAATAAATATTTTTTTCCAGACTGACACACCAATTCCCTAGTTACAAACTAAGCTTATGATTGTGCTATGGATACTAGGTGAACGGATAGACATACTTAAATACGTTTATAAACATCCATGATTCGAGGACAAATGTCCATGTTCATCACACATTTGCCCCTAGCGGGATTCGAACCTGCGACCCTTAGTTTCGTGGCCAGGGTCTCTAACCACTCGACCAACGGGCCAGTCTATATTATCATACTTTTTACACGGCTGACTTAAGGCGTTTTTTTAGTTAATATAGTACAATATTGGGACAACCTAAATTGCCGCACATAAGTTACATACAGTTACTCTTGAAGTATTTCGATGAAGCAGTTATTTTTGCGAATGAATCTCGATTATCTATACATGGTTACGTGTGCAAATAATTAAGTTTTACTCTGCAATCGTCATGGCCTATCCACACCACCATTTTCGAAAAGTTTCGTTTCTAATCGAAATCTCCAGGTCACTGTATTTTTACTTATTGGAGGGCCATCTATCTACCTTCTGCTGTTTTGTGTGTGTGCTACATGTTCATTAAGATAAATTACCTGACAAACAATTAACCCACATTTACACGATAGGTGCGGACTGCGGCGCAACGAATCAAAATAAAAATCACTCCCAACCATTCCAGCTTCATCGTGTGGCGCAAGGCGAACAAGCTGGCCCTCCGGCTGGAAGTGGTGACGGAGGCGGGAGCGGAGGCCGGGTCGCCGGCGCTGGCGGCGCTGGCGCTGCAGTACTCGTACCGCAACACCGTGCCGCCCGCGCCCGCCGCCGCCGCGCCGCGCGACCACTCGCTGCGCGCGCGCCTCGTGCTGCGCCTGGGCCGCCTGCAGCCCTGAGCCCGCCCCGACACGCATCACCGACAATCTTTCCCGCTCGGTCGGTATTTTTTGAGGCCCCTATCTTAAGGATTTTTTTTCTTTGGTTAAGACTCTACATTTATCAGCGAAATTAATGGTGGTATGATTTTGTTACTCACTTTATTAAACTGCGGAGCCTTTGTTTTAGCGAAATACCGCGCTACAGATCAAATAAAATTTATTTATTGTGACTATAATCAAAAGACAGCTCTTAGTCTTTTCTAGTCTTAATCCAATTGTTATTAGTATCAAGTGGGCCCCATCATCATTATCTTGCTCATTAAACCACAGATACTACCAGGCCTTCTGCCAAAATAGTGAAACCATGTCTTTGTAGCACAGACAATTACCATTAACTGCCAATAATAAATATTGTATGCTATTTCTATAAAAAATCATCAAAATAATACATCAGGTTTATCTCATATATTTTATTTAACATTATGTCCACAAAATTAAGAAGCTGTTCTTATGTGCATTACATATTGCTTTTTTTATATATTAGTTTTAATCAATATAAATATTCTGCTAGTCTCGAAAATATATTTCTCTTATCAATATCACAGTGTTGTATAAAGTTGTTGATAAAATATAAACTCAATTTATCGAATATAGCAGCTATATTTAGAGTAAATTAAACAAAACATGTGCCTAAAAGTATTTAACTTGTGCATAATTACTCATGGAATTCCATTTTTGTTGTGCGTGTGTGGGAGATTTTAGTTAGGTATTTATTTTTTTATACATTGAAAGTTGGTTTAAACTTTAGTTGTAAGAATTAATTTAGGTTAAGTTTATAATGCAGTTCATATATTTTACTGTGCATCCAGTGCATAGAACCATGTTACTTATTGTATGTATAACATTATATTAACAGATGTAACTTTTGCACATTTTGTAATGCAATTTGCAAATAAGTATTTACTTTGCTGTTGAAGATTAGCAAAATATAATATTTTTCAGCTTATACACTTTGTACTTTTATTGTATCTTCCTTATAAAACTTTTAAAAGAAACAAAATAATAAAATGTAAAAACATCATCTATAATATATTATGCCACACAAATATTTACAAATTAATTAAATGACTCATTTGTCACCATCTCTACATTGTACATCACTTTCTAAATTAATTTGTTTTTTTGGTAACTTTAAATAGGGAACTTAAATTGCAAATGGAAGACAAATTATTTCAGCTTCCATCTCATCACACATGCAAATAATTTAACATCAATATAAAATGCTTTATGTGCAGTCTTTGATAACTTGTGTCTTAGCCGAGTAAATTACATCATTGATGCCAACCCCGTCGTAGCTACACCCAATAAGGGAAATCGGCAGGTTTTTGTCTTTTATGTACTGCCTGATCTTGTCTACTCTCTCATAATGACCAATCACATACTGCGGTATGCACCTGTCCAAAATGTTCACATTGTGTGCAGATGGCTTGTCCTTGATATTCAAAATTGAATGAATCTCCTTTAAAGCTATGTCCAACAGTTGCTTCTCAGTTACATTAGCACCAAATTTCTCTTTAAACCATTTGCCACCAAGCATAACAGTCAGCACCGTGCCATTCTGATCAGGGATACAGCATGAGTCAAAAACGACTCCAAGAATTGGGGAATTTTCAATAGGAGGGACAAGGAAACCAAACGCTGGGGTTATAAGAGACTCTTTGGTGTTGAAATACAAGTTGACTATGCCAACTGTCACAAATGGAATATCTTTTAGGTCTTTGGCCAAAGCAGGGTGTTGCTTCTCAACTAGATTTGCAAGTGAATATGCTGGTATTGAAGAGTAGACATGTGATGCTTCTATTTTTGCACCAGCCTCATTCTTTAATGTCACTCTCCCCGAGTCAATGAACTCAATTTCGTTTACTTTGGCATTTAGTCTCACATCAACATCATTTTCTTTGAGATATTTCTGCATGGTCAGTGGAAAGGTCTCTAGGCCTCCTCTAACAGTGTACACATTCCATTTTTCCTCTTGTGCCTTCTTTGCCAAATCACTCAACTCGAGCTCCTTATCAGAGTTTGTCTTAAATATTGATTTCACCAGCCCTTTGACAACGCCTCCATGTACTTGTTCCCATTCAAACAATGTCTTCATGAGGAACTTCACTGATATTTCTTTAGCGTCACCAGCACAGATACCGCAAATCATAGGTGATATGGCGTAATCAGCTATCTCTTTACCAAATCGCCTTTCCACAAAATTATAAATTGAATCATCATCCATCAGTTTATTTGGTTGTTTCATATCGTTGAAGAGAGCGTAAATTAGGGGTTTCGAAAATGGTTGGTTTGTTTGGAAAACACCTTTCAAACTTGAAGGGAGAAGATGAAGGTTGTTATTGACATAGATCATCCTGTTTTTAGCGGCAGGGTGGTCAGATTTAATGGGCACTATGTGCTCGCTCAAGCCTAGATCCTGCATCATATTCAACGTGTTCAATCCAGTCATTCCTCGAGGTCTGATCGTCCTTGGGCCGAGTTCAAACGTGTAGTCCTTAGTTTTAATAGACTTTATCCAGCCCCCGCAGTAATTGGTGGCTTCTAAGAGGAATAACTTGAGATTGTTATTGCTGGCTAGGTTGTTTTTGAGCAAATAATAACCTGTCGATAATCCGCCAAGACCGCCGCCGAGTATCGCCGCCATGTTGAGAATTTAATTGGAAAACCGATTTATAGTTTTATTTTGCCATTCAGTAGTGTAATATCAAAATTATTTTTGGTTTTCGCACGTGAACCGAGTTTGTTTTTCTGTTTTTCACAAACTTTCTTCAGCTGTTCTTGACGGCACACGTCAGCGTCAAAATGACAGTTGAGACCAGTTTCATGCAAAATAATTAGATTCGATATCTCATTTTGGTTTTAAGATTATTTAGCGTTGAAAAGAAATACATATACGCACAATTATTCAACTGCAATTAATTGAAAAAAAGAGGAAGATCAATTCCGTCAAATTGTTTACTATTAAAATTAATTAGCTAAATAAAAATGTCTACTCTTGGTCCGAGAGCTGGCACCAATTTTTGGGTAGGTATTTGATTTGGCAAACTAAAAACTTTAGAAGTTTTCAGCTTGCCCCAAATACCTACCCAAAAATTTTAAGAAAGAAAGAAATAAACTTTTATTGACAACAAATACACTGACAAAAATTATATAGACAATAAACAATAGACAATTAGAAATAGGAAAAATTTAAAAGATTGAATTAGAAAGAAACGGAGTATGTGCTACCAACTAGGTCCCAGCCCCAGCATTATGCTGCTGCGGCATCGGGTCAACACCGAAAATGCGCTTGTATTCTGGCGGCACCTTATGGAGTGGCAAACATTTATACGAACGGATAGGTATATACTTACAATACATTAAGAACGAAGAAAAATACATAAGAATAAATATAGTGGTTAAATAATAAAAAACATCATAATAAGTATTTAAATAAAGTTATAAATCATTAAAATATATAGGTACAAAGTATAGACACAAAGATAACAAACAAAAACATTTCACAAGGTTATCATAATTGGTTCCAGCTCCCCTACTATCTCAGCTTTGTTAATCGTACATAATCAATGTAAGATTTTTAATTTTGTTTTGACATTTAAGTATACATATTCAGAAGTTACCTACATTGTGTGATATGACTGATATAATGGAAAACACGGACTAGTAAAAAAAACAGGACGCCACGCTGTCATACTATAGCGTGAAGCCACGTTTATACATGAGTAAGTAAAATACATAAGGATACCAGATATCGGATATCTGTCAGTTGGAGCACTTATTATGTCAATGTGTGACGTAAGTTGCGTGTCAAGGTGGAGCACCTGAGGAGCTTCAACGTCTGGTTAGTGGCGCTGAGTTCTTCTTTTTTTACAAGTCCGAGATGGAAAATAATGAATTTCAACTAAGTAATAATATTATAAGTGGTGTTGTAATTCATACGATTAGTTACTTCTATGCCTTAATTCTCACAGAAAAATTTAAATCAATTCTCATCTCTTGCTTCACGGTAAATGTTTTCCTTCAGCCAGCCATTAGGGTATGTTTAGCCAGTAGGTATTAGATAAAATATACTTATACTGAAAAAATATACTTTCCAGATGTAACCAATTTCAACACATTCCATGCGAATAATTCGATGGTAATCTCGATACAGGTTTTGTTTCCTACGAACTTAACACCCATCTCCATAAAGTATCTTAACCCATTTTCGAAACCGCGGCCAAGCGTGAAACCGCCACTGACGGTCCCGATAATGGGGATAATGGATTAGCGAATAAACCAGAAGCGCGCCTGGGCGTGCGGGCGCAGTTGCGGTGTCGCGCGCCGATAATGAATTTCAATTTCATACTGAACGCACACGATAGGAGCGAGGTGCTGGAGTGGTCACAACCCCCACTGACTTTTTCACGATTTTAAAAAAAGGAGCATATGTTTATTTTTCGGAAGGTTTTTTAAATATAAGCAAATGCTTATGTGCTAGCTAATTTGTATAAAATACCTTTAGGTACGAGTGTAGTATAATCACTAAGTACGTTCTGATTGATAACTTGGCTACACGAGGATTTAATTGGAATTCTACAATACTTTACAATCGGAAATACATGACACCAAATTAAAATGGTGATGTCAATGTTTTTCATTAATTTGCATAAATTACTGCAATAGTAAATATTGACCATTTCGTTTTTTCCCTAATATGAAAATTATAATGATTGTCATGTGTTGAAATAGACCCGCACCGAACCAAAAATAAAAATTAGGCTTCAACCACTCTATGTATATCCCTAGGCTTTGCACTATAAAAACCGTTGAAAACGTTAGTCCCTCTCATTCCTTGCTAAGACATCCTTAACACAAGATGAGTCAACAAACTAAAACTAGTGATAAAAAGGGCAAAGCCGAAATGCGTGTCCAGAGAATACTGAGTAAGATCGACACCCTGAAACTTAGTGATGCCTTTGTCTCCCAGCTGCAGTTACCGAAAAAAGAGGGTAGAATGAAAAAAGTGTTGGCGGGAAAGTCAAAATTGTATCCTTGTGTGACAATCTCCGTTTTGGTTCTTGGAATGGTGGCGCAGTGGTTTTTTAAGGATTTGTCCTCAAAGGTAAGCGAGTTTAAAAATAATTAAAAAAATTAAAATAAACAGTAATGTTATTTTTATCCCCTCAGCAGTAAGACATTAATGATGACAAAGAGGCCTGATAGTCCCTTGTTGGGAATTAAAATTTTTAAATAATCAAAACAGTGTATTTACTTACATAAACGGTAAAATATGAAAAAAGAGTATTACTTAAGTTTCCACATTCATTTCTATTCAAATTAATTTGTTCAAATGTCTAGTACCTATGTTGTCTTAGAAGACAGAACCTCGAATGTTGCTTTTTAGAGAGATCTTTGTTACTATGCCCCTCTTTCCCATTGTCTAAGGTTTCCAATGGATCACAGACTCATAACTACCGAAAATATCTACAATGATTTTCCTAATGTGCTCAGGGCCTCCAAATACTAAAGACGACCTTTCGTTATTATCGAAATCGAAATCTACAACGATTACGCCAGCTGAGCAATGTTTATTACATGTAGAGTTGCCTGTTCGGGCTGCCCTCATCATCCAAGTCTCTCTTCCGCCCTCCGGAAGACTGCTCGATGTGCGTGGGCGTGGAGGGCGTCACCCGACTGACCAACACCTCCGCCCAGGCCTTCGAGGAGCAGTATGCGTATAGCGCTGCGCCGGTCATCATCACAGACGCTACGGCCAACTGGAGAGCTTTGAAGGTACTAACATTTGTTATTTGGGCTATATATGGTTTCGTGATAGTTCATCATTAGGGGGTCATGTGCCAAGGGCGTGCTCGTCGCGACTCCTGCCAGTCCGATCTCTCGGATTGCAACCTTGGACCGATCTAATTCCGCAGAGCAGGGTAGGGCGTTCCCCCGATGCGACGCGCACCGACGAGCCCTCGTCGGTGCGAAAAGTGGCGAGTGCGGCGAAGGGGGCCGCCACCCTTCACGCCACGCCGAACACTGCGGAACGAGGAGAGCAGAGTGCCGTATAGGCACGTGGAATGTAAGAAGTGGAATGAAAGATAAGATGTATGAGATGATTGACGTAATGAATGAGAGACGCCTGGATGTTCTGTGCTGGACAGAGACTAAGCGGAAGGGCAGCGATGCAGATGAGCTTCCCGGTGGTATGATGGCTCTGTGGTTTGGTGTGGAACAGAATTGTCATGCCAGCGGTGGAGTTGGAGTAGTGCTTTCCTCTCGTTTAGTCTCTGGTGTGAAAGACTATGGATTAGTTGGCCCGAGACTCCTCTGGGTTCGTATTAAACTGGGTATTACGCGAGTCTTTCTGGTTGCAGGCTATGCGCCAGTAAGCTCAGCCAGTCCCCAAGAACTAGAGGAGTTCTGGGAGTCTGTTAGAGAAATTCTGGACCTGACTGAAGGAAATGAGAGGATAATTATGTGTGGAGATTTGAATGGTTGGGTTGGCACCAAGCGATCTGGCTATGAAGCAGTCCTTGGCCCATATGGAGACAAGAGAGTGAATGATGCTGGTAAGCAAATCTTGGAAGTATGTTTGGAACGGAACCTCCTTGTGGCAAACACTATTTTCCGTCATAAGGATATTCACACGTATACTTGGAGACGGAATGACCAAAAAAGTGTGATTGATTTGATTTTAGTTGATAGCCGCCTCCGCAATAGTATATTGGATTCAAGAGCCTACAGAGGCCCTACTCTTGAAACAGACCACTACCTGGTAGTATGCCGGTTTGCTGGGCTTTTCAAGAAGTGGAGACACTGGCGAGTGCGTACTCCATGCGGAGGCACTGAAAGGATAAGGAATGAAAAACTGGAAGATGAAAGTGTAAGGAGTGTGTATGTAGGCTTAGTCAATGAAAGACTTGCGAATGCGAGTCTTTCTGACTTAGATGTTGACGATTGCTAGAACATTTTGAAAGAGAGCATGGTGGACAGTGCAAAAGAGGCATGTGGATGCGCAAAGAGACGTAGAACAATGAAAGGTGACGCATGGTGGGATGAGGAGGTCAAAGCCTCCGTAGCGAGAAAGAAGAAGGCCTGGCTTGACTATGTCTCATCTTTGCAAATGGATGAAAGTATGCTTGAGATGAAGAAAGAAATATACCGTTATTGCAAGAGTGAAACCAAAGCTTTAGTGAAATTGAAGCGTGAAAGAGTAGCTATGAATGAAGAAAGGAGACTGACGAATAGTTTCGAGGCTAATTCCAAGCTCTTTTGGAGGGAGGTTAAGAGGTCTCGGGGGTATTCGTCGGCATCCGGAATGAGTAAGATTAAATCTAAAGCTGGTGACATTCTTGCAAACCCGAATGAGGTGTTAGAACGGTGGAGTGAATATTTTGGAGAAATGTATGAGTATGTCTGATGTTGGCACTGAGAGTGAGGCTATGTCTGATTCTGTGGTGCTAGCGTCTGATGAAGACATCACTATGAATGAGATTGAATGGTCGATAAGAAGTCTGAAAAGTAGAAAGGCCGCGGGAATAGACAAGGTATCTGCGGAGATGATCAAGCTAGGTGGCGCTAGCGTCCAGGACGCTTTCTGGTTCTTGTGCAATCTATGCTGGAGAAACGGAAAGGTCCCAATGGACTGGAGACGGGCAGTCATCGTGCCTCTGTACAAGGGTGCTGGGTCACGTATGGACTGTGCCAGCCATAGAGCCATCAGTTTGATCAGCTTAGCAGCAAAGGTGTATGGCAAGATTATTGAGAGGAGAATGAGGGTGAAATCTGATGGAATGTTGTGGGAGGCACAGGGAGGTTTCCGGAATGGTAGAGGATGTACGGATCAAGTCTTCTCTCTTCGCAACATCGTGTAGAAGCATCTGGCCAAAAGTCAGAGGGTTTGTTGCGGTTTTGTGGATATGGAGAAGGCCTTTGACAGGGTTGTACGAAAGGACCTTTGGGACATATTGCCGAGATATGGGATTGATGGAGCATTGCTTCGTGCTGCGCAGTCCACCTATGTGGGCTGTACGGCATGCGTGCAAGTGGAGGGCAGCCTGTCACCCTGGTTTGACGTCAATATTGGTGTCAGACAAGGATGCGTGCTGTCTGCTCTGCTGTTTATCCTATATCTTGACCATTGTCTCCAGAGAATTAGATCTATGAATGTTGGAGTACGTATGGGTGACTTGGTTGTGAACTGCCTGCTTTACGCGGACGATGCCGTACTTCTAGCAGAGTCGGCATCGGATCTGCAGCAACTAGTCACAACATTGAAAGATGATTGCAAGGAGAGAGGCTTACATTTGAATGCGAAGAAAACAAAGATTATGGTGTTTGAAAGAGATGAAACCAGAACGGATACAAGGATATCGGTTGACGATGTAGTGCTGGAACAGGTGAATGAAATTGTATATCTAGGATCTGCATTTAGTAGAGATGGAAGGTACTCCGCTGATATAGAAAGAGGAGTGAATGCAGGGAATAGGGTGAATGGAGCGTTAGGAAAACTTTTAGGCAGCAAAATCTTAAGCCAGAAGGCCCAGCTCGCCATACACAATGCGGTGCTGATTTCTACGCTAACATATGAAAGCGAGAGTTGGGTATGGCAGAAAGAGCATGAAAGTAGAATAAACGCGGTCGAGATGCGTGCGCTGCGGAAAATCTGCGGTGTATCGCTCACAGACTGCGTTCGGAATGATGATGTAAGAAAGAGAGTTGGTCTGAAGGACAGCGTCGGAGTCAAGGTAAGAAGAGGCATGCTCCGGTGGTTCTTACATGTGGAAAGAATGGATGACGAAAGATTGACTAAACAGATATACAATGCGAATGTGGAAGGATGTAGGAGCCGCGGAAGGCCCAGGCTTACCTACCACGACCAGATTGGTCGTGTATTAAAAGAAGGTGATGTTAGGAGTCATAAAAATCGTAGAGCTTGTATGAAAAGGATTATGAATGTTGAAGAGGTGAGTGAGGTGTGTAAGGATCGTGCCATATGGCGTTCGGTTCTCTCTGCCTACCCCGCTAGGGAAGTGGCGTGAAGTTTAGTTAGTTAGTTAGTTAGCGTTAGTTCATAATTCAGACATACGACATTACATAATTTCTCTTTTATAACACATCGAAAATCTGGCCAATTACCATTAATGTCAATGCGATTCGATTCCTCATCTTTCGTCTGAATAATATTAGGGAGCCCGTTTTTGTATTTAGTTCTAGGTAGGTACTAGACAGCAGATAGTAATATAATAATTATGACACAAAATCATGCTACTGACTGTTGCATTTCGTTTACCCAGGAATTCAGCTTTAAATTCTTCGCGGACTTCTACAGAGAGGGTAAGATGGGGAAGCAAATCAATGACTGCTTCTTCTTTGCGTACAAGTCTGGCTTCAACTCGCTCGAGGAGGTGTTCTCTATGGATGAAGCACGTGCAAATCTCTCCGGAGATCCTTGGTAAGTGTACTCAGTGGCGGACTAAGCCTGGGGCGGTAAAGAGCTGTACGAGGTCCCTAGTAGGGATATGAGCGGTGTTGCTCGCCCGAAATTGGGAGAGGGGGTCCACTTTTTGTTATACAGTGGAGCGTCGATTATCCGAACGTCGATCAACCGAACGACCGATTATCCGAACACTTCGCCAGTCTGATTTATTGGTTTTTAAGGTTCCGTACTCTAAGGGATTATCTGTTCGTCTTCCGTTTGTCCGTCAGTCACCAGGCTGTATCTCATAAACCGTGATAGTAAGACATTGAAATTTTCACAGATGATATTATATTTTTGATGCCACTATAACTAAAAACAGAATAAAAAAAAATAAACGTCAGTTTTTGTCGGTTTTTTTGCTCGATTTTAATAACGGTCACAGGTAGACGCTTGAAATATTTACAGAATATTTAGTTGTATGTTTACTTTAAAAATGAAGAATGAAATAAAAATATAATAAATATTTAGGAGGGCTCCCATACAACAATTTTATTAGCGTTTTTGCTCGGTGTTGGTACGGAACCCTTCGTGCGCAAATTCAACTCGCCCTTGGCCGTTTTTTTTAATAAAAAATGTAAACTTATTATCCTATCCATGAAAGATAATACGAAAAATACGAAATTTATAAACGGATAGAGGATGGTGGAACTGCAACGCAGTTATCCAATGAATACCAAGTTGGTTTACCAAGTTTGTTGGAACCAAGTCTATCATGCGTTGGTTTGAAACACATTACGCGGTTTATTTATACTACATGACAAATGGATTCAATAGGAATAAGTTATTTATTATTAAAGATGTATTATAATCTAAGTATGAGTAGTAAAGTATGACTAATATGGTTTTTTATTCACCTCTATAATAATTACCGAATCAATACAGTTCGATTATCCGAAAAAACCGGTTTTCCGAACACCCATGTCCCCCAAATAGTTCGGATAATCGACGCTCTACTGTATAATGATTACAGGAACTTGGAGATAATATTAGGCCCGCCAGGACCACCCCTTCCGCCTACCTACGTACCTATAAACATTATCCTAATAGGAAAGTTGACAGTAAGTTACACTGACTAACCTTAAACTTTTTTATGAGATAATAAGTACGTATAGCAATAGTCAAACATAACTAGAAATACTTTTATGCTTTTGGACTTTTTATTTGCTTGCGATAAAATGGAAAAAGGATGAAAAGGATCATGAATGTTGAAGAGGCGAGTGAGGTATGTAAGGATCGTGCCTTAAGGCGTTCGGTTCTCTCTGCCTACCCCGCTAGGGAAGTGGCGTGAAGTTTAGTTAGTTAGTTATATAAGTAGGAGGCTTTATTCTGACGCCCATAAACGCTTTAAAAATAGGAAACGGTTTATTAGATTAAGTATAAGCAAACAAACCAGATTGCAATTTTCGAAAATAAAATACTCATCAGGCAGCGCAACTAAAAAAAAAAATTATATTCAAAAATTAAGTGAACTTAAATGACTCCTAAACCAATAATTACAGTGACAAGAACCTCATATGGATATTTCACGCAACTCCCATCAGGTACGTCGGCTGGAGCACGTGCTTCAGCGAGGAGACGAAGCGCCTGCGCAGCTACTACACGCGACCGTACTTCCTGCCGCGCACGGCCGAGAGCGACATGGTCGACTGGGTCTTCATGGGCGGGCCCGGGCAGGGCGCGCATATGCATGTAAGACATCACTACTATAATGTATGTACCACTAGCATAGTGTATTTTGTAAGTAGTACTTATATGCATAGTATAATTTTGTAAGTGGTAGGTATGTAGGTAGGTAGGTACATAGGGTTTGAGTGATTTACTTAATACTACATGATAGATTTAGAATTTTTTGACTACTAAATCAATGTACTACATACTTATAGTAGTTATTTTTCAGCGTCACTAACGTAAATGTCAATCTGGGTCGCTGTCGTTATAGTAAACCAAATAAGTCCATCGAGAACAACAGTCAAGAACAAAGTCACTCATCAAAGTATGAGTATACTTTACGATGTTTTCAAGAATTTAAGTGACGCCCAACATGGGGTCATCGTCACGCGTAAGTTTATATTTATTAGGGGCCGTCCATTAATCACGTGATGTTTTTTAGCATTTTTTTAGACCCCCCCGTGGGTGGTATACGTGCTGAGGTTTTGTACTACCCCCCCTCCCCCAGCTAAGATCACGTGTATTTTTTTGTACATACTAAGTAGGTATGTTTTTATTGTAGGTAAGTAGGTTTTTTTCGCGCATCACGCAGATAAATTTCTCTCGACCTCCGCGTAAGGATGCCTAAGTTATATTTCTTGCATTATTGGCAGGACAGGAATTAACATGATTGTTGAAATTTTTCTTAGTACCTACTTCATAAAAAATAATATATGTTTACGCAATTTTGCAAGATTGTAAAAATAAATGTATTTCGGTTTCGAAAATAAATACACGTGATATCTCCTTCTACCACCCCTCCCCCCTTGTGATGTTTGGCTATATGCCTCACGTGATTAATGGATGGCCCCTTATCTCTATTAGTCTACCATTGTAAAAAAAGAAGCGACAAGTGGGTAGCTCGTCGCCTACACTGCGCGCTACAGTTGTGTATAAGCAAGTAACAGTGGGCGATGTGGTGGGCGCAGGTGGACTCGGTGAAGCACATGTCGTGGCAGGCGCAGGTGGCGGGGCGCAAGCGCTGGCAGCTGGCGCCGCCGCCCGAGTGCCTGTACCGCTGCCGCTGGCTCGCCTTCACCGTCGAGCCCGGGGAGATACGTACGTACCAATACCTGTCCCATCGACAGATACCAATGCGAATTCAACTTCTTTACTTTATAAAGACAATTTGAATTAGTAGGCTTCAAGACTCATAAAAATCGTCAGAATTATCCTTAAAGTAAAAACTGCCGTTATATTCCATACCCTCATTTTGTCTTGTTGCACAGTGTTATTTGGCACGTATTCTCCAGACTCAAAACATGTGACGTCATATTTAAGTAAATGTGACATCACAAGCTTCGCAATTTAAAGCTTTCATTTAGATTTCAATTGCTTAGATTGTGGCATCAGTCTTTATTTTTTTGTTGAGGAAAAATCTGCTGATTTATTATTATTTTCGCCCTTCCCTTCTCCCCTTGGGTCGAATAAGAACGGTTGCTGAGTTATGGGTTTAAAAGGTTAAAACAATGGATTAATTACACTGGTCAACAAAATTCAAACTTTTTCGTGCCACACGGACTTTATTGATATTTTTTACTTTAATTGATGACTGTAAGAAAAAATAAACAGTTAAAAAAAATTTGCTAGCCGAGGATTTTATTCTATTGAGTAATTTAAAATATTAAGAAAAAATACAGATCTCGTAAATCAAACGTTTATTTTTTTATAAATTACTTAATAATTAAAGATTTTCTTGAATGTTTAGCTTCTGGTTGGTCCCTTTTAATTGTCCAGCAGTAATCCGCTAACATATTTGGGCTCCATTTGCCCTGGTACCGCTTTTCCATACTAGAAATGTCCTGGTGGAACCTCTCGCCGTGCTCGTCACTGACAGCCCCTAAATTGTCAGGAAAAAAATCCAGGTGCGAGTCTAAAAAATGGATCTTGAGTGACATGTTGCAATGCTTGATATGACAATAAAGTTCGCTAACCAACTATCTGTAGCTGTCACTCTTGTGGTTGCCCAAAAAATTTGCAACAACATTTTTAAATGCGTTCCATGCACATTTTTCTAAACCGCTTAATTTTTCTTCAAATGTTAAATCTTTTATTAACTCCCTGATTTGAGGGCCAACAAAAATACCCTCTTTTATTTTTGCATCACTTATTTTAGGGAATTTTTCTTTTAGGTACAAAAATCCACTCCCACTGCGATCCATTCCCTTCACAATTTTTTTTATTAATCCTAATTTGATATGCAATGGTGGTAAAAGCACATTATTTGACTCTACAAGGGGTAAATACTTTACATTTTTTTGGCCAGGAACTAACGATGCACGCGTAGGCCATTTTTTTTATATATAGTGATTAGTTCTGTCTCGGCTATCCCATTCACATAAAAAGCAGCAAAACTTTGTATAACCCAGCTGAAGTCCAAGTAATAGTGCAACAACTTTAAGATCACCGCAGACATGAGGGGCCCAGAATTTGTCTTGATGGGCGACAGAAAAACCAAAACATTGGTGATAACACTCCAGCACAAGATTCGTAAAATTTCGTCGTTGTTTTTTGAATGTAAGTTCTCCGCAGACATAACAAAAAGAGTTAGGGTCATTATTACACTTCCTCGACATGTTCACAGGATTAATAAATCACAAAAAATATTCAGATTCAACTACAAATACTTTTATGACGATTTACTTGTGAGCGTTTCTGTTAATTTACCGCCGTAGTACTAGTTATGAGTATTACCGTATCACAACAAATATGAGGCTAACTGACAGATGACAACTGTGATTTAATGATGAGGGTAGATTGATAAAACAAAATTAGCTATCAAAGTTCGTGTGGCAAAATCAGTGTTGACCAGTGTTATGTGGCGGACAGCCGTCTAGAATGGATGTAGGAATGAGACTGACGAATGAAATTATGAAAGTGATGAGTATGCAAAAGCAGGTGACTGTTATGCAAGCAAGGGTGCAATGACTACCTATAACTGAACGCATGACAACAGCATGATAACTCAGCCTCGTTTTTCTCTGAGCTAAAATTGATTACACTAAGGTACTTATATTATTACAAAAGTTAGATTGGGTTTTGATGGCCCTCCCAAGTAACACAGATAGCAGTATAAGGTCTTAGTAACAGCAAACCCGGGAGCGATAAGCTTAAAAAGCTGTTGATTAATGTCTGAGTAAACGTGTACTCAGCTCTTATTCAAGCAAATTGGGCACACTTTTAAATGCTTTAATTTGAATAATAGCAATATAAAATCTGAGTAGTAGCAATGTAATTGTCCACATAGCTTAATAACGTCTGAAAAACGGCAGTCGTTACTTATACACAGATGTTTTATCATGTTTATTCAGATAAATATTTGTGGCTGTGATATTCAAAAACTACTCAGCTATAAGCACATTTGTACCACACTATTTCAAACAAAATGTGTGTTTCCTTCAAGAAATTGTTGACATCATTAATATTTATTAAGATATTAATGTGGACGGAATGAATACTTGGAATTGTTAAGTAATTTTTAAAAATACGAGTTTTAGCTATTATACAAGTGAAATAATATTGCGCAAGTAATTTTGTCGTCAATAACGTATGTCCTGTAACTATTGGTTTTACGCGCCGCTTCAATATCGAAGTTTAATGATAGAAATAAGTTAATGTACAAGACAGAAATAAGGCAAAAAAAAACTTTTAGCGTAATTCCTTATTTTAGTGTTTTAAAAGTAATAATTAGTTTATGTATAATACTCGAATTTGTATCTGAATTAATAAAACACAGCATTTGATAGCAAAAACAATTCCAAAAACATTTATTTTTGAGGTTATAATGGCGATTCCTATAAATCTGATTATTAGCTGCTCACGGAGCTGTTTTACCGAGCTGCTGCTGAATAATAGTTCTGACTCGTCACATATTAAGCCTTTATTTGGCAAAGCGCGGTATGGCGGAATAATTTCTGAATAACAGTTGAGTATTTGTTCACATGTTTTATTAAACAGCTTATTAGGGTTCAAAACAGAACAATCAAAAACTAGAATTTCGTGGAAAAATGATTAGGTGATCGATCGAACTTTATTATTTAACTATTATATAATGCAATCATTTCACTTAAATAAAAAAAAATAATTAAGCAAATGAATTAAAGCTATTTAGGTATACCAATCTAACGTAAAAAGGATGTAAAATATTTTTTTTATTTTGTTTTATTTAGAAAAAAAGCTGTGGTAATCATGTTTTTTTTTTTTCAACTTACGTACCTATGTCTAGTTTGAGTTAACTACTCGTATGTACTGCATACCTTATTAAAATGCTAAAAAGGGAAAAGAAACGAGGTCTCTTTTGGTTCCCCATCTATTCTAATGATAATGTAGCAGTTTTTCATTGTCTGAAAACAAACGGATATTATACCTACACTAGCTGTGCCAGCGGTGTCACCCGCGTTTATGGTTAATATAATATAGACTATTTCCGTCATACATGATTTCTATGTAACTTTAACCATCAAGGCTGCACACGCGACGGAAGCTTAAAAAATGGAGTAACTTCTCCCGTTTTCCCAACATTTCCCGTCACTACTCTGCTCCTATTGATTGTAGCGTGATGAAAAGTGTACTATCTGCCCAGGAGTATGAAGAATAATTGTACCAAGTTTCGTTAAAATTCGTCGAGTAGTCTTTGTTTCTAAAAAGAACATACAGACATACAGACAGACAGATAGACAGACAGACAAAAATTTTACTGATTGCATTTTTGGCATCGGTATCGATCACTAATCACCCCCTGATAGTTATTTTGAAAATATATTTCATGTACAGAATTGACCTCTCTACAGATTTATTATAAGTATAGATAAACGGAAACCTAAAACAAAATTAAACCTAGCTAGATAGATTAATTGCCCCCGAAACCCCCTACATACTAAATTTTATGAAAATTCTTGGAGCCGTTTTCGACATTCAGATTACAATATAGATAGGTATACAATAGTTTTTTTTATTTAAAGATACGTATTAATAATATCATAATGACACATAATTTGAGTATAGACAAATTCAAAACCTCGGACACAACAAAAGGTAGATTTATACTACCGCATTGAATGTACTACAAATACAAAACGCTAGAATAAAATGATTCGGACCGCGCGTATTTTTGAATTCGTTAATATTCTCATCTGATTCATCTCCACTAGATGTGTAATCATCGTCACCCACACAGTCTGTATATGAAATTGCGGGTACGGAACACTCTTCTATGTACGATCGCACTTGACTGTTAAGGTTAGCTTGACCGCTTTCTTCCACAGCTAGTTTACTAAACACTATGCTGCCTACGCCCAACTTACAACAACTAACGTTTAATAAATATCTACAAATAAAGCAATATTCAGCATTCTTCTGTGTAAATACTGTTTAACTAACTTTAAAACTGCTAGTTTCGGTATAAGAATAGAAGTATGTGTAATAGAGTTATAAACTATGTCTACATTTCTTTTATACCAATATAAGCTTAATTAGAACCCAGAAAATACTTTTTATCAGCAGCTGAATAATTCGCAAAATAAAGAACCTTATAAGATTTCAAAATAATATTAAAGCTGTTATTCAGATACAAGCATTTTAAAACCGAATTTTAACACTATTATTCAGCATCTAGTTGCTGAGGGTACTTTATACAGAATATAGCATTTTTAACAGCAATAAGCTTAATAATGTTTGTATAATAGTATTGTACATTACGTTTATTCAGCTTGTTATCTTTTAGCTTACTGTTATGCAAATTAAAGCTATGTGAAACTCTGTAAGCTTAGAAACGTTTGTGTAATATTGAGAATAAAAGTTATTACTAAGCCTTAAGAAAGAAGCCGAAATTATACAAATTTTACTAAGCTTAAAAAATTTTAATAGCCGTAATACAACGTTAGTCAGAATTTAGCTATTTCCTTAACTGTAACACAAATGTTACGTAACTATTAACTGTGTTATGAGTCGCATTAGTACTGTTATCATGCTTGTGTGTTACTTAGGCTACGACCCTCCTTAGCCTAGAACTACATATAAACAGTAACAAAATGTCGATTTCCAGTGGTGGTGGACACGAACCGCTGGTACCACCAGACGACGGCGCTACCTGGAGCCCTCAGCATCACCATCGGCGCAGAGTACGACTGAGACGACAGTGGATACGAAGAACGAATCCGTTTCATTATTTTGCCAATAATATTGGATCTTAACTAAAGTATCAACGTTACTAATAGTAAAGAAAGAGTTTGTAAATTAGAATGTTTGTTATTCAATTACAATGATTATATTTCCTTTGTTAGTTATAGGGTATATTTGTTGCCATATATGTAAGCTGCCATCTCCTTTGGCGTACTTAAATAAAAACACTGATGTATGCTACGGAAAACCTTTATTACCATGAATCTACAATCTACAAACACGATGCGGAACGTTGCTGATTACAGAATAAATATCGATTACATTGTATTACTTGATCTACTGGAATGACTTGCCACCTAACATGCAATAACATCGATCAATAAAATAACAGAGAGCTCGGATAAAGATACGAATTCCGTACAAATTTAAGTACATAAAAATTGGACCATTATAAAATTGGGAATAAAAAATACAAAAAATTAACTCGCTCACACACTTTTATTTATTCTTACAAAATGAAATAAATAAAAAAAAACTAATTTCAGCTACCAATAATAAAATAATAAAAAAACGCCCATCGGTTCTTTTGGTAATAGATTGTTACATTTTATACGTACGAATATTAGATCAAGAAGTTAAACTTGTTGTTTTATAGACTCGAGTACACTTACAAAGTACAGAAAAAACAGTTATGAACTCTAACACACTTTGGAAATGCAACATCTAATACACATTGATATTAACATGTAACAATATTAATTTACTTCAAATTGATAAATATTTTATACTTAGAATAAGTTATGATTGATCATTTTCAAGTAGACAGGTTACCATGAAGTCTTGGGTAGGAAGTTAGATTCAAGAAGTTAAGACAAACGAATTAATATAGACGTTATTCAATCAAGTGTTTACTATTTGAAAGCTTTTTATTACTAAGTTCCTAGATGTTCGCCCAAAACCTTCATATAACGTCTGTACTGTTAGATCTTAGAGGCGTAAGTAGCGTCGCTGCGGTGATGGGTGACCGCCTACTCCTCGCCGGTGCCGGCCGAGTCGAGGATCACCTCGAACGAGAACGGCTGGAAGAGGTAACCCTCGCCCTTGTAGAACTTGCTCTGGAACTCCACCCTACGGGATAACGTGTGTGTGAGTACGATGAACATGTTTGCTTTTTAACATCTATCAATTAAAGAAATTAATCAAAGTTGTTTTTTATAAATTTTAGACCAACTTTATAGGATCTTTAGTGTAGTATTTTCTTGTGTTACTTACGTAAAATCAATCAAAGAAATCATTAAATGTTAGTTTTAATAGATCTTACATCAACATCTAAGATCTTTAAAAGATAGATCTATATAAACATACATACAAATATTATAAAGAGGAAAGATTTTAATTGAATTGAATAGGCTCCAAAACTGAACCGATTTGAAAAATTCTTTCAGATAAAGTAGTTTTCCGTAACATTGGCTATATTTACATACATAACATACATAACATCACGCCCATAATCCCCGAAGTGGTAGGCAGAGTCAAAGTGGCAGCATGCCCCTTCAACCAAATTTATCCAAAAATAAATATATTTAAATGTATATATATTTTATCCCCGTATTTCTACGGGACCGGGAACTATGCGGGTGAAACCGCGACGCGAGTCGCAGACAAGGTCGGTAGGTAGGCAGTCACCAGTGCAGACGCAGCGTGTGCAGGAAGGCGGAGAGGCCCTCCATGAGCACGAGGATGGACACGGAGATGGCGGCCCAGCCCGCGAACACCACGTACAGCATGATGCCGCCCGAGTACCCCGCCGCCACCAGCCCTGCGACCAGGGCACCAATATTAAACTTACTCTTTGAACATTTTAATGAAAAAATAAAAAAATACTTTATTACTCTCTGATCAATCTTTCTTAGACTATACAATTGAAAGTAGTATGTACTTAATATTAAACATGAGTTATTTTCTGTCTAAGAATGTAACAGGGGATCCCAAACTAGGCTTAGCCTGTATCTTGGGTAACCAAAAACATTTATCTTGACAGTAACAAAGCATCAGTAAACACAATAATAAAACCATCGTAAAAATCATCATCTTCCTAGCGTTATGTCCCGTGCTTAGACGGGGTCCGCTTAGACCATGATCCAGGATTTAGCGAGTCTGGTAATTACATTGAAGCGACTGCCGGTCTGACCTTCGCAACCCTAAGATAGGGGAACCAGACAATTTTTGGATCATGGTTACAAATTCAAAGTTGTTTGAATTTGTAGGTTTCATCACGATGTTTTCCCTCACCGTCGAGCTAGTGGTATAAATATGTACATAGATTTTTTAAAATCTAGAGGTACATGCCGGGGTTTGAACCCGCACTCCTCGGTTAAGAGGCGCGTGTCCTTACCATTGAGCTACCACCGCTCCAATAAAACCATCGTAAAAAGCTAACATTATATTAAAAACAATAGAAATAAGTCAAATTGTGGTGTGCAATGTGTTTGTGTAGAAATAGTAAGGAAGTAGTAGTATGAGAATGTAATGTTTTTAAAATGGTAAGATAGATTCAGTTGCTAGAGTTTGTAACCACGCAGCTTTAAATATTAATCATCTTCCTAGCGTTAGTCAGGATCCGTTTTGACCATGATCCATCCGTCTGGTTTCTGAATCCTGACCAGGGTTGGATTGGAATCAAACGATTGCTGAAGTCAACCTTCGTTAGGGACCAGAAAAATTGGAGCTTGCTTGGCTACACATAATTTATAGTACATAATTTGTTTTGAGGGTTTTAACGCAGAGCGTAATATTCGCAAAATATCATCGCGAAAAATTTGGTCAGTTTCGCAAGAGTCATTTTCGCAGAATGTCACTTTTGCAAAAGTGTCATTTTCGCAGAATGCCACTTTTGCAAAAGTGACATTCACTTCTGCGAAAGTGACCTTTGGCGAAAGTGACACTGCGAAAGTGACGTTCTGCGTCAAAACGGTTCATGGCAGTAGTTAAAATCCGAACGTAGATTTAATAAATCCATAGGTACGTTCCCGTATTAGAACATCGGCACCTCTGACATAAAAAGTGCGCGTACCATTGAGCTCCCACTCCCAGGTAACGAAATATTATTATTACCAAAATAAATTCTATCTCTAAATCAATGTTAAAATGAAGGGTTTTAGCTAGAATAAAGATCAACTAAACACCTCACATAAACGATCAGTCTGTATATATAATAATGTGCGCGGGTGAGTGTAGCGTACCTTTCCGGAGCAGCATGTTCCAGGCGACCTCGGCGAGCTGCGCGTGCGCCAGCGACAGCGCCCACAGGCGCAGGTACGACGCCGTGTGCGAGATGCTGCCCAGCACGTACTCGATCGTGTGGATGGCCTGCGGGGACGCGGCTGGTTAGTGCGCTGGGGTCGCTTGGGGCGGGCGGCGGGGTCGATGCAACCGCCCCGTTGGAAAAACAGGGAGAGAAGGATACAGAGATGTGAAGAGAAATATTGAATAAGAAAGAAGATATGGAAAGAGAGGAGAGGAGGAGAGATAAGGATAGGAGCGAGTGTGAAAAATATGAAATAAGTCGCAAACTAAAGATTTGAATAATTAATGGTGTGTAAACGGGTTTAAAAAAAAGTACCTGGCATACTAAATGTCATTTAAAAAAAAAATACGGATCTAGAAAATTATACAACATAACAAATTTAACACGTCAAGACTCAATTATAAACTAGACGTGCCCATTTCTTGACCCCAGGGCGCAATTTTAAGTGGACTAAAGGTTAACTGGAATTTACTGGTGCACGAGTTACTGGGACGAAATGTTATTACCGTTATTTATGTTTACCAAGGCACTTGCTAAGTCTGCAAAGCGCCGTGACCAATTACGATCGGTCTAATGCTTTGTCGCCTTCAGAAGTATATGAAAGTGACTCGCCTGGTGGATGAAGACCTCGGTGATGTCCTCGTCGTGTCCGTGCGCCGGCGCAGGCACGGCGGCGCCGCCCGCGGTCCCGTTCTCGGCCGCGCCCTCGATGCTCTGGTGACCCTGGCTCTGGGGGACGGGAAACAACTATTATATTTACTTGTTAAAAAACTGTTTATAATGAAATATAGGTATTTGTGTAAACATTTGTATATGAAGCATGGAACTATACTAAACCTACGGTTATTCAAAGGTCGTAAACCATAGATGCGATTTATGAATCAGAAGAAAGAGAGAACTCTTAATAGACTAGTAAATATCTCCTATGTATGTCAAAATGGCCCTTACCCCCATCTGTCCAAAAGCAAAGCGTGGAAGGAAATTTCAATCGTAAATAACCTTATGTAATGCCAGAATAAAATCTAATTGGGCTATTTTGACCCGGTACTGTCGGCAACAGAAGTAACTAAGTAATTCGTATGTCTTTAGGAATGGGGATGTTGACACCATTTATATTTAATTTTAAAATATCAATTCTGTAAAAGAAAGTATCGTAGTATGCTGTTAAACCTTATTGAATTTCAATCATATTGAGTCTAAGATTTTTAATTTTACAAAAACTGCTTAACATTAAGTCAGTTGACTATACAAACTAGTGACGTCACACGTTGACAAGCCAAAATCAAATGAAGTAATTTCGTTTTGACAGCTCTTAAAAAGTATCTCAATTGACTAGCCAGTCAAGATCCCTATTAACCTTTGAACCGCCGAAGTGCTGATCAGCACTTACACCTATAACCGCCTAAGAGCTGATCAGCTCTCTTGTTACCTGTGTTCAATTTTTTGCAATTTTTCCAATTAAATTCAATGCAATAGAGTCTAAATTCTCCTGTTTCTTATACCCTGATAAACAAACTATTCACTCACTGAATGAATCCCTTCGTACGACCAATGCAACCATTACTAATTTAACGTTGGATCTGAACTAGAGGCAAAATGGCGAGTTTTTGGAAGTGCAAGTGTGATTTTCAGATGAATTTATTTATGTGATTACTTGCTGGAAACATTGTATTTTTATAAAAGTAGATTACTGTGTTATTGTTATATAAAAGGAAAATAAATAAAACGGACATTTTAATAAAATTATGTAAAAAAAAAGCGCTTTCTTTCCTACCGTGGGTGCAAAAATTTAGTGTTGTCTTTTTTGCCTGTAAAATTAAAAAGGTTTGAAGTGCATTCAATAATGAATTTTAATACAATAAGGTACATTAACTATCTATAATTCAAATAAAATCGTTAGCTGCATGTCGTCCGAGGGATTTATTGAAGTTATTCAATAAATTGCAAGCCTAGTGCCTAGCGCGCGCTACGGTCGCGCCATTGAGCGGCAGACGAGGGAGTACAAAGACTCGGGTATCAAAGCGGCTGAAAGGTTAAGATCGCCCACAGTACAAGATGGCTGTCTAACGTCAAAATTACAACTCTTTCCCAACATCAACGTCAACCAATCACATGTTAGCAAAAGAAGCAGATACTCACGGCGCGCTGCTTCTGCTCCTTCATGACGAAGTACGGCTTGCCGAACAGCATCACCGGCACGCACAGCAGCGCCATGATCACGAAGAACTGCGCACACGCACAATATACTCAGTAAGTATAACATTCAAGAGCGAATTGCTCAATGACCGGTAGAGTAAAATGAACCTTAAAGTTAAGCGAAGCATCTCGCGTCATATACAAGGTCAAAAATAAATAGCGGCAAAAAATTACATTTATCCGGTCTTTATGTCGAAACCCAACAGATCCGGTAAAACCTGTAATCTCGTGTAGAATCTTAGTAGTCCTGCACCTATGGCGGGTGCAGAATCTTGGTATAGGAAGGAACTTGAACAAGATTATAGGCACTTTCGGTAGAAAAACTAAAGAGTGGCGTACCTTCTGCAGCCCCATCTGTCCGGCGTACATGGTATCGTCGCAGACAGGTCGGGTGTTCTCGTCCGTCTTGAACAGCATCATGTTGATGAACGTGATCAGGATAGAGGGCGCGCAGTACGCACTCGACCTCACGATCTCTGCGCAACAAACGGAACGTCACTTACATACGTACATACTGCATCCCCAGAAGGGGTAGGCCACGAAACCAAATGCTGCGAATTCGAATCGGTACTCGAAGATAGAAGCAAAGTTCTGTGATCAACATGGTCATTTGTATACTGTATACCTTTAAATATTGTTTAGCTTTAAATTTGACTGCCTCGATGGTCTAAGCATCTACTAGCATGCGCCAAGACCTAATCTGACCAAGAGGTACCGGGTTCAAATCCCAGGTCAGGTCAAAAATTTGTGGCTGGTTATTTCAATATTGAAATTACTCAGTAACAATCCGGAATCAGGAAGTTGGCGGTTTAATCACCCTCCCACCCCTACATTCCGCCTCGGAAAGCACGTTAAGCCGTTGGTCCTGCGCCTGACCTCTCTCCGAATGCCGTCTCACCGGACTATGAGAGTGAAAGAACAGAGAGTGCACCTGTGTTTGCGCACATACTTGTGCACTGTAATATCTCCCGCGCAGATGGCTAATCCTTGTCTTAACAAGGTAATATCGGTTAATAGGATGGGATATATTTAAAGGTAATGACCTTTAAATATATCATGGAATAAAGGTACGACTAGATCATTATCTATGGAATATGAAATATGAAATCATCTAACGTAACGTACATAAAAATGTACGTTATGACATTCATGTAGTTTATGACCTCATTTCAAGCTCGAGTAACAAACTCGACTACTTGGAGCTACTTAACATTAAAAGCTCGTATTTAATAGATTCGCCAGTCTTAAATGCTCAAGGTGAGTCTTTAGAAGTTTTGGCACGATTCTTAAGGCTCAAAATAGCTAAGGAGAAAACTCAAATACTGTAGTATATTACTCATTTGTAAAGGTCTGCAAATCCCACAACCTTCCACATTCATATGCACAAACATCCGTATAAAACCTAAATTCGAGCATAGCATACCTGGGTCCTGGCTGCCGAAGTAGGGGGGCGTGGAGCCGTAGGAGACCCACTTGATGAACATAAGCAGCACCATGTAGAAGAACAGCAGCACCAGGAACAGGATCTGCGGGATGAACTCCACGTAGATGCTGATGCGCTGCTTGAAGTAGCTGTAACAAACATTCAGACCATTGGGTTTTATACTTCGTTCTATGAGCACTTGTTTGCCTGTTGTTGAAAACTAAGCCTTAGTGGCGCGTAAAAGTTGTTAATTTTTTTTTATCTCGCGTTCCATATGTAAGATTCACGTATCTTTTGTTTAATGCAAAATTTTAATAAAAATAAAATTTCTCATTTACAGCCATTAAAACCTTTTATATTTTTTATATTTTATTAACTATAGTGTTTATTTGAATTGCCTAGTATGTTTTAAAATTGGTCCTATATACATAACTTCACGCCCTTATTCCCCTAAGGAGTAGGCAGAGTGAAGGGGGCAGCTGGCCCCTTTAACCACATTTAGCCAAAATTGGGCTGGGCTAGATGGAATATTGTGAAAAAGTGGCTAGTTTGTCGCCTACACAATCACCATTACCCAGACAAACACGGTTAGATGAAAATTGTAAAATTTGTCCTCTGATTTGTAATCATAATTACAACAAATGTTTGCTCAATCCTGTTCCTAATAGGTCGCATGGAGAAATAAAGTTAATTACAGTCTTCAGAAACAAATAGTAATTCTTACATGTGGTTCCAGAGCGAGAGGCAGACACCGAACAACATGTGGAAGACGCCGATGATGATGGAGATCTTCATCTTGTACGCGTTCATGAAGATGATCTTGTTGGCCTCGGCGAGCTAAAAACAAACAACGCATTTAATTTAATCTAGGATACATTGACACTAAGGGCCTATGTCAAGATTACCGGGGATCTCATCAATTATATCACCTCATGTCTGGCATAGAAAAATCCACATAACATAACATCAATATCATCAAGAATGAGTCAGATGGAAAGCCGGAAACGTTCCATGTACCTCGGAGCCTCGAAATACAACTGGAAACCGCTCTTGTGACGCCTCTGGATGTAGTACACTTAAGGTTTTATATGGAATATCTATGGATAGTGGATTTTTCTTTATACACTGCTATTGTGTACATTATGTCTGAGGTAAGTGTATAAAATATAATAAATGTTATGAATATATATATGTAACATCACGCCCATAATCCCCAAAAGGGTAGGCAGAGTCAAAGGGGCAGCCGGCCCTTTCAACTACATTCAGCCAAAAATAAAACCGGGTTGGGTTAGATGGAAAATTGTGAAAAAGTAGTGACAAGTGGCTAGCTCGTCGCCTACACAATCACACACCCAAAACCCAATATACCACTAGTCGCCTTTTACGACATGCTAGCAATAAACACAGTTAGCACATTATTTTTTTTTTTTTAGTCCCAGACCAACATGGGACTAAGACATAGAAAATACCTTGTTGTGTCAGTTAAAAGTGACGGGTCCGTTAGAAGTCCTTTAGGAAAATTCGCTTGTGAAATAACTGACTGAGAGATTCCAAAAAGTACAGAAGCTCTACCATAACTAATAATCTGGACCAGCGAATTCCGAAGTACCGAGTCGCGACATAAATTTTATTGTTGAGTAGCAAGCGAATTAGATAGGTTTTAAAAATAAAACGATACTAGAACCGGACCAACGACTACACCATTAATAATAAATAATAAATAAATAAATTCTTCATACTGACACACCAATTCCCTAGCTCCAAACTAAGCTTATGCTTGTACTATGGATACTAGGCGAACGGATAGACATACTTAAATACGTTTATAAACATTAGCATTAAGTTATTTAATAAGTTACCAGATAAGGTAATTCAAATGCCCGTTCATAAATTCAAATCACATATGAAAACATTTTTCATGAAAAAGGGCTATTATAGAATTGAAGACTTTTTCAATGACAGGAATCTGCAGTCTGCGCTCTAATTCTTGCATGGTCTACTCTCCTATTGTAATGTATTACATTCATTATATTTGAATTATATAAATTTGTAGAAGTAGATATAAAGTAGCATTGTTATTGTATACATGGCGATTTAAAAGAGTAACTACCGAGTTTCTTGCCCGTTCTTCTCGGTAGAATCAACGTTCCGAACCTGGCGGTAGAATATTTATTTTGTATTATTATGACTATTCATAAGTGCTTTTGTGGAGCCTACATGAATAAAGATATTTCTATTTCATCCATGACTCGAGTACAAATGTCCATGTTCATCACACGAAACATTAGCCCCTAGCGGGATTCGAACCCGCGACCCTTGGTTTCGTGGCCAGGGTCTCTGACCACTCGACCAACGGACCAGTCGACCATTAACGGAACTTATTTTCGCCATGACATTCTAAGATGAGCCGCTGAGCTGAGCCGAGATGGAAATTAGACCTATCGAGTTTCTTGCCGGCTTCTTCTCGGTAGAATCTACTTTTTGAACCGGTAGACATTGATCTTATTCTGACGATTTATAAGTGCTTTTTTTAAGTCTACGTAAAAAAAAAAAGAAAAGAACGAGAAGGTACCGCATTTGTGGTGTCTGATTTTCATAACAGTACTTTGAGATAGCTAAACAGTTCGTAACTTGGACCACAGCCTTAAATTGTAATATGCAGTGTTGACGGCGAGTTTACAATGTGTCACAGCGCAGGTGTCTTGCTAGTGTATAACTAAACTATTTTAAATTAAATACCTGGAAAAAATATAATATTGTTTGCTTGTGAAGTGGATGTTAAGAACTCTGATATAATAACATACGAACTTAAGAACTATAAATGGAGTTGAGTTAATTGTTTGTTTAATTTGTAAGTTTTCATGTAAGTGACTTATGTGTCTTAATGAAAATGCGTTATGTCCCGTGTTTAGACGGGGTCCGCTTAGACCATGATCCAGAATTTAGCGAGTCTGGTAATTACATTGAAGCGACTGCCGATCTGACCTTCGTAACCCTAAGCCCCTATCTTAGGGGCCAGACAATTTTTTTGGATCATGGTTACAAATCCAAAGTTGTTTGTTTGAATTTGCAGGTTTTATCACGATGTTTTCCTTCACCGTCAAGCAAGTGGTATAAATACGTACATAGATTTGAAAAATCCAGAGGTACGCGTGCCCGGATTTGAACCCGCACTCCTCGGTTAAGAGGCGCGTGTCCATAGCATTGAGCTACCACCGCTCCCATGTGTATTAATGAAAATAAAGATCTATTAAACCGAAGATCCTCGGCTGATCTAGTCAAGTCAAAAAAAATCACAAAGATTACCTGCCACACAGGATCAATCCCGAACGGGTACGGCGTCTGCGTGTAGTCGAGCGAGTCGGGGTTCAGCTGGAGCAGCCTGTTGTCCTGCAGCGTGGTCAGGTTGTAGTTGCTGCGCCACGAGGAGCCGAAGATGTTGAGGCTCTTCGAGAAGATGTCGTTGTAGATCAGCCCGGTGTACATGGAGAACAGCCCCATTAGCAGGATGATGTAGCGCCCGCCGAAGAATATGTTCCAGATCTGGGGACGAGAAATAATTAATATATACCCAGTCCACTAGAACCTCATCCTAATAGCCCAGATTCTTTGTTCTTCCACTCCATTCCATAGTCCTGCACTGACCGGGGGTTGTCCTTGGCTGCATTTAATAGTGTATACAGGGATAATCGTCGATTGGTGTCACATTACATTAAAATCATACATGACTTTAAAGGGCCTCTACGTGTTGGCTTCGGCCCCACGCACGCCTCCCAAAATTCCGGGACTTTATAGTCCCGAGAAATGGAAAAGTCAGATATAATAATAATAAGAAGCTTTATTGCCAAGTATTCAATTACATCATGTTGTAACATTAACACTAAACTTTAACTTTATTACAGTACAAGGACATAAAACACAATTAAACATGATGTAGGTAATAGGCTAGATGACTAAAAAAATCTATTTAGTCCGTCAGTTATATTACAAATAAATATTGAACACGTATTTTTTTCTTTATTTGTCAGACAAACATTGACGAAGTTATAATGCATTCAAGTTGCGCGTGACGTCACGATTTCGTACAATTTTTACAAAATAGTGACGTCGCAAGCACCCACTCCAAAACTTTGATGCTCTTTGTCTTGGTGATTTTTTTATAATTTGATAAAGCGAAAAATATGTGTCTAGTATTTTTGTATAATCTAACTGACGGACTAAATAAAATTATAGATTTTTAATGCAGTCATCATCCCTATTGTATAATTTGACAATAGGTACCAATCTCAGCGTGTGCTTGGCTCGAGTGCCAGCGCTGGTTTTCAGATTGTATACACATACATACATAAATAATACATATCATATATATCTTAACGAACTGGTGGCGAAAATTGTAATGGATGTTATTATAATGTATTGTAGTTTAATGAACTATTAAAAAGCAGCCCTCACTATTGGATTTATTAACCGACTTAAAAAATGAGGAGGTTCTCAATTCGACTGCCTTTTTTTTTATCACTATCTATTCAATTGACAGATAATTTGGTGTTAAGTATTTTTCTTACAACGGGCGAGAGTTCGATCCCCACACAGAGATGTTTTGTTACATCGCGAACGTAACTACAGACTCGCTCAATAACAGTATTCGTTTTCAATACTAAATCATAGGGAGTTCCTAGTTCACACAGGCCACCGGGCCTCTTCTGAGCCCGTTGCTATGGATTGCTATCCAGCTGCACTTCCCAGCATACCCAGCACATGTCGCTGGATCTAGCACAGCTAAAAATTGTGCTGGAGCCAGCATTGCAATCCCTTGGCTTCTGGCCAGGCATGCCACCCAGGTGCGTGTCATGCCATTTTGAATATGGCGGGCCATGAGTTAATCCTATTTAGAAGGGCTTAAAATTGTTCTTCTAGGTACTTCTAGTGATCCTCGATAGACCATTAAGTTAGACAGATATGTGTATTGTCTTCAACGGAGGCAGAGGCTGCAGCCCAAAAACCCCCTATAGTAGACCCAGCCCTGCTGCCACACTATAGTTACTATAGTTACGCCTCTGGCGGCGGTGGTGTCAGTCATACCTCGCTGTCGATCTTCTTGGCCTGCAGCGGCTTCTCCTTGTAGCACATCCAGAAGCCGAACGCGGCCATGAGCGCGCCGTGCCCCAGGTCGCCGAACATCACCGCGAACAGGAACGGGAACGTGATTATCGTGTACGGCGCTGTGCGAAACATACGTCATAAATCAGTAAATAAATAAATAACAAATTCTCCAGACTAACACACCAATTCCCTAGTTCCAAACTAAACTTATGCTTGTCCTATGGATGTTAGGCGAACGGATAGACATACTTAAATACGTTTATAAACATCCATGACTCGAGTACAAATATCCATGTTCATCACACGAAACATTTGGCCCTAGCGGGATTCGAACCCGCGACCCTTGGTTTCGTGGCCAGGGTCTCTGACCACTCAACCAACGGGCCAGTCAAAGTAACATACAGTAAAGATGTATGTGTTAATAATTATAAAACTTAAACGATTTTAGTGTCTGCCAGTAACAGTTAAGTACTGATTTACATATACATGACTGCCTCGTTGGTCTAGAGGTAGCATGCGCCACCTAAGGATCTAGAGGTCCCGGGTTGAAATCCCGGGTCGGGCCAAATTGGTGGCTGGTTATTTCAATATTTAAATTACTCAATAACAGTCCGGAGTCAAGAAAATTGGCGGTTTAATCACCCCCGTGCCTCGGAAAGCACGTTAAGCCGTTGGTTCTGCGCCTTACCTCTCTCCGATCCTTGTTGGAAAACTTTGGTTTAAAAAAAATATCATTTACTCACCAGGGTTGACCTCCCGGTAGGTGGCGACGCCGTACGCGTAGATCAGGTTCTGGAAGGCGGACGTGAACTTGTTCGTCCGGTTGTACGTGGGCGGGTCCTCCACCGTCTCCATCCGGTTCAGGATCGGCGGCACCGAGCTGCCGCTGCGTTCCTGCACGAACAAACGGTAAAGAGGATTATAAATATATAGTAGGAGTCATAAAAACCGTAGAGCTTGTATGAAAAGGATTATGAATGTTGAAGAGGCGAGTGAGGTGTGTAAGGATCGTGCCATATGGCGTTCGGTTCTCTCTGCCTACCCCGCTAGGGAAGTGGCGTGAAGTTTAGTTAGTTAGTTAGTTAATAGTTTTTTTTTTATGTGTCACATCCAGCTGGGCCTTTCACATAAATACTACTACGTCAGCAATCCCCGAGGGGGAGGCAGAGTCGAAAGTGGTTTTAGCCAAAAAGTTGAATTATAAGTATGGGTTGGATTTAGTCAGTACAGTAGTCTAGAAAGCTTTTATGTATTAAGCATATAACCAATAGAGTGATAATGTGGAGATCTTTTTAATAATTGACAGGCCCGTTGGTCGAGTGGTCAGACACCCTGGCCATAAAACCAAGGGTCGCGGGTTCGAACCCCGCTAGGGGCAAATGTTTCGTGTGATGAACATGGATATTTGTACTCGAGTCATGGATGTTTATAAACGTATTTAAGTATTTCTATTCGTTCGCCTAGTATCCATAGCACTAGCTTACGCTTAGTTTGGAACTAAGGAATTGGTGTGTCAGTCTGGGAAAAAAAAAACAAATTTCATCGGACGGTAAGTAGTTTAAGCGTGACGATGGAACAAAACTAACAAACAGTTACTTTCGCTATTTATAATGTATGTATTTGATATGTATGTATGTAACTTAATAATTATAATTAATTATAATCATGTTGTCCCTTGTCGGTCTGGGACTTAAAAATAATGTGCCAACTGTGGTTCTTGTCTAGCGTGTCGTGAAAGGCGACTAATTGTATGTGGGGGTTGTGGGTATGTGATTGTGTAGCCGACAAACTAGCCACTTGTCCCAGCCCAGTTTTATTTTTGGCTGAATGTTGTTAAAGGGGCCTGCTGCCGCTTTGACTCTGTCTACCCCTTCGGGGATTACAGGCGTGATTCTCTGTATGTAGGTATGTATGTAACTATAAAATAATATTAATTTCGTATAAACTTGTTTCATCTTTTACTTTCTAGTTTTCTATCTATCTATCTATCTATCTAGACCGCAAACGCCAATAAAAAGTTTACAAGTTCCATTTAGAATTCCACTGCAATCTCATCATTACACGACGCATTTACGAACAATCTGATAAACAGATTATATTACGTCCATCATTACCGTTGGTCAGAACATGACATCATGAAGTATGAAATCCCTTTTAATTAACCGACAAAGTGTTTACAATTAGGTACTAAATCTTAGGAAAGCAAGCACTGAAAGTGTGCCTACAAGACTAGCTTTATCTAGCCTTGAAGACAAATTAATCGCCAGACTAAGCCGAGGCAGGCCGCCAATGTACGACTCCCAGCGAGTTTTATGCAAGCGGTTAATAGTTTTATTATGACCCGCATACTTGCCCTGTGAGATAGAGGACGGTTTATGCAAAACAAATAACCGGAGAGGCTGTTTAAATATGATTTGCTTATAAATATGGATAATACAGTCTGTATATAGGTCGGTTTAAAGTGGCGGCAACAAGTTTTTAAAGATAAATACATTTCTCGTTGCATGGACAGAAACCAGAAGCCTATGAAAGAATGACTATTCAGCTTTGCCTTTGTGTTTTGGGAACAAAATTATTCTTGGAATTGATAATAAATAATAATAATAATAAATAAATATCCGACGTCATCACATACATTGATCTGACTCCGAGGTAAGTAGCTTAAGCACTTGTGTTACGGATATCAGAAACAACAGTGGTATTACAAATATATACTTAAATATTGGATATTAACACCCAGACACAGAACAAACACAAGTATTCATCATACGAATATTTGTCCTGGGTGGGGATCCAACCCACAACTCTTGGCGCATGGGGCAGGGTCACTACTGAATGCGCCATCGAGCTTGTCCTGATATATGATATAATACAGCTGCGGTCAAATATCATACACTAGCAGCGCCCCGCGGTTTCACCCGCATAGTTCCCGTTCCTGTGGGTGTGGGTGTTCACGATATCTTTATAAATTATACCCAAATGTGTTATTTTGATGCATAAGCTATATTATGGTAAAATTTCATTAAAATCCATTCAGTAGTTTTTGCGTGAAAGAGTAACAAACATCTATACATCCTCACAAACTTTCGCGTTTATAATATTAGTACGATTCATCGGAGAAAAAAAAACTTAGGTATATTAATTTAATTACCTACCATCGATTAATATTGAATACTTTACAGAATAGTTTTGTGGGTCTATTTCGCTAATTGGATGTGACAATAGGTTTAATTAATTGATTAAGGAAATCTCCGTGCAGGAAATATAATTATTATACTAATAAACTAATATTATAAAGAGGAAAGATTTGAAGGTTTGTTTAATAATTTGTAATTTAATAAGCTCCGAAACTATTGGACCGATTTAAAACATTTTTTCACCAATAGAAAGATACTTTATCAGCGAGTAAAATAATAATAGTTAGTTTACTCAGCAATAAAGTATTAATTCTATTATTATTAAGAAACGTTCTTATGAATATATGGCTTTTTCCAAGTAATCCAAAATGTGTCATTGCCTGTCTGAAGATTTTTTCTGAGTAGTTTAATTTTCCCACGTTAAATATTCCAAACAGATTCTTTGTTATACGTTCTGTTTAATTCACACGATACTTTGATAAGTCAACAGAAATATGTGGGCGGCGTGTGATATCAATGCAATGTGCTATTGTACAATGGATGTGATACAATGACGTAGTGGGTGACTGTGTGTTATGGAATAGTTTTAAGTTATCATATAATTAATGGCCATGTGCAGACATCCAGCTCAGTTCGTAAGGGTTTCATTATTCTTAATAATAAACTAGTTTTTGCCCGCGGCTTTGCTCGCGTGGTACGTAGATAAAACATAGCCTCCAGTCGGGTGTATAAGCTACTTTATTCTACAGTTTTATTAAAATCCATTCAGTAGTTTTTGCGTGAAAGAGTAACAAACATCCACACAAACTTTCGCATTTATAATATTAGTAGGACTAGCAGTGCCCGCGGTTTCACTTGCCTAGTACCGTGGGAACACAGATCAAATAGCCCATGTTACTCTCTGATAAAGTAGCTTTCCCTTGGTGAAAGAATTTCCCAGATCGGTCCAGTAGCTTTAGAGCCAATTCAACGAGGATTTTCAAAAAATAAAAACCGCCAAATGGCGCGAGGGAGTCTCGCGGTCTCATCACTGTCACTATTGGCTCTTTGTTGACAACACCCTTCATAATGTGACACGTATGTCAGTTTGTCCTGACAACTAACCAATGAGGAGGGTGACAAGACCGCACGTCACAGTTACGCCATATTGTGGATGTTTATTTCAAAAAACCCCTTATGCAAACAAACAATCAAAACTTCCTTTTTAAAATATTAATAATGATGAATGTTCGTGTACCGACCGTGCCTCTCCTCAGAGCCAGCTGGATGGTCTCCAGGTCTAGCGCCGGCACCCAGCACTCGGCGATGAGGCACTTCTGCGTGACGTCCAGGTTGAACAGATTCAGCGTGTGGTAGATGGCCTTGATCTTGCGCACCTTCACGAACCAGTTCTTGATGTTCTTAGCTGCGGCCACCAGCACGCGGTGACGGTGGTCTTGCGTCTGGCCCAACACCTGAGGAGTATACGGAGATTAGAAACAAAGAAAGAAAACATTTATGCTGTGCATTGTGCTACCTAAAATAACAACCATGAGGCCAGTCGCGTAATTTAGTACGCCAGAACCGACCAAATGCCACGGACCCCGCTCAGAGGAGGCCCCCAGAGTACTGAGTGAATATCCCATCCGATGAAATTGTCACATGCCTCAGACGGTACATTTATGGCACTTTGAGACAGTAAATATACTCTATGCCTTTAGATATTATCGGAGAGCGCGCAGTACCGAGTAAGTTGATGTTACTATAAGGACTAATTGACTCAAATAACAAAAATAGTCTAGGTGACTAAAAAAATCTGTTTAGTCCGTCAGTTAGATTATGAAAAAATATTGAACACGTATTTTTTTATTAATTTGTCAAACAAACATTGACGAACATACAATGCATTCAAGTTGCGCATGACGTCACACATTCTTAAAAATTTTACTAAATAGTGACGTCACAGGCCCCTACTCCAAAACTTTGATGCTCTTTATCTTTGTGATTTTTTTTTATTTGATAAAGCGAAAAATATGTCTAGTATTTTTGTATAATCTAACTGAAGGATTAAATAGAATTATAGTTTTTTAATGCAGTCATCATCCCTATTTAGGCCTTGTGATTATGTTTAGTAAGACTTTATATGTGGTCTGACGACCTGGTCCAGGTCGCGGGAACCCGCTTGGGGCAAGCAGCGGACGTCTTTCGGCTGAGATGAAGAGTTTTTGCAGCTCACCAACGATATTAGGAATAACTAATAAATTACAAAATACAATAGCGTCTTTTACAGAGCATGACTTGTGATGTCAGTCAACCATCTTGTAAATCTACTCATCATCATCCTCTTGCCCTTCTCCCAGTTCATCTGGGGTCGGCGCAGCATGTCTTCATTTTCCATACGTCCCGGTCAGCCGTCATCAAGCTATCCACTCCCATTTCTCTCATATCATCTTTTACACAATCCATCCATCTCTTATTTGGCCTTCCTCTTCCTCTCCATCCACTAACATTCATACTCATCACTCTCTTTGTCACGTGTTCTTCCTCTCTTCTCATCACATGCCCATACCAAGATAAACGGTTTCCTCTCATCTTATCTACCACTACTAACATTCTGAAAATCAATTGGTTTTGGTAGAACAAAACCTACCGTATATACTTAATAGTTAGGTAATTAGATACCTACAGCATTGACGTTAATTGAAATTCTAAAAACATTAGATTTTTTTATATATTTATTCATTTTTTAGACATTTACCACTCGCTAACTGAACTTGAAACAGTTCATTTAGAAATATCATTAATAGTAACTAGGTAACCTGGGCGGTAGCTCGTCTGAATTGAATAATGAAATCACTAAGCAAAATGAGAAACATTTTATTTAAATATTTTCTTATATAAATATTTATGAGTAGAATTATCGCACTGTCTCGTTTCCCGCAATGGAATTAAATCGTCAACCATTAACATATATAAATTTTCATTTAAAATTTTAGTAAAAAAAAAATTTATACAGCCCTCGTGTTGATCATCGCTCTTTAAAAATCATTCAATTCGGTTCAGCTGTTCTCAACTGATGCTCCGTCATAAATGTAGGTACTTAATTTTATTTACCTAAATGAAAATATGCATCACTTTTCTTTTATTTACTTGTTTAAGTCTTCTGTAGACCAGCTAATCAAATATGGAAGTCTTTTTTGTATCTTGATTATTGACTAAGTTATAAAGGTTCTAAGTTGTGAGTTAGACAGAAAGATCCGATATGTAATGTAATTATGTGACGTCAAATGCGACTGGCGCTATATAGCTTGATGACGGCTGACCGGGACGTATGGAAAAGGAAGACATGCTGCGCCGACCCCAGGTGAACTGAGAGAAGGGCAAGAGGATGATGAAATGCGACTGGCGCCCTACAAGGTGCAACGTTTTCGCGAGACAGATATTTGTTTAAAACTGAATATCTTTTGCATTTTATTCTTATTATCCGATGAATGCGTTGAATGACTAAAATATTTATCACGCATGTTTCCTATTTGACTGGCTCGATGGCGCTTTCGGTAGTGACCCTGCCCTATGCGCCAAGAATTGTGGGTTCGATTCCCACCCAGGATAAATATTCGTATGATGGTTTCTTGTGTTTGTTCTGTGTCTATTTAAGTGTATATTTGTAATACCACTGTTGTTTCTGATATCCGTAACACAAGTGCTTAAGCTACTTACTTCGGAGTCAGATCAATGTATGTGATGTTGTCGGATATTTATTTATTATCAGACCATACAAGGTGGCTTAACGAACTAATTACAGGGTAGCAACACATTCCATTTGGGTTAGTCAACAGGCACCCAGCGAGGTGTTGTGCAAGAAACATGAATAATGGCATTGTTCTCAATCACACAAGTTTACTTTACCCGAGCGGTTTAGTGTGTCAAAGTCACAAATCACAATTATACCGCCTGCTGGCCGCGTATGTGCGACATACTCAACTATGCAATGTATGTACGAGACTCGAGACTGGGGACGCAGGATGGTTGAGAATATTTAAATCAGTCAAGAGCCCATAGTACTTATATCACTTCCGATTGTTAACGTACCTTAGTACAAAAACCAAAAAAAAACATCCGAGAAATCCGTTCTCATTGCAGTAATATATGATTAACTAGCTAAGCTTCTAACCCCAATCTAGTCTGACGTCTAAAAGTCAGTATATATTAACAACATAATTAAGGCATCAAAGTCATTTAACGGGCCCTGCAAGGCGTGATAAATAAATAAATAAATATCCGACGACATCACATACATTGATCTGAGTCCGAGGTAAATAGCTTAAGCACTTGTGTTACGGATATTAGAATCAACAGTGGTATTACAAATATATACTTAAATATTGGATATTAACACCCAAACACAGAACAAACACAAGTATTCATCATACGAATGTTTGTCCTGGGTGGGGAACCCACAACTCTTGGCGCATGGGGCAGGGTCACTACCGAATGCGCCATCGAGCCAGTCAAAGTGAAGTGATCTACAAGCCCTGTACAGCGCACGTGACAATCGTACGCAAATGGTACCCCGTTTGATCGTACCGTGCGCAGCATTTATGCGTCGAGCTGGTGCGTAAATTACACCTTCCCAGCCTCTTTCTTGTCTTTCACTTAATTTTTTTCTATAGAAATGTCTTTAAAGCAATTCGTTTGTGCCTCTTGCAATCTATCAAAACTTTTATTATTGATACTCTTCAATTCATCTCACTCAATATCACGTAAAAATTTCCATTATAAAATTTGAACCCTTTGTAGTATTTCCGAGACAAAAACAGGGCAGAAGAAATGTTTATTATAGCATAGAAATTACTTAAGTTCTGTATTCCTGGTTATATCTGTTGCACAAGTAAAACAAGTCTTCTTATTTGACCGCCTCATTATGAATATTAACGGGAATTAACACATACAGCTTTGCTACGTTTCTCTTTAAATATTATTTCTTGTAAAATTTTGTACTTATTCTTTAGTTTAAGTAAGGTTATGGCAACGTGCCAGCGACACCCCTAGAATTTATATATAGCGCCTATGCGCTAAAATACTCCCTTACCATCAAACCAAGAGTTTTTTTTTTCATTTAGTTTTTTATACCACAAAAATGCCAAATATCTTGTTTAGCACCACGGACTAGTAAAAAAAGAAGGACTCCGCGCCACTAACTACACGTTGAAGCACCTCAGTTGCTCCAACTTGACACGCAACTTACGTCACACATTGACATAATAAGCGCTCCAATGACAGATATCCAATATCTGGTATCCATAAGTATCTCACTCACACATGCAAAAACGTAGCTTCAAGCTATAGTATGACAGCATGGAGTCCTTCTTTTTTTACTAGTCCGTGTTTAGCACCTACATCTCATTAAAGAAGTTTAGCCTACACTATGTGTCTGCCAGTAAATCTAGGACTCACCGTGTTCAAATCCTCGATCCTGGTCATGACGCCCATTGCCATCTCGCGGCGGTCGGCGGGCGCCTCAGGGCACGGGTACAAGGTCGCGCGGAAACCCTCGCATATCTTCTTGACGCGCGTCTTCAGCTGGTCGCCTTGGAAGAAGATGATGAAGACCGACTTGTACACCTGGTCCGACTGCAGAGAGGGGTGAGAATGAGTTAGTTGAAGTAGTCGCAACGTAAATATCATGCCTGCAACCTAAGGGGGAGGCAGAGTTCAAGGAGCAATAAGTTCCATAAACATCAGCCAAAATAAAATTCAGTTGTGTAAAATAACAGTACCTGCTCTTGCAGGAAAACAAATGCAGGAAAAATTCTGTACTGTTAAAAGATCGTACAATGTCTTATGTCGATATATGCGGGTAGAAATTAAAAGTTAATTTGTCTAGTCAAGGTTAGCTCTATCTCGAGGTATTCTACACGCATGCAATTTGGTCCGACAGAGGCACTGCATCTAACGGGACTATTATTACAAAAAAAGGAACCTTTTTTTTATTGTTTAAACTTTTGGCGTACCAAAATACATTGCAATCGGTTATAGATACATAAAAACGTGACAGCTAGTTCAGTCTGTCTGTCACAGATTTGTTATATTAGTACTAGTAAGGATATTTACTAGAGCTGACCAGATGGAATCTCCATCTGGTCGCCTCTAGTAAACTGCACTGATAGATTTAAATTGACAAAAAGAATATTGTAACTACATAATAGCTATTAAGACTTGACATTTAAAAGAGTAACTATCGAGTTTCTTCTCGATAAAATCTGCTGTTTGAACCGGTTTATATTTATATTTGTTTTGTTCAGACGATTTATAAGTGCTTTTTGTAAGCCTATATAAATAAAGATCATTTCATTTCATTTCATTTCATTTCCATCACCTCACCACATCATACCAACAAGTACTTACAGAGGACGGGTCCTCAAGCGGCGTGTCGATCTCCGCTTGCCGCAGGAAGACGTTGCCGCGGCAAGCGCGCCACAGCATCCGCTCGAACGCGGGGATGCGCTCGCGCAAGATCACGCCTGCCACGAAGCTGCACACGCACATATAAGGTTAGCACTCGGGATTGGTGTTGCTTCGACAGTCCAGTTTAGCACAGGGTTTGGGTTCAAACAAATGAGCCATTGACCAGTGGTAGCTAGCTACTAAAAATCAAGTCTAGTTTAATTACGCATACGTTACGTATTAACTATATGTAGCGGTCACTAGTAACTTATGTCTTTGACATGCCACCAGTGGTGGCCACTTACTACTAAAGTCGAGCCAGTTACTACCGGTGGCGGCCACTGAACCACTGCTTCATGTTGCGCGCCATCAAAGGCTGTAGTCAATGTCTCATTTGCGCGGAACCATAGGATGGCTGTCAATAACTTACAAATGTTCTTAGATTCGCTGAAGCGGAAAAATTATGACTGAATTCAGAAATGAATAGAACCATAAATCTAAAATCAGACGTTTCGAGCGTAAGCCAGTCTGTACTTTATCTTTATAAACATTAAGCACAAATTGGTTTCCACTGGATATTCAATTCTAGGCTTACATTCAGAACTTTATCCTTCAGATAATTTAAAGAACATTTGTAGAATTTCTGCAGCAAATTTCTGAGCACTAATATTTGAAGGTGACGTAGTAAAACTACTTAATTATAAGAAATACTGCATAGATATTTGGTGATGATATACTCGTATTTTACAGAAAAAAACATATGGAGCGAATACTAAATAAATACTCTGCAGACGCGAATAATATCGGCCTTGCATGCCATCTTGACAAAGTAGGTAGGTACTTAATAAATTCGAACGAAATTAAAAGTACAATGGCTTTATCGCCAAGAAATAACCACAAATTTGACATTTAACCAAATTACTTAAATATATGCCTTTTATTATGAGAGCCCTTTTTTTATGGTCAGAGACCCTGGCCACGAAACCAAGGGTCGCGGGTTTTAAATCTCGCTAGCGGCGTTCACCTAGCATCCATAAGACAAGCTTTAAGCTTAGTTTGGAACTAGGGAATTGGTGTGGCAGTCTTGAGAATATATTTATTTATTTTACTCAATGAAAGAACAAATATTCATCACCAGATATCAAATCTACTGGTACGTATGGCAAAGGGAAAATTATATTCAATTTACAAAAGGTACCGTGAAGGTTCAATCGAATCAAAATCAAACTAAGTAGGAAAATCATTTCAACTATTTTCTATAAAAAAAAACACGAATGCAGTAAGTAAATATAGTATTAAAAAGAAATATCTTAGTGTCCTGAAACTTGATGTAACCGTTTCAAAGTTCATTAAACGTATAAAATAAATAATTAAAATACGCGGCGATATTTACATACTGCAAACATCGGAGACGTTGATTTCAATGTTGAACTTTTAAAATTACCTTGAATGAGATTTATGAATATACTCTATGATAACGTAATTATATACCTATAACAAAATATTTCGTGTACTCTGTGTTATACTTATTGATAAATTACCTACATAAATTTCGCCGCATAGTAGGTACTTGTATAGATAATAATACGTATCTTCTGGAAACCAACTAGATGTAAAATTACAGCTTACTGCCATATTTACAATACGACAATTATATGTTTAAGTTTATCCCAAAACCAGGGCTATATCAGATACTCTTCAAGTTTAAGATCATCATCATCATCATATGCATAGCCATATGTCCCGTTCCTAGTTGGATCACTTGGACTTGAATAACCAGACTCGCTGATACTAACATCGTGATGTTAGTTTCAGCGAGTCTGGTTATTACATTTAAGTGACTACTATTTGATCTTCAGAATACTAAGGCAAGCGAGCCAAATAATTTGGATTAATTATGATCACACATTCTTCCGTATTCTCAGGTTTCTTTGCTCTGTAAGTCTGACTGCAACCACTAAAATCGATCAAAATTGGTCAAATTCTAATGGCTTCCACATCATTAAGGGTACAAAGATCTTCATCTCTCCATCCCCATAGGTGTGTAATGCTTAAACAGACTAATACTGAAGGCCAGCAGATTCAGATCAATCCTGTTGCCGGAAGGCGAACCAGCTCGTGTACTATACTTAAAATATTAACACTAATGCCTCTGTAAGTTACTATGAAAAGACTCAAGGCATACAAGTACACATATCACATTGTATTTATTTTCTAACAGTGGCACATAAAGTTTTATGGCAACGATCAACGTAACATGCAAATAATCGCGGAGTACCAAGACAGTGCATTCTGATCGTGCTAGGAAGCCAGTAAATAGATAAGGCACTTTGGTTTAATGTTTTATGAACCCAGTACTAACAAGGTAGCTAAATTTATTAGTTACTGTAAGAGAATGGGAGTATCGTAAAATTATATGAACCATGTCCACTTAGGCTGGTATAAAGGTACGTACGAAGAGGGCTGGCATCCCAATAGGTAAGAATTAGCTTTGGTAGAAAAAAGTGAATCGATCATTATCTTTGTTTCAAATACTAACTGGTTTGAGTATACGATTTTTTATTATTATTACAAAGTTCCAAATATAAGGAACTAACTAGCAAGATAAGGAAAAGTCGACGACATTTTAATATTGTACAGACGGCAGCACATCAGGCTATACGTTTTAGTTGCGAAACAGCCCTTATCATAACGACATAAGACTCCGCATTGTTTAGCCTGAAGTGCTGTCGTGTGTACAAGAATACAGGTGTTAACTGCGGCGAACGTGGCTCAACTTTTTGTGAATGAACATACACACATTTCTGTAGCCACTAAGCCATGAGCCCCTCATAAATCAAATCACACCACCACGTCGTATCGTATTCACACAAGAACTAATATTGACAAATGATGTAAAATACAAGAGGACTTAAAATCGTCAAAAGATAACACCGGCTGTCACCTTTTTATTCCTTTGTCATTTTTGTGATTCTGACTGAGATAAAAAAAAAACGTAAAACATACGTAATGGGCGTACTTTTCCGATAATTCGTATCTGCCGTGGAAAATCCCTCGATATTACTACCAATTTAAAGGCAATAAAGTAGGTACGATAACTGTAGCAGTAGATCCTGTCTGCACCGCTCTATCTCAGTTTGCACCGCCCTTTTAATATATTGAAAGAGAATCAAAAGACTATACTCCTTTTTAAGATAATTGTCTCGAAATACTAAAAGGAGTAGTTAAAGTTTAACTGGAGAATGGCTGCAGGAAGTTAATATCTTGATATATATAAATTTCGCGTCACGTTTTTTGTCCGCGATGGACTCCGAAACTACTTAACCGTTTTTAATCAAATTTGCACACCGTGTGCAGTTTGATCCAACTTGAAAGATAGGATCTAGCTTATATATAAATGTATTTAACCCGATTATATGTCATTGACTGTTAGGCGGAACGAAGTTCGCCAGGTCAGCCAGTTTTCATATAATATATACATTATAATACCTACTAAAAGAAACATAGTAATTAGGGATTGTAATCCAGCGGCATTTTATTGGGTCAGTCCACCGTCATGTGCTGGAACCAGCAGAGCTAAAATTGTGCTAGACTCAGCTGGATTGCTTGATTCAGCATTTCAAACTCTCGTAGGGATGAAAATCCAGCGGCATTGAACCAACACATATCTATATGCATCCAGCATTGCAATCTCTTACAGTATAATGTTGCCAATTAGGGTTAAGTTCTGTCTTGAGTTTAATGAGAAAATCATCAAGATAAGTTGATGGTGTACGGGCAGACCTCAGTCTCATTGATTTACCTGTACATAAGTTTAAATTATATATTAAAAATTGTTTGAATAAAAAGGGCTACTACAAGATAGAAGACTATTTAAATGATAAGAATATATGGTCAGACCCAGAATAGGCTGTTCGCCTGCACTGCTAAATTTACATTGACTAAGAAATTGTTACTAATAGTGAAAAAGAAACTATCGAGTTTCTTGCCGGTTTCTTCTCGGTAGAATCAACTTTTTCAACCGGTAGATAATGATCTCATTCTGATGATTTATAAGTGCTTTTTTAAAGCCTACGTAAATAAAGACAATTTCATTTCACACATAAGTAGTTCTTATGTCCTTTACAATAACGGTTAAAAGCGACCAACACAAATTTGCCGCAGTAATTTCGATATGAAAACCAATAAGCGACTAAACAGAATTACATATATACCTATTTACCGGTTTCATAACAATGCCATTCACTGCCCATTAAATGTCGACCTTCGCACGCTGCTCAGTACTACACTTATTATGGTCACGATAATTATAATTACCGGTGCCTTTTTACAATTCCCCTAAATGTAGTGTCAGGAGTCCAAAAAAACGGACAATGTTTTGATTGCGATTAGTGCTGGCACGGCGCACCGTCGCCGTCGTACCGATGTATTTAGCGACCGTCACGTGACACCGCGAGTGGATAAATAGGCGGCACAGTGAATTCTGTATTGGTAGAACATCTCTGATTAAACACGATATATTAGTACCAGGTGAAGCCTTTGAAAAATATACAAAAAAACTAGCTGACCCGGCGAACTTCGTTCCGGCTAACAGACAACGACACATAATCTGGTTGAATAAATTGAGATGTAAACTATCCTATCTTTCAAGTTGGATCAAACTGAACACGGTGTGCAAATTTAATTAAAATCGGTTAAGAAGTTTCGGAGTCCATCGCGGACAAACAACGTGACGCGAAATTAATATTAAATTCAGATATCCACTGTATGGATATAATACAGACGCAGTATTGTAATAATGTGTTACATTAGACTGTGTTACATTGGCTTACAATGAGCAAATGTGGTTATTATTCATAGATATAAATAAATATAAACCACATCTCTTATATTGACCATTGACATTGATTCCAAAGCAAGCAGCACTTATAAAATAAAAAAATAAACAGAATCAACGAATTCACTTTAAATAGCCAGATCCTGTGATCCACCTAATATTTGAAACTAAGGCAATCAAACTTGCCTGAATCTAAATTTTTTGGAAAACAACCCATAATCGTATCAAGAAAACACGATACAAGGAAAACCGTTTTATCTACGCTTATAGTTAATTTAATTTAATTTAATTAATGCTAATATTAGGAAGACTATTAGGAAGACTATTAGGAAGGACTATTAGGATGACTATTAGGAAGACTATTAGGAAGGACTATTAGGAAGACTATTACTATTAGGAAGACTATTAGGAGACTGCCTAAGTTATAGGTTCCATGGAAATAGACAATATACTACTTCACTGTAAATGCTAAGGTTTACTGTATACGCGGAAATCACGGCCACGTACGAAGGGAAAACCGTGCTGAAGAAAAACGCACCTCCACGTGTAAATATTTAGGTTCACATTCAAACATCGCAGACGTCTGTTTAGGCTCGCAGCTGGAAATAGCTTAGTGACTGAACGGGCCGTGTAAATCCGTCTTTAACAACTTCATTAGTGAGAATGCAATGAAATGCCTGTTAGCTTAATGGTAATGTAACGCGTTACAACGCGTGAAGTAAAGGATCAAACCCGAGCGTCGGCTCGGGATCCATTCGGCTTTCGGGATTTTGAAAATCGGGACATGATCCTCTACCTCAATGGTAGGGGACGACATCTTACGGGAACCTTTATATTACAAATAATTGAGTATTGCGTAAACATGAACCAATTTGTCTGGTTCCCAAGTTAAGATAACATATGGCAATCACTTCTATGTCATAACTATTGATTGGTCCGTTGGTCGAGTGGTCAGAGACCCTGGCCACGAAACTAAGGGTCGCGGGTTCGAATCCCGCTAAGGGCAAATGTTTCGTGTGATAAACATGGACATTTGTACTCGAGTCATGGATGTTTATAAAATATAATTATGTATGTCTATCCGTTCCTAATATCCATAGCACAAGCATAAGCTTAGTTTTAGACTAAAATTCATTGATTGATAACTAGCCTCGCTAAATTCTAAGATAAAGATTTCTTCGCTAAATCTAAGTTCACGGTCTAAGCGTACTCTTTCTAAGAACGGCGCATAACGCTAGGAAGCTGATGATGCAATGAAAAGTGTATAGCACCGACTGGACAATGGCATCGATTTATGTCCACCGCGGTACTGGCTCCCACGGTTTGTACTGATGACCATCGGCCCAAGGTCTCGTCTTAATCTATTTTTTGTAAGCGCCAGTGAACAGCCGAAATATGATATTAATTTCGCGTGAATGATACTCACATGAAGCGGCAACGTTCCATTATAAAGATTATATAAATAACGTAACGTAATAATATTAACGCTTGTACAGATTTTGGTTCTACGAGTATGAAGATTATTATCTTTTGTGATATAGTTTTTATTAGTTAAAGTCAAAATCAAAATATTCTACATTAATAATACAGGTTTCAAACTAACACTTATAAGTCTTCGAATTCAGAAGATCAACACAATATGGTTCTACGGTCGTTTGAGAATATTCATACCGACAATATTTCGGAAATATAGAAACTCAGTCATCATCTTCCTAGCGTTATGTCCCGTGCTTAGACGGGGTCCGCTTAGACCATGATCCAGGATTTAGCGAGTCTGGTAATTACATTGAAGCGACTGCCGATCTGACCTTCGTAACCCTTACATAGGGGAACCAGACAATTTTTGGATCATGGTTACAAATTCAAAGTTGTTTGAATTTGCAGGTTTCATCACGATGTTTTCCCTCACCGTCGAGCTAGTGGTATAAATATGTACATAGATTTTTTAAAATCTAGAGGTACATGCCCGGGTTTGAACCCGCACTCCTCGGTTAAGAGGCGCGTGTCCTTACCATTGAGCTACCACCGCTCTATATAGAAACTCGGTAGTTACTCTTTAGACAACGCGTTTTACAAGTTTGTGTAATATTTTACTTCCAGCAATTACACAATGTTGGCTTATCAGATAAAATAAAAATACAAAGAAAAACTAGACTGGTCTCTCGTCTAGCCAGTCAGCTCAGTTTGTTGAATTCTGAGAAATGACGTATGTGTCAGCTTTTAGGAATGTAACGACTCGCCACATAAATTTAATTCAAAGCAAAACATTGTCAAAATACGACACTTTTTGATCAATTAGCTGTATACAATTCCAAGTATAAATTAACATCCTGAATATGTTAAGGTATATAATTTCGGTTCATCGCGTCAAAGGACAGCCTTCTAATACATATAACTAAGATAAGTAAGTGTCGATGTTTATTACTCAGGCTGATACGTGTCTGCGGCTGAATGGAAATATACAAATCCAATGCTTTCCCAAATAAAGTAACTTTCGCACAAACACCAAATTCCTCCACGACAATACAAGCAATCATTATGTGTTTTTAAACAATCGCCACGAACGCGCGGCGAATCGTCCGGACGCTCTCCCGTCACGGGCGACCTTCGCGATCCTTTCACGGTGTTTCAAACCTCTATCTATTTCCTGATTATGACGTCAAAGTTTAATCGACTCAACGACCCTATGTTCGAAATTCAAATTGTTATGCAAGTGAGATTATTTGCATTTTGTTCACGACGATAGAGGGCTATAATCTGAATAGAGGCTATATTAAGTTATTTGAGTATATACCGAATTGTCATGTTTCAAATATAACAGCTGATTCACACTAATACGTAGACAGTTGCGTCACCCAAATATGTAATTCCCCAAATACTTTAGGTGATAGTTATGACTTGTAGGAATTTTGTTGAACAAAAATAAAATGATAATGTCAAAATAACTTCTCAAATCGCATTTTCTGATCAAACCATTTTTCAAACGAATTTCTGATCCAACAATGACTAAGTTTCTATCCTATTCTATATACATATATCTCTTTTACTCTTTGCGAACAAAAGAAATTGGGTAAGGCGGTAATAAAAGTAATGAAAGTATATACCTATACACGCTCACAAAATATTTCAAACATTACACTCAAGTCTTTCCTTGTTACTATATCACGTTGAATCACTGGGTAAATAACACCTTCTTTCTCTGAATCCGACTACAATACGGAACATTTTCCTGTTTCCATGTAAACTATGCAACGACATTCAAAAGAAAATCGAATTAAATTTCATTATTAATCAATTTACGATTCATTAAAATCTTCGAATCGAAAGTTTCGCGAAGTTTTCGGTACCGATTAACTCTTTTAAGGTCATTTCTCATCGTCTCCAATTGATCGTTCTTAGAACCTTCTCACCGGCAATTTATAAATGATCATCATTATATTTGTAAACATGACACATTGAAATTTCTTATTTTTTTTCTTAATCTATATATTAATACGTAAAGCAAAAACTTTGTACTTCTTTTTATGAGAATTACGCGGACGGAGGAGTATGAGATTTGGCACAGATAATTTTTATATGAAGAAGGAGTGCGGAAAGCTAATATTTCAATAAATAATAAAAAAAAAACTAATATTGGTCGAATTTCGATCACTGGTATCCTTTAATCAACAAAGTCATTGAGCAACCCGGTCCCGTTGGCGCGTGACGTAACGGCGCCGCCATTGGCACACGACCAAGTCTGCTCACGTGAGGGATTTATATTTGAATGCTGGAGTGTGTCTGCCTTTTGGACAGCTTTACGAGTACTAAACGTTTCTAGTCACGTGACTACACAACGTTATGCGTGTAAACTACACACATCATTTTCAGTCGGAAAACCAAGTAATTCCTACTTAAACTTATGATACATTATATAATAAACGAGAAAAATTTTAAAAAAATAATAAAAATACTTTTACCTACGAAAAAACTACGTAGCAAATAGAAATTGGAATACAGAAAACTTTGATTTTAATTATTCTGAGATAGATAATTTGCATCCCCGATCAAAGTTAGAAAAAGATGCGAGTTTGATCAAGCTACATGAAAATAATAAAGGCATTTGTCTTTAGCAACGCACGTAATACGAACGAATACAGTTAACATAACGGAACTAAACAGAGTACAACTGTAATTAGGCAAAGCGAATAGGCGTACATTTATTTACGACTGTCATTACAATGCCTGTATACATCATCATCTTCATCTTCCTAGCGTTATGTCCCGTGCTTAGACGGGGTCCGCTTAGACCATGATCCACGATTTAGCGAGTCTGGTAATTACATTGAAGCGACTGCCGATCTGACCTTCGTAACCCTAAAGATATGGAAACCAGACAGTTTTTGGATCATGGTTACAAATCCAAAGTTGTTTGAATTTGCAGGTTTCATCACGATGTTTTCCTTCACCGTCGAGCTAGTGGTATAAATACGTACATAGACTTGAAAAATCCAGAGGTGCGTGCCCGGGTTCGAACCCGCACTCCTCGGTTAAGAGGCGCGTGTCCTAACCATTGAGCTACCACCGCTCACAATGCCTGTATACATACGACTCACTTATCCTATGTCCTAGCTAATGCGTGTATTGATACTATTCACAAGTAATTTTTAGATCAATCACTCTATACTATAAATCCTTGGCAACGCTTCGGAAATTTTGGCCCAATTCCAATTATCTGAAATTCCACCAAAAATAATGGAAATTCAATCACTATACTACCGAACAACTACATAACTGTATTTTTTCTGTTGCTTATTGCATCAATCAAAGCTTTTTAAATTTTAACTTAACGCTTAATTGAGTGCATACCGAGACCCGCCTGCTAACTTAGTACTAGTTAAAGTTCATTGAAAACCTAGTATTAGATTTACTATCTAACTATATGCCGATTGGCACCCCGTGACGGTATTTTTTTTTTTTATCTAACTATGATAACAAGAAACATCTATATCAATCACGCTGTCGGATTTCTGAAACAAATAAAATACACCAATATATTTGACAACGTTACAAATTTCAAAGTTGAACATAATATGAATACATTGCATGAGCCGGGTGCTCAGTAAAAGTAGTACAACCAGACAATGAAACGTTCGTACTTGTTAAAGACAATTACGCGCATAGTAATGAAATTCAAAACCGGGAATTCCAATCAGATATACGCGCAAGTATGATTCATGCTAGTTCCTGTTTTTTTCCAGTTATGTTAGCGTATGCATAGTCAGATGACGCTTAACTCTATTGCACAAACAAAATGTCACTAAAACAGCTGTTATAGATTAACAAACCTAATCATATTTGCTGTTAATACCTACACGCACGCTTAATAGTAGTGACGTAACTCAAAATTTGTTGTATATTTAAATTAAAACATTTTGGTTAATTTTCCATCAGCAGCATATTTCTAGTTAGGTCACTTTACTACTAAGCATGCTATATGTCGAAAGTGCCGAATGATATCTGAATTCTATTACTGATCGAGAGATGCAAGTAGTTGTCATGTGGCTCCTAATAAACGGGGAAGGCTTGCAACAAAATGTTTCATCATTGACTCATCTAATTGATTAAACATGTATATTATTTCAAGAGCGGTGGTAGCTCAATGGTAAGGACACGCGCCTCTTAAGCGAGGAGTGCAGGTTCAAATTCGGGAACGTACCTCTGGATTTTTTAAATCTATGTACGTATTTATACCACTAGCTCGAAGGTGAAGGGAAAACATCGTGATGAAACCTGCAAATTCAAACAACTTTGGATTTGTAACCATGATCCAAATATTGTCTGGTTTCCCTATCTTAGGGTTACGAAGGTCAGATCGGCAGTCACTTCAATGTAATTACCAGACTCGCTAAATCCTGGATCATGGTCTAAGCGGACCCCGTCTAAGCACGGGACATAACGCTAGGAGGATGATGATACCCATATTATTTCAAATATAGCCCAGACTGATATTGACAAATATAGCCACAGGGTTTCCCTGTAGCATTGCTGTTTACATTGCAATTTGCACCAATGCGATCACAATTTACGATTATGGATTCCATTGAAACGCATACCGACACCGGTGTTTCCTAATTAAACAAACCACACGACGTATTGAGGTTTCTCTATTCTTGGAATCGACTTTCCTACAGACAACTATCCGTTTCACTGCATAAGTTTTACATATCTACATTATAATGAGAAGTTCGGTGACATTTTAGATAATGTAATCAAATTCAACCGCAATACTTTTGCTCGCGTCTGATCTTCTGAGGTTGACGATTCAGTGTTTGTTTAAAAGATGTAGATTCTCTTCATTTTGACTTTAACTTTCGATTTACACTGGAGTTGAAAGAAATTGCAATACTGACCGCGCCTTCTGAAAACAGAATTTATTGTCCTGGGCGCAATCTATGTCGGAAGTAGCGAGTTGATAATTACATATCAGTGGGTAAAAAATTTCATTTCGTTAATTGTTTTATTTTCTGCTTGAATTATTTACCGACTACCCACGGATTATGGAAAGAAATGACGTTATTTTCCTCTAAATAACCAACAATAAGAACTCGGTAATGGTAAATCCAACAAAGCATTCCAATCGGTAATTAAACCGTCAGCAATTAATGCATAACCAGGTTTCTAATTCGTCTCATCTCGTTCCGTGTGTTGTGTGCAACAGAATATTTATTGCACCACATCAAACAAGCTCATAGTTAGATGCAGATTTATTTTTCTATACTTATATCATAAAGAGGAAAGATTTGTATTTTTGTGTGTGTGTGTGTGTTTGTAATGCATAAACTCAAAAACTACTGTTCCGATTTCAAAAATTCTTTCACCATTGGAAAGCTACATTATCCGGAAGTAACATAGGCTATATTTTATCCTCATATTCCTACAGGAACGGGAACTATGCGGGTGAAACCGCGGGGCGCTGCTAGTATAATTATACAACATCAAATTTAACATAGGTATGTGATTGATGTTTTCCTTAGGTACAATTTTATAATAAAGTACGAAAACAATAGTCTCAAAAGAATACAAAATATTTTTATATGCGCAATCCCTTTATTTATTTTGTTTGTAATTAAATAATACAATACGAGGCGAATTCACTGACGTGAACAATAGTTGGGTAAAATATTAAGCGGTTTTCCGCGACGTTAGCCGCAATCAAAACTCGGATGGGTGACCAAAACTGGAGTAAACATTTTGTCGAATCTTTGAAGTCTTTAAGTTTGTAAAAGCGGCATCGCATCAGATGCCCGTATGCCCGTATGCCGTATGCGTATGCATATAAAATGACAAGTAAAGAATATTTTTTTTATAATATGCAGCTAATCGTTACATCAGAATAAGGAAAATGTGAGTAAAATTATATTATATATCTCGCTTGCCCTTCAAGATTTGCGGTAAGTTGGTTTAAAAACAACTATCAAAAACACAAATAACAATTTAAAAAAAAAATCCTATATGATATCATCACTCGATTAGGATGTTTCGTTTGGAACAGAACATCCTTAATCCTAGATCGCGTACAAAAAAACGGTAGATATTAGCTAAAAATTTTATTGAAATCAACGTTCCGTCAAAACTAATGTCTAATAATCCCATTTAACGTTTCAAATAAGAGTCCGATCACCAATTACCCAAAAGCGTCCGAGTGCATTCAACCAAAAGCTGAAACAACCATTTGTCATTTCATCTATTGGAAAAGCTACCTTGAGACTTCTTAGTAAAAGGCGATACTGCTCGTAAATATTAAATCCATACAGGAGTTGTAACCATCACAAGTAACATGTTCGAGCAATTCTAATAACTTAAACGACCAGATAAGCAAACCCCAGCGCTATCATCTTTGTTCATAACCAACACGTTTATGCACTCGTGTTCTATTTTGTTCAGCCAAAAAGGAGCAACAATTTCAACTGTTGTAATTGGTAATGAACATTTCACGATGGCGCCTTCATTTGTTAATACGCATCAACGTTAAGACTTCGAATAGAAATAAAATTTGTCCAATATAATCTGCCACATGTCAATGGTTGTCTTCTGTATGAATTTTTTCTTTATCTCATCGACTCGTGTTATTCATTCCACAACGATAATTTGTTTAAAAATTATATAATTATACTTACTGGCATAGCTTTATAATCCATGTATTATCATCTGATTAATCATGAAATATGTAGGTAGTGTATATTACAAACACGTAATATCATACCTAACTCAGTTATTGTGTTGTTAAGTACATACATATTCAATGACAAAAACGCTACGAAGATGACTTCAAGGAAATTATTTGACAAGAATGTTAAGGAAATCGTTAACAAGAACATTTTAGCGACACCTAATATGTTTCCATAATAAATATGTGAAGATTATCGAACTAATACAGGAAATTGACGAAATACCTTCGCCAATTAGGAATTTTTTTTTAATACGTGTATGTCAATTGACATGTCACGATTTGAATTCTTCATCTCATAAGTATGATTCATGAACTCATTAACAGAGTACGTCTACCAAATGTTTGTAACAAAATCGGGTTTGTGAAACCGGTTATGCAAATAAGCTCCGATATGAAATTGATTTAAATATTATAGAAGCACGTTCGAGTATCTTAACCGCTGTTTACTGTGAAGATATATCCTTATAGATATTTTCTTTGCTAGCGTAATGACGACATCTGATGAAAATACTAGTTCAACTGTCAAGTGTCTTGTTACCTCTTTATCAGTAAGTGGTATGTCATTGACGAGGAAATTGAGAGATAACATCTTAGAGCTAGCAAGAGTGATACCTCATAAAGGGCAATTGTGGTTTTGTCTCAAACGATTAGGCATCTCCTAGCTACTGTATAAAATATCTTGGACAATAAGTCTTTTATGTTTGATGATACATTTTATAATATTTTAGTGAATCAAAGCTACCATAATAGAACAAATAACCAAGATACTGCAATAGAAGTTTTCGGAAATCTTTTCGTTATGATGGTCGGTTCTATATATATATACATATATATATATATATATATATATATATATATATATATATATATATATATATATATATATATAATAATAATAATAATAATAATAGACGATGGAGCTATCGAAACTAACAGAACGACTGACTACAGCTAAATAAATATATATATGTATACCACCTACATGGCTAAGCCCGTAAGTGGTATAAAATACCAGCATTTTGATGCGAAAACATATTTTGAACTAGAAATAATAATAACATCGTTCATTCTCACCACAGTTTAACAATACACATAATACAATACAATAAGACGTATTCGTAATGAGACATAAAAAGTTTCCAATAACTGATCTGAACTGGATTAATCCAGATAAAATTGCACCTAAATTATTGACAACGCGGTTAGATAAAGTTTCAAATAACGGATCTAAACTGGATTAATCCAAAAAAAAAATCCACCTACATTATTTAAAACGCCCTTAGTTTTTTATCATTTAATTAAAATTTCCCAAACTAGGACAATGCATCGCTCATCAAATACTAACTAACTTCACGCCACTTCTCTAGCGGGGCAGGCAGAGAGAATAGAGAATCAAATACTAGTTTTAGAAAAAGTAAAGTTGCATACTAAGTGCAACAAAAACATGGTACCTACTTATTTTACAGCACCATAAAAACACCATAAACTGCAATAGGTTCGGAGACTTATGTAGTTATGTGTACCATTGTGAATTAACTGATATTTAGGTTAAACTGTTTCATTTGAACATCAGTCATTTCCAGACATTAATAAGTCTGGTGATGACATGATACTGGATGTTGGCCTAGTACAAAGATCCTACGTCTCACGGAGAAAACAATATTACTATATTATTTTCGCATACCAAATTCTCCCTAACCTGTATTTTAGTTTATGCTCATAAGGCAGATAAAATTACTTCAACATAAGTAGCATAAATGTTTTTTTTTTTTTAATTAAATAAAGGAAGTAATATATCTATAACGGATTTCCCTCAGATATTTCTCCGTCAACACTACATGCAATCATCAAATATTTACAACCGCACTGAACTCGACCATCGACCTGATTGTCTGTAGGTGGCGGTCGTGACTAACGCGTTCACAACCGATAACAAACACATAATGAGGCAGATGCTGTGTGCATTAAATGTTATACCAGTTAGATCCTTCTTTATTTTATCACCAGTCTAATCTTCCGCTGTGATAATAAAACGCGCAAGGGCACATCATTAATGTTTTGACGAGATCGCGATAGCAACCGATTACTCTGAATCTTAGTTAATTACTCCCGCCGTTGTAAGACTACAGTGCAATTATTTACCAATATGCTGAACATGCTAAATATGGCATGTAGGTAATTACGTACAAAAAAACGTCCTTCATTAAGGAACTATTGAGCCGAAGATACTTTTACTTGTTTAGGATTAAATGCTCTGTTTTACGAAATACAAATTTCATCAGTATTTGACAACAACATAACTGCACGCCCATAATCCCCGAAGGGGTAGGCAGAGTCAAAGGGACAGCAGGCCCCTTTAACCACATTCAGCCACAAAATTAAACTGGGCTGGGTTAGATGGAAAATTGTGAAGAAGTGTGACAAGTGGCTAGCTCGTCGCCTACACAATCACATACCCGAAACGGACGAAAAACGAACACGGGACATAATATTTGCTAAAACAAAAAATGCTACTATTACTATACAAACTGTACATTTACTGTTAATACTAACTGAAAATTACTTTTAGTAAATCATTCTTTACCAAAAGCATTCCACAGTATATAATATGTTCTCCTTTCTATAAATGTTCAATATTTTCATCACTACAAGAGCTTGCAATCAAATCAATTGTTTTATAACACGGCTTAACATAGTTGCTGAATTACAAAGTTAGATTACGTAGGTACAACTAGAATTAATTAGGCATTAACGTAAAAGTAAATCCAAGAACAATGCATATAAATGTAACTAACTACATTGTGCATATATGACTCATTGAATGCGTAACAAACATGGTATTGCGGTCATGTGATCCAAATGATGCGGTCGTTTATTTAATGAACGCTAAGGGACTTCCCTAATTGTTAATGCTATAATTAGTTTCGTATCGTCAATATTAATGTAATATTTAATAAGTATTATTTAGACATATATAGTCAAAGTAATAGGTTAACCAGGTAGGTATGTACCTATCTAGAGGTACATAGTTTCATTCTAATTAAAATAAAATGTTAAAATTCGTAGATGAACTAGGCGTTAATGATAATAGGCAGGTCATTGAACTCACAGAACCGACTAATTGGGAAAGGATAACTCACGGAAATGTACAGTTTACTAGAAATGTTAAGGAAAACAATGCTAATAACTAGAATAACATGACACATTGGCACCTCAAAGAATGTGATTTTATAGTTTAACCTAAATACGACCGCCGTCATATCTACGATTTATCAATTTCTTTCCCGTTCGTAAATCTCAACAGCCTCAGTGACTTCGCACAATCGACACAGATTTGCAACACATATTAACGATATCAGTCCGAATCGAATTCTCGAGATTAAATCTCCGAAATCTGTTATCTGTTATCATGTCATCGTAACGTGAAGATACAACAACCAATTGCTATTGTTTTGACTGCTCTTCAATTGAGACGATCACAAGTGTATTATTTCCAGTCAGGCACTATAAGATATAGTAAAACCATTATATCTAGTATCTGATTCGACGTCTTATCAGCTCGCTATATCATCGATTCAAGTGCTCTTATTCAGAACCGTTAACAAACCTACGGAAGTAGACAAACACACTTTATTACGTAACAAAGGATTTTACTAGAACTAATTGTAAACTTATTGTTATCATCAATAAATATAGAATAGACGTAATCTTTACAAGTATTGATAGGCATTGTCCCCATCGTCACAATGCATCAGCCGCGTATGATACCTTATTAATAACCGCCAACAGAGCCGTGACATCTCTCTCGGGGCATTGTGATGCAAAACAAGAGGACAATAAACAGATTACCGGCACACATGCGACTCGTGCGCAGTGTTCTTTGCTTCTTATTCATCCAGTAGAGCATTCGACACAGAGCCCACTTCCACGCTGATTTGGAAAACAGCTGAGTACGCGTTCAGAAAATATATCAACACGACATGACCAGTCCAAGGTCTCCGGAAAAATTAAGATACTTAGTTTGGCTACAATGGATATGGTACAATAGTTTTATTCAACACGGTCGATTGAACACTGGATATACATTCATACAGAAAAATTATTCAATGCTATGGAATGAATAACACGAGAACTGAAATGTACACAAAATATAAAGATTATAAATATTAATATCTAAGACACTCGTACCAAGACGCTGTTAGAAACTTTCTAAAGAAAGTTGTAACGATTATTCGTAGCTCACAACTTTTCGCTAACAGGAATCTAAAGGCAAAGGATCTATAAAGACTACCACAGGGGTAACCGCAAGGTCCACAATTATATTTACATGAAAAATTCAATCAATAAAAGACAGAAAGGGGAAATTGTGAGTACGAAAAAGACCGAGTATTTCAGCATTTACAATGTTTGCACCTAAGTCCATTATCTATTCTTGAAGTCCAAATTACCTCACACGCATATTTGTTTAATAGATTAACATAATTAATTGCGGCAAGGAAGTGAAGTGTTAGTAAGCCAAGTGAAAGTGTGTTACTCTCGACAATATATAAACTCGAGTGCTCGGACAGATATGAAAGAAGCGAGCTTCTTTCAGCTCTGTGGGTGTTTGTAGATCTTCCATACTCCAGTCACACATACCCTTATGAACAAGTACCCACCACAACTCTAACGACCCAACTACAATAATAATACAATGTACACTACTAACCAAGGCAGGAATTCCAAGGATTCTTGCTTATCCCGTAAACTAGGGAATAAATCAAGCAGTTTAGCTAAATGTACACATATCCAAATTTCACGTACAGTCGTCCCAAAAAGGCATTTTCGGAATCACAGTCACAAACACATGGCAACAGTATTTATGATATTAAATGTGGGAGTTAACTTTGCATGCAACTTCATTTAAAGGGACTGCAATGGTTTCAAAATTATATTAATTACTTTGTACATAGATTTCTTATTGGTTGTTAGACTTTTAATTTTCATTATTTTAATGATAAGAATTGAGATTGAGTGCATCATCGAAATGCTTAAAGATGTTCACATAGTTCGCATCAAAGACAACATCATTAAAGAGCCTATCTTCTCTTTTACTGTAAACATTGTGATTGGATGTGTATACTAGTCAATAAATATAAAGATGTCAGTCTATGTGAACATCATGATCGATGGCACTTACGTCGACTCGTGCGCATTATACCATCGCACGTGTGTTAGAAGCCGCGGTGACTGTGACGAGTGTCCGACCGAACCTTCGGCTTCGTCCAAAGGTCCTAGTTTCGGCCAAAATAGTCAGAATTATAGCCAAACCTGGAAGGTTTCCCTATTTAGCAAGCAAGCACCGACTATGAGCAAACATTATGTTCGGCTATATATTTTACATGAAGAGGAAGGTAGTTTTATCTCCTTGACTTGTTGATTAACAGTAAAGATAAACTTTTATTAAAAATTAAATATAAAATGTTAGTCAGTCTTAGACTGAACTTCTTAAGGTTATTCAACTTTCGTATTAGGCAACAAATCGATTCTCGGTCGGACACTCATAGTGATTGTTAAAGTATTACGTCCGAAAGGACGTAAGTGCAATAGATGTTAAGCACGATACAGTTCTTGTAACATTACAACTGTGGCTGTTTGAATTATTTACTTTACTCCGCCAAAGTTACTTAGGGACCGTATCATCACCACTTCGTTTATTCTTGTCCTTAAAACGTGACATTTGTGACATAACTTCAGATTAAACCACTCTTGCGAATTAACTTTTAAGGGTACATGCATATTTATTTATTTATTTTGTACAATTTCGTCTTTGAATGTTGACGAAGAGTATTTAACATAATTCGAATAATATGATATTAAGATAAGCTGCCCACATTGTGTTCATCTGTATATAAACAAAAAATTCTATAACCATAGAGAAGCAAATTTACTTCTGTAGTGATACGGAATCAGCATGCTATCTGCATGCTCCAGTGGACAGTATACCTAAGCATGAGCATCTCGCAAGATGCAATGAGGTGGTGATACGGCCCCCGGTGGGTCGGTGTCGCGTCAGTGCCGTATGTACAAACGCATACGTACCCTAGTTGGACGTGGCCCATATGTTTGTTCGGGTCGTCGGATATCAGGGCGCGCGTCATTGACTCAGTGGTACTGGCACCACCCTCGTGCTATCGGACAAACATAAACATTTACAGACAAGTGTCCCGGACGACACACAAGCCCCTCTAACACAGTACACCAGAGTACATTGTCCCATGCCTGTTGTAGGAAAAACGTAGCGCCAACGCGTCTCTGCAAAACAAACCAACTACGCGCATCGGTGCTCACAAACCTCGATAGACTACGGACATATAAGCGCTGATGTTAGTCGGTCTTCTACCTTATGGTATTCGTGTTTCATTACAAGTGAAAGTTACGTTTGACCAGTGACGTCAACCGATCGCTCGATGATGATTGTAACGTGATACTAGACTACATATAACATGAACATAAAAACCATAAACACATGCATATGACAAAGTATACAGAAAGCATGACGGTATATGAGAACAGAAAAAATAAATACTTATAACGGCTACCACGCACGTTTCGACCTGGAAAACCTTTCGCTACCATCAATGGACTTCAAAAATAAATCATGTTTCGGAAACACAGTTAGTTAAAATTCACTCAGGCAGCAATTGGTTAGCACGCTCCACGTGGGATCAGAACGGACTCGGCCGACATGGCGGCGCGAGGGGTGTCTTGCGGTGCTATTCTAAGCTGTCATTCCATCACACAGAAGTCAAGAGGTGTTATGTTGATGATATACTATAAACCGGCCGACTCCAATGCTTGCCTGAGTGGTGATCGGTAGACTCCCGTATCAGCGTCACAGTACAAGCGCTGCAAAAATAATATAGCTCTAGGACACGCTTTCACTTCCACGCCATGTTACAGCTAACAAATTTAGACCCCGGTGCCAAAGTCCCTTGAAACGAGGAGCGTAGAAGTCAAAGTTGGTCGGAGAGCTGTCATAATCAATGTGAGCATACCCCAGCTTGAGCGCTTGCCCTCCCGCCATGAGTCCCTCCTCCCCGAGGAGGGTCACTTGCTCCTCCTCGCGCGACGGGTCCGCCATCTTGTGCACACACACGCCAACATGGCGTCAAGGTCAGTGGCGCGTCCAAAGTCAATGTCACATCGCGGCCGTGGAACATTTGATGCGGTGCCGTGAAACCATTCGACTGATAGCGACTAAATAATTAACCAATTTCGATGGAAACGTTCACTAGCGCTGACAGCATTGTGAATGTATACATTGTAGTTGCCGCCGAATGTGACATTGACCATGCGACGTGATTAAATAATATAATAACTACAAATTCTGAACAAAATGTAACATTTTATTTTTTGAAGCCCACGTTTCGTATTCGATTGGTGTAGAGAAATAGAATAAAATACCACGACCCGTAGAATATTATTGGACTTTTGTTATAAGAATAGATACATAGTGTGTACTCAATAAATTAAATTAAGTTATCAATGATACGTAAGTATATCTTGTTATTCTGAAAGTGCTCCCTACCTAAACATATTTGGTAAAATATAACAAACGATAGATATAACATAACGCATGAAACACTGACCAAAACAAGGAAACAAAAATTTACGGTGATATATAAAAAAAAAGAAAACAATTTGGAGTCAGAACGTGGAGCTAGTTTTTTCTACAACAGCTTTTTTTGCTTAACAAATGCAAAGACGTTCAATGACAACCTGATACTACTGCATAGCCATAACTTTGATGTTAAACATGATTGCATATCAGAGGAAGTCGCTCGAGCTCGATGTTAACAGGCTCACAAGTGAATTTACAGCTTAATACATTACATTCAAGATTGATGAGAGAATTATGACGTTTGACGTCGTACACCAAACATTGCGACATGCATAACCATTGAATGTGACAGGTTCTACACGGCGTCACGAGGACGTCCGCTGCAGAGTTATCTTATCAACCGATACGCGTATCTAATTAATTTAAAGGAGTAGGCAACGGTGATAACAAACGCGACGAACGTGAACGGTAAAAGGATTATCTAAATACTCCGGCGCTGGGACGGGCCGATTAATGAATTAGCAATCATGTGATTTCGCGTCGCGGCGTATCGGTTGGCAGAACTTGTTTGATTACAAAAAAATAATTGACGACTGGTTGTACAGTTGAATTATTTTATGCGAGTTCCGGCGCAACCATTTCCTCGTACTAACTCTGATATGAGCAGTATGAAATTTCTATGGTAACAAACTTACCTCGTCGAAGAATACTTGGGTTTTTCTGAGGATATGTTTGAGCTCGGTGAGCTCGAGGTAGTTCCTCTTGAGGGCCTCAGCGTTTTGGTTTACTTCACGGAGTTCGTTTTCGAGTTTCTCAAACGTGGCCTAGAGGAAATTCGGAAATTAGCATACCAGACATCAGAAACAAGCTTTGGAATATCAAACGAATGTCTCATGAAAATAAGAGAGATTCTGTTTCGGGGGCCTTTCAGATCCATCTAAATAAAGTTCATACGCTATGAGATAGTATCTCAGCACCCTTAGTTAACAATTGGTAATCAAAATAATGAAATGACGCTATTTGTGTACGGTCATAGGCACCCTAAAACGCAAACGCTTTGAAAATTGTTGCTGATCCTCCACTCCAGATCCTCAAATTTAGTGTCATAGCAATGATATTAATTGCTGCAGGGACAGGCATAAATATCTGTTAACTGCCTTAATGGTCAATTTTCTTTATCTATTTCTATTTTTATTGCAATTAGATACTATTCTAAAATGTCTATTATGAGACTTTGAATCCATTTACCACTTAGGTTTTTCTGAAAGACTTTGATCATGGTCCGACTATTGTCAAGATTAGAACATAATGCTCTATACGTCTTAATAATTTACGGGCCGCTATCTGCTTGGTCGATTCTCCTCTACGTATATGTACACATTAAGTACTTTTAATTAATGATGCCCATAATCTTTGCTTGATGACAGTATAGTGGGCGGTGTTCAATAAAGCTATAATTTATTCGTCTGTGCAGTTTGTGGTGGCGATAAGAGAAGAGATACTAAGTGGAGAATTTACGACTGCGGCTTTAATAAGAAGACAACTGTAATTTGTTGGTCTGACTGATGAAGACGGTCCGTGTAGGCAATTGAAATCTGGAACACCAGACCTTAGTCACAACACGCCCACTTAACTCGATCCTAAGTGCACACGAGAAGCATACCAGCAGCTATATAGTACAGCTCTTAGCTTAAACATGCCCTTGCTTTTCAGATAACGATACCCTCAAGCTTTTTTAAAGGCTGGATCCGACCCTGTCTCTCCTTAGTGCGTCTCCGTCTGCTTGCCGCGAGGGCGCAAAGGCACGTTACCTCTGCTGGGGTAGTTAAGGTTTAGTGGGTATACCCCGGCCACACCATCTTAGCCGGAGGGGTCCTTTTATACGAAGGGCCTATGAAGTCCCACACCACGCCGTTCTCCCGAATGGCGAGATGGTGCGTAAGGCATTGCCCCTCGTTAGAAAAAGAAGGGGTATGTTACCTCGAGGTCGATCATCTCGCGCGGCTGCGGCGCCTCGGGGCACTCGCCCGGGATCTCCAGCATGGGGATGCCGTCGCGGCGGATCTCCTTCTCAAGGTAGCGCAGCTTGCGCTCCATCTCGTCGCAGCGGCGGACTTCATTGACGAACTTGCGTTGGAACGCGTTCACGTCCGGGTTTAACTGCACGAGATACAAATTAGGATTAGTACTTACATATAGTGTTGCCCAAAGCAAGACTCTTGCGGCGGTCTTGCATGCCGTTATCTTGCAGACTCAATCTTGTTCTTGATCAAATGTTGCTTGTCGCTTGGTCCTGTGTTAAGACCAAGCAACAAGCAACATTTAAGCAAGAATAAGACTAAATCTGCAAGATGACGACATGCAAGACCGCCGCAAGAGTCTTGCTTTGGGCAACACTACTTACATATGTGATGTGATAGGATGCAAAAGCCTTCTTACGTAATTGGATTGATCAAATCTTTAGTAAGTATATTAAGATTGAGCTGATTTAGTTACACTGAAATAGATTAGGTTTTACACAATTTATCAATGTTTGACTAACAAAGCATACTGGAAGTAACTATATAATGTTTCATCATCTTCCTAGCGTTATGTCCCGTTCTTAGACGGGGTCCGCTTAGACCATGATCCATGATTTAGCGAGTCTGGTAATTACATTGAAGCGACTGCCGATCTGACCTTCGTAACCCTAAGATAGGGGAACCAGACAATTTTTGGATCATGGTTACAAATTCAAAGTTGTTTGAATTTGCAGGTTTCATCACGATGTTTTCCCTCACCGTCGAGCTAGTGGTATAAATATGTACATAGATTTGAAAAATCTAGAGGTACATGCCCGGGTTTGAACCCGCACTCCTCGGTTAAGAGGCGCGTGTCCTTACCATTGAGCTACCACCGCTCCTAACTATATAATGTTTGTTGAGTGATAACTATATAATGTTTGTTGAGTGATAATTGAATTATTGTTTGCACCAAATCCTTTATTTATTTTAACATCTGTCCTATTCTTTGTTTTAACTTTAACTTTGTAAAAATTGAGTGACAAAGCTGAGTTATGCTCAATAAATCATATCTGACTTGGCAGTCTTATTGACTGGTCCATTAAATAGCAAGTGACCACTTTTGGAGACATATGACCTATCCTAAAATATATATATTCATTCTTTGTCTATCTCATATACGAATTTCGTCATCCGAAAACTGTACAGAATCTTTAATAGAATCGGTTGCAATACGTTTTATACCATGTTATATTTTGACCAAATAATATTTACAAAAATATAGACGTATTCAAAACAACGCTGCGCGTGCGCATGCCGTGTCACGTGGTACAAGTCATCCTAAATGTAGCAGGCGCGGTATACGCAGTGGCGGACTAAGCCTGTTTTAGGCCTTGGGCGGCAAAGAGCTGTACGAGGCCCCTAGTAGGGATACGAGCGGTGTTGCTCGACTGAAATGGGGGAAGGGGGAGATGTTCCGCTGTTTCATTTAGGATGATGAAAAGTTGGAGATAATATGAGGCCCCCCAGGACCAGAGGTGACCATAGTCGCGCGACAAAAACAAGGCAAAACTTATGATTTCGTGAGTTTTTAAGATTCCATTAAAGTTTTTATAAACTGATTCTTTATATGAAAATATTTGATCATGTTTCAGTTTTCATATAAGTACAAAAATACTATTTAGTATATAAATATATATTTATATAAGTAATAAAATAACCTTCCTTTATCATTTTGGTAGTTGCAAATCAATCGATTTTATAGTACTTATCACCAATACTCAGAAATACATTATCACAACATACTATGTGCAGTAAAAAAACTAAATTTAACAATAGCAGATGTTGTTTATCAGAATTAACATGTTTATGGCTTAAACAGAATAATAGCAGTTTTTATATCTATTCTATGTTATACTAAGTTAGAGATTAAACTTACAATGAATGATGGTCTAATTAAGTTGCAAAGTTTACAAGTATTTAAAGAAGTATAATATGTTTATGAAATTACTATATCATCCCCATGTTGGTTCTGGACTGAAAGATAATGTGACAACTGTGTTCCTTGCCTAACATGTAGTAAAAGGCGACTAATGTTATATAGGGTAGTGGGTATGTGATTCGAGTAGGCAACAAGCTTGCCATTTGCTATTACTTTTTCACAATTTTATATCTAACCCAGCCCAGTTTTATTTTTGGTTAAATGTGGTTAAAGTCCATTCGACTTTGCCTACCCCTTCAGGGATTATGGGCATGATGTTATGTATGAAGCAAATCATTGTCACATTATCTCTATCAGTTTGTGTCATTGTGAAGTACTTCAGTAACAGTTCAATATGTTCAGTACTTAAGATTTCATTATAAGCAACTCACATAAGTACATACAGTGATTAGATAGAGCTTTACACCTAACATGCCTTCTAAATCAGAATTATCTAAATCCAATGCTGATTAAAAATTGATCAATCAAAGATAATTAGCTCTGCCCAGTCTGTGTGGGTACCTAGTGTTGGCTAAATCACATGACTGGACTTTCAATTACATAACAACCACTCTACATTCATGGACAATGGGCACTTTTACTATATTGTAATTAGATTTGTGTTAACAATGCATTTTATTGCGGACTAAACCACATTCACAAAAGCAACATTATTTTGTCTGACTATTAAAAAATTACATGACAAAGTTAAACTCAATTTCACAAAGTTAAGCTAAAAACATGAGAATATTTTATTTTAATCAAAGTTAAGTGGTGAGGTTCCTCCTCTGAATTGTACACCTGGAGAAGGAATGATCACTATTATGATTTTTAACTGTTTTTGGACTTTACAAACTTTTAAAAATGAAATCTTTATATTTATGGGGCAGGTATCTTTCTAAGCAGAATCAAGAGCCATAACATGATAATTAAATTTTACAGGCAAATATTAGACTTTCTACTTATGTCAATCAATTTAGTAAAAAGGTACATGGTAAAGACCATTCATACTTAAACCTATTAGTAAATTACTTAATTAATCATCAGAATGAATAGTAGTAGGTATGCCTTATTGTTGCTCAGCAACTATATGGTCTAAGCCGCAGCTATACTCAATGTGTGGTCCGTAAAGCCTTTCTGGGGGTTCCACGATCATATCATAACTCCTGGGGGAAAATCCGTTAAAAGTCGATTATTACCCCCCCCCCCCCCGCACTGCCGCCCCCGCTGTTCTAGGGTCCCGTCAAATACTCCGCTTCCTAAAAGGGTTCCATAGCATAAAAAGTTTGAGAAGCACTGGGCTAAGGTGTTATCATCAAAGCTTTGACTAGCACAAAATCAAAATACTTCTTAATTTTAACAGAATGTTATTATAGTCATTCAGAGTTTGTTGCTAAGTAATGAAACATAGTTTCTAAAAAATTATTACAATTGCTTGTTATCAACTTGTATGAAATACTGATAACTCCGCAATAAACATGATGTTATATGCAGAATACCCATAATTTTTAACAAGGTTATGTTAAAATTTGGTAAATAACCATATAAGTAAAATTTCAAATTTGAAACGAGCTAAGTATCACTCCAAAACATTTCTATGACATTCTATTTGGAAGACTCATATTAACGATGATCTATCTTATATCAAATGTAATGGATTCTTGCATTCTTCCAAGCTTAACCTACATCTGCCAGACATAGGGCTTCACTGAAGAGTAAAAACCAAATTTCATCTGGTCTCCATGCTATGGAGCGCAGTATACTCAAGCTGAGGAAAATACAAGAAACGCAAACATACGCAGGAAGACTAAATTAACAGATGCTCTTCACTTTAGCTAAAAACAGAAGTGGAACTGGGCTGGGCCCTTGCCTAGATACAAATATAAGAGATAGACTCACCAATCAACTAAATGGTAGGGCCCAAAGGAAAAAAGAAATGTAGGAAGAAAAGTTAGGCTGATGACATAATAAACACAGCATGAAACAGCTGAAGGCACATGGCCAAGGAAATGGAAAGGTGGAAAAGAATGGAGGAGGCTTTTACCCGTAGTGGGGCCACATAACAAAGAGAAAAGATAATTATTATTTAGAATTAAGTAGATATTTGTTTGTAAGAATTGTTAAGAGGATAATAAAGCTATAAATAAATAAATAAAATCTTATATCAAGTAATATTAATGCTAATTTCAGTATAAGGAATTTTCCTTATATTGAAATTAGCATTTACTGAGTTTTTTTTTTTCTCCTCTTTGATATAATAACAAATAAACCAATAAATTGTATAACACTTCCTCTGGAGCTATAATAGAACATTAAATACCTACCTAACTAGTTCTACTCACTTTAAAAAACAAGATAAAATTTATTCCCCTATAAAGAATTAATAGAGGTAATTTATAAAAATAAAATGATCATAAACAGTCAATAATTGTACTCTGAGTCATATCAAACTTGCATCAAGCTGTATTCTTTAAATAAATATTCTTATAGGTAAAGGACTCTTCTGGCTCATTATAAAAACAGTGCTCAAGTGTGAATGTAAAAAAAACATTCACTCAATCATATTCAATGGTCTTTAATGAATAATTCATAAATTCTGCTCATAGACTACTGTTTTCTTATATTTGGATATGTATCTGAAAAAACTATTGAACTCGATAGAATGATCTTGACCTCCGCACCAAACTAGCGTAGTCGATATCTACAATCCGGATTTGACTAGATATTGAAAATAATGTAAAAAGTTTTAGCTTACATATGTACTTCAACCAGACTGCTCAGACCGAAGGTATTAGCTGGGTGTATCTATCGAATTTTATCGGACAAAGATCAGAAATCGAGGGCAAACAAGACACCGACAGAACTAGGTCACAGGTTTTCACTAGCGAGCCTTCACATCACCGAAATGCGCTGGGATGCGCATTGCAGATGTCCGCGGATACTCACGTCGCGGAACTGCACCAGCCCCAGCTCTCCCAGCTCGGACACGCACGCATACGCCGCTTCACTTTGCAGAAAAAGCTGGCATAATGTCATTTCCTCACTTCTGAACAAAGACCCCATCTTGAGAGGTTTTCACAGCACCACTCACAAGAAACAACTAACTACAGGAACTTAACGAACAGGCTCCGTCGCATTCGTCTGCATGCAGACTTAAGCGGCGACGAAACCGAATTAAATGGCAAATCAATCGATAAATTACGATCGCACTGCGGAGGCAGACATCCGTTTCGTCACCTTCCGTCCGAGTAACACGCGTTGACAGTGACAGCTGTTTCGAACTGCCAGACTCGAAATAATATAATCCCCTTAAATGACTATGTACCTATTCTTCTAGGATTAGGATAGGGAGGGGATAGACAGTTTTTGCTACATTAGCTTTTTTATGTATATTTTTATATATTTATTTTGACTGGCTCGATAGCGCATTCGGTAGTGACCCTGCCCCATGTGCCAGGAATCGTAGGTCGTAGTGGTGGGAGTCGTTGGTTCGATCCCTACACAGGACAAACGTTCGTGTGATGAATACTTGTGTTTGATCTGGGTCGGGGTGTAATATCTGATATTTATGTATATATTTGTAATACCACTGTTGATTCTGATATCCGTAACACAAGTGCTTAAGCTACTTACCTTGGAGTCAGATCAATGTATGTGATGCAGTCTGAAAAGGAATATGTAACCATTTAAGTTTTAGTTCCATGTTGGTCTAGGACCTATAAAGAATATGTCAACTGTGTTCCATGCATAGATTTAGGATGTACAAGATACACAAAGACGGCTCGGAGACATGACCAAAATAAATTTAAGCATGTGTTGGTTGACGTCTATGTGTGAGTTAAAAATAGTGTTGTCAAAGACGCACTTTCACATTATCGACTGATTCAGTTGTATACTAATAATATAGGTATTTAAAACGCTTTTTTATACTTTTGATTAATTATGTATGGCATTGACTGAAATCAGTAGTTGTATATATTAGGTAAATTGGAATTAGTCGGTAAGAAATCTCATTCTAAGCAGTTCTATAAACAATGAGATGGTAAAATTCTTCGTATATTCAGCGTGTAAAAAATTAAAAAAATAGAAATATGTTCTATGATTTATACTAAGACAAAAAGATATGACTTGCTTTGACTGGTGGAATGAAATGAAACAAATAATATATTAGCAACTTTTAATTTGGTGTAATTTAGTTATTTAAAAATAATAATTATGTAGTGCAACAAATTTTTTGCTGCCGTCATTTGCCGTCAAAATGTTTGCTGCAGATAGTGGAGTTCTTACTGGGAGTCCAATCTGGTCTGTCTATAGTCCGCATCCACTTTTTACACAATGCTGGGTTGCTTGGAAACCTAGAAAAATTATTAGTTACTTAACTAACAAATTTACGGAGATAATGAGTTCCCAATGTAAATATAATTATATTTCAACATAACTTGGCTAAATAACTTTGTATTCATGTCATGATGTCGCTAAAAGACGATTAAGTTTTTATCGATACTCGTGACGTCACCGCTTTGTCAAGCACTAGCGTAACCAAACTATTTACTATTTTATATAATATTTTCCCCAATTCTGATTATAATCACGATGTATACTTAGAAAGATAAATTATAATCAATATACTATTGTAAACATATTTTTTTAAACTGATTACTAGCAACAATTTGACAAAATATGGTTTGAAAAAATCTAATGATAAAATCGTATTTACCTGTGAAAAGTGTATTTATTCGGATTACTCCGTCGTGTAACCTCACAATCACGTACAGAACAAGTCACCTCAATTGCACATTTAATATTCTCGATTATAATTCAAGGTTTAATACATAAATGCACAAAATTCACTGCCACGTAGAATAGACCGGGACGCTAAGGCCTCTTACTCGCAAAAACATTGACATATAGGTACTTCATTCGCTGTCTCTTTTTCTCTCGGGCGGTTTGTATTTCAGCAGGATTTCTCGCTCCCACGCTTTATGTATCTTTTGCGTAATCAAAAAATTCTAAATCTATGGTTCCATGCATAGCATGTCATATAGGGCGGTTAATGGTGTATCGGATTTTGGGTGTGTTATTGTGTAGGCCACGAGTTAGCCACTTGTCACTACATTTTCACAATTTTTCTTCTAATCCATCCCAGTTTTATATTATGGTTTAGGGGGCTAGCTTCCCCTTTAACTCTACCTACCCTTTGGGAAGACAGGCGTTGATATATATATTTTTAAATAATCGAAAATATTTTTTTCCACTAGGTATGTATACCTAAAATTTTAAGTAAATAAAGAATACCTCATAAAGGTCAACAAAAAAAAAGGATTTATTTGCTCGTATTTAAATTTAAACTTTTTTGAATATTTACCTTATACTAGGGAAAAGTTATGTCTGGCAATAATAAAAAATCCTGTTTCTCCTTTAAACGGTTTCTCTCACTCTTGCAATTGATTTTTACGTATTTGTGAAGAATGTTAAAATACAAAAACTTTTATACTATAAACTGGACTTGCAAAATAAACATTACTTGTATGTAAATAAAACCATTTTAAAACTTATAACCCAGAGTTAAAGCACAAAAATCAAACAAAAAGCAACTATTTTTAAATTAAAACCATAATTTCAATATTTAATAAATTTAAATCATTAGCTATCTTTATAAACATAATGTCAGATAAAGCACTGCTAACCGATTAAATCAAATTGAACAAAGTCAATTGACAGTTTCCATTTGTCTCTCTCACTCATGCTTGTTCAAATTTGTATATCATCTTCTCTTCTAGTTCGCGATCATCTGCTTATTATATAGCCTTTTTATTTTAAAAGGATAATAATGAGTGGGAGTAATACATTGAGGTTATAAATTGAAGCTGGAAATAAAAATAATTTATTATTAGACTATGAACGAGCTTTACTGTGAATGAAAAAAAGTCCAAAATGGTGTGTATCATAAATTTAATTTGACATTTGCCTTAAACTTTCGTGCCTTAGGAAGTAACTTGTTAAATTTAACTTTTCAGGCGTTACTCGGTGCACAATTGGTTATAACACTGATTATGGTGTCAGTGATACAGAAATTAGGGAATTACTCGTTTGCTAGATGGATGCTGTGTGCGCAAGGGTTATACCGGTACCTTTACCCGGATAACAGCGAATTGAAGGCGCTGGCCGGGGTTCCTAAAGACAAACCGAAAGGCAAAGGTAAAGGAAGCAAGAATGAGTCAAACGGGAAGCCGGAAACGTTCCATGTTCCTCGGAGCCTCGAAATACAACTAGATACCGCTCCTGTGACGCCTCTGGATGTAGTACACTTAAGGTTTTATATGGAATATCTATGGATAGTGGATTTTTCTTTATACACTGCTATTGTGTACATTATGTCTGAGGTATGTGTATAAAATATAGTAAATGTTATGAAAGTATGAATTATTATGACTTTAACTTATCATTTTAATGTTATTGTTTTTAGGTGTATACAGCAATATTCCCATTGAAAGATGAATTCAACTTGAGCATGGTTTGGTGTGTACTGGTGGTGTTATTCTCACTGTATCCTTTACAAATGAGTGTGAGCTAAAATATTTTCCGTGATCTATTGTGAAATAAGGCATTATTATTCTGGTTTACCCATTATATTAATTATAACACCTTATTAATAGCGTAGCATTGAGAAATTATACATTTGAAATTATATGTTTGGTATTTGTCTTCACAGCCATCTCTTAGAAAATGTGACAGGAATTTAGAAAGATATATAAAATATAAATTAAAGACTATGGGGACTGCTTACCATAGGCAGGCAATATAGCCTTTGAGAAACAAGCATATATGCTTGTTTCCCACTTGTTGTGATAATACAAATTATTAAAAAAATTATATCAAAATTAAACTTAACTCTATACCCAGAAAAATCCTCCTTTCCCTCACAAAGCAGTACTTCACAAGCGAGGAGTCCATCGGTGAGAGGTCCACCTGCATTGTGGCGTTCTGCATCTTCATGCTGATAGCTATGATGGTACTCATTGTAGATGAATCCAACCTGGAGGTGGGGGTGGACCCTGCTTACGACAGTTTCTATGAGAATGCCTCCAAGTTCCTTGAGAACCAAGGACTCTCTTCTGTGTAAGTTATGTTGCATGTCATTTGCAACTTTTTTTTATACAAAAGCAGATTGGCTATTGTTTTCACTTTTGTTACAATATATGTATTGAAAAAAATAGAAATAAAATAATTTAGAATTTTATTTTTTTTAATTAAAAAAAAAAATCAGTTTATGTCGTTTTCCCCTAAGAGTTTCCCTGATGCTACTTTTAAGAATCTGCATTCAGATAAATTATTATCATCACTCACTAACTTTTGCTATTCTCGTATCTACAGTATAAAATGGAAACACTCCACAAATGTTATTGTTTGTATACAATCAAATTCATGATAAATTATCACACTTCAAACTGTAGTGACATTGTTTATCTAACATAATGTTGTATTGTTTCAGTGGCCCAGCATCAAAATTGATACTTAAGCTCTCCATGGCCGTATGGGCTGCAATCATAGGGACTCTGTTCACCTTCCCCGGACTCCGGGTGGCCAGAATGCATTGGGATTCTTTGAAGTAAGAGGATGATGCGATGTGATGATGGGCATGTAGAATGTATCCTTAAGCTACCTATGGCTTTGTTATAGCAGTTAACTTAAATGAGCTTAAACTTAAACTGAATTAGGCAAGTCATACATTAACGCAAATGCTGTAGAAAAAAACCAGTTTCTAGTGCTTTAGCTACTTAGCTCAGAGTCAAATCAATGTATGTGATGTCGTCGGATATTTATTTATTTATTTATTATTGCAGGTATTACGGCGAGAGCAAGGTGAAGGCGCTGCTGCTGAACGTGAACTTCGCGATGCCGTTCGTGCTGGCGCTGCTGTGGGTGCGCCCAGTCACGCGCTACTACCTCACCGCGCGGGTCTTCAGCGGGATGGAGAAGCCGCTGTGAGTCACATTTGGGCACTTAATGGCGAAGGGACTGCGATAAAACAACTTGGAAAGCGCACAGAGCTATGCAGTGCTAGCGGTGCCAAGGCACAAGGCTCATGGCCTGTAGGGACCAAGACGACGAAGATCATAGTGGGACCAAGGTCAAACAAACATGATCTAGAATACTAACACATTTGAACTAGGCAAAGCAAATTGTTCTGTTGGATACCAGAACTTTCCAACCAGCAGTACAAAACCTGTGGTTCCGACTTAAGGCTTTCCCTAATGTCGGTCTCACAGGTCCATCTCCTGTGTTCACGCTGGATTAGTCGGTATACCCCAGTCATCACCATCTTGGGCAGAGCAGGGTCCTCTTACCATCCAGAGGGCCCCGGGAGTCCGACACACCCCGCTGATTCCTCCCGGTTTCAGCGGGACGGCGCGCAACGCATTTCCCTGGGTTAACAAAAAAAAGGTCCATCTCCTGTACCGCTAGTTCTCGTTTTTTACTTAAGCTATCGTATCTAGGATGACGACAGAAGCGTTCGACACGATGCGGCTAGTGCTGATAGTCTTCACGGCGGTGCTGCGGCTGGCGCTGATGCCGCGCCAGCTGCAGGCCTACCTCGACATGGCGCAGCGCCGGCTCGACCTCGTGCGCAAGGAGGCCGGCCGGATCACCAACGTCGAGCTGCAGAAGAAGGTCGGCTCGTTTGTGTACTTACTTGTGTCGTGACGTAGGTGTATATTTACTGATTAGATGGCTATCCGTAATTCCGTATTCGTATTAGCAGATTGGAGGTGCTGAACAATTTGTACCGGTTCTTTGAAATTAATGAATGCTTATTTAAATAGATAACATCTGAGTCTACTGCTATATATATATTTTTTATTCTTAAACAAAACATCACACCCATAATCCCCGAAGGGGTGGGCAGAGTCAAAGGAACAGCTGTTCCCCTTACATTCAGCCAAAAATAAAACTGGGCTGAGTAAGATGGAACGTTGTGAAAAAGTAGTGACGAGTGGCTAGCTCGTCGCCTACACAATCACACCCAATACCCCATATACCATTTTTATTCTTAAATCTAGAAAAATAAGTTGTACCAGACAAATTGGGTAATGGTGACACGACACGGTTAGACATTTAAATGACCATTGAGCTTACACTGCTCGCACTGCGCATAAATATCAAAATCTGACTTTTCCCTCATATCACAGGTGGCGTCGGTATTCTACTACCTGTGCGTAGTAGCTCTTCAGTACATCTGCCCGGTAGTGATGTGCCTGTACCTGGCGCTCATGTACAAGACGCTGGGCGGCTACTCGTGGGCGGCGCTGCTGCGCGAGGCCGAGCCGGCGCCGGCGCCGGAGCCGCTCGACCTGGCCGGCGTGGAGCAGTACCAGCTCGCTTGGGAGAACTTGAAGATGGTGAGGGTCAGCTAGATTGCAGTCTGTAACAGGCTGCAGGGACGCGCTACCGGAGCCGCTCGACCTGGCCGGCGTGGAGCAGTACCAGCTCGCTTGGGAGAACTTGAAGATGGTGAGGGTCAGCTAGATTGCAGTCTGTAACAGGCTGCAGGGACGCGCTACCGGAGCCGCTCGACCTGGCCGGCGTGGAGCAGTACCAGCTCGCTTGGGAGAACTTGAAGATGGTGAGGGTCAGCTAGATTGCAGTCTGTAACAGGCTGCAGGGACGCGCTACCGGAGCCGCTCGACCTGGCCGGCGTGGAGCAGTACCAGCTCGCTTGGGAGAACTTGAAGATGGTGAGGGTCAGCTAGATTGCAGTCTGTAACAGGCTGCAGGGACGCGCTACCGGAGCCGCTCGACCTGGCCGGCGTGGAGCAGTACCAGCTCGCTTGGGAGAACTTGAAGATGGTGAGGGTCAGCTAGATTGCAGTCTGTAACAGGCTGCAGGGACGCGCTACCGGAGCCGCTCGACCTGGCCGGCGTGGAGCAGTACCAGCTCGCTTGGGAGAACTTGAAGATGGTGAGGGTCAGCTAGATTGCAGTCTGTAACAGGCTGCAGGGACGCGCTACCGGAGCCGCTCGACTTGGCCGGCGTGGAGCAGTACCAGCTCGCTTGGGAGAACTTGAAGATGGTGAGGGTCAGCTAGATTGCAGTCTGTAACAGGCTGCAGGAACGCGCTACCGGAGCCGCTCGACCTGGCCGGCGTGGAGCAGTAACAGCTCGCTTGGGAGAACTTGAAGATGGTGAGGGTCAGCTAGATTGCAGTCTGTAACAGGCTGCAGGGACGCGCTACCGGAGCCGCTCGACCTGGCCGGCGTGGAGCAGTACCAGCTCGCTTGGGAGAACTTGAAGATGGTGAGGGTCAGCTAGATTGCAGTCTGTAACAGGCTGCAGGGACGCGCTACCGGAGCCGCTCGACCTGGCCGGCGTGGAGCAGTACCAGCTCGCTTGGGAGAACTTGAAGATGGTGAGGGTCAGCTAGATTGCAGTCTGTAACAGGCTGCAGGGACGCGCTACCGGAGCCGCTCGACCTGGCCGGCGTGGAGCAGTACCAGCTCGCTTGGGAGAACTTGAAGATGGTGAGGGTCAGCTAGATTGCAGTCTGTAACAGGCTGCAGGGACGCGCTACCGGAGCCGCTCGACCTGGCCGGCGTGGAGCAGTACCAGCTCGCTTGGGAGAACTTGAAGATGGTGAGGGTCAGCTAGATTGCAGTCTGTAACAGGCTGCAGGGACGCGCTACCGGAGCCGCTCGACCTGGCCGGCGTGGAGCAGTACCAGCTCGCTTGGGAGAACTTGAAGATGGTGAGGGTCAGCTAGATTGCAGTCTGTAACAGGCTGCAGGGACGCGCTACCGGAGCCGCTCGACCTGGCCGGCGTGGAGCAGTACCAGCTCGCTTGGGAGAACTTGAAGATGGTGAGGGTCAGCTAGATTGCAGTCTGTAACAGGCTGCAGGGACGCGCTACCGGAGCCGCTCGACCTGGCCGGCGTGGAGCAGTACCAGCTCGCTTGGGAGAACTTGAAGATGGTGAGGGTCAGCTAGATTGCAGTCTGTAACAGGCTGCAGGGTCACGCGCACCGCAAATTAGGGGCTTGTTGAAGGTCAAGTCTTATTCGCATCGGGTGCGCGGGGGACGGTAAGAGATCATTGCCTGAACTTAAGTTTACAGAGCGTTTGTTGTGTGAGATATGAGATGGAGCTTGTTGCATTCAAATCAAATCAAATCAATTTTATTGTTTTCCTAATCTATGTAACCGACTATATAAATTTGTAGAACCTGCGCAGTAAACATAAAGTGTTTGTTGTAGTTTAGGGATAAGTTTATTGGAAAATCTTGTCGCGAACGGTTTCATAAATGATTTTTTAAACACAATATAGTAATGGTATTGGTAATGGTAGATTCCAACTACAACCTACCGTTTGATTGCAAATGATTAACTATGTACTTTAATAATTTTATTAAGAACAACATTTTAGCCCAACCGATTACGCATTTGCGCCAGCACAAGTCGTAGCTTACGTTCTCATTTTAGCCACTTTAAAGCTACTTAACCAACGGAACTCTTTAATACAATTGTATCTTCGTTTCCAGATCTTCACTCAAGAAGTGTACAGGGGCGTGCTGGGCTTCGCGACCTGGTGGTGCTGCTTCGCGTGGTTCCTCACCACGTCTCTCGGGATGGCCTACCAGACCTACTTCAGAATCTCATGATGCTTCCCACCCGTCCGCCGTAGATCTAGTCAACCCGCAACTCTGTCCAGACTGGTGCCAAAAGTTCTGTGTTGCATGGTGATTGCAAAGTGAGTGAGTCATCTGAGAATGTGTCAGTCTCTATTAATGAGTGATCTGGCAAAAAATTGTGTCAGTCTGTCAGATTATTGTGTTTGGAATGTTTGCACTGTGAATATAAAAGTCAAAAGTATTTGCCACCCCGAATTGTGCCGCCCAGGGTGGAAGTGCCCCCACCAAGCTACGCTATTGGCTTAAACGAAGTTTTTAATGTGTTGAAAAATTCAACTATGACTGGCTACGTACCTGTATACACGACAGCACTTCAGGCTAAACACTGCGGAGTCTTATTCCGTTGTGATAAGGGCTGTTTCGCAACAAAAATGTATAGCCTGATGTGCTGCTGTCTGTACTTGGCGAGGATAGAAATACGTGGAAATTGTCAAAACCACAAAACATATATTTTATCTTTATACATTTAGTGATTTTAACCACAAAACAAAACTAATGTACAATGTAATGAACGCTTCAGTCTTATCTGATCCGAACGTCAATGTATTTTGTAAACGAGTTTCCTGTAAGTGTCACATTCACATAGATATGTTTAATATGTATTTATTACCAGTCTATTAAACAATTTGTGTTTATTTTACATGGTAGCAATTTTCACATTGAAACTAAAAGCAATATGATAATTTATTTTATTCACCAGATCATTCAAAGTGTTTTGTGTGACCACTAAAAGAAACAAATAGTATATAGGTACACATGTAATTAGAATTTATTTATTTTATTTCATATTGCAATCTGCATACATCATATCAAAATAATTATTACGAATTATTCGTCTCTCCAAATGGCCCTCTGACAAATTGATAATCCTATATTTTTATTGCTTCAAATTGTTTTATGGTTTTGTATTATTTGTGAGAGTTTATGTTTTTAAGTAAATAAGTGGTTGTGTTACTCATGTACCTAAGAGATGTTCAAAATTATTATTTAATACATATTTCATTGTTTGCTAAAAATTTATATTATATAGCATGACATAAGAAAAAATTTTAATATTCAGTTTCCTATCCTGTCATAAAAAAAAAATTGTCTCGTTTCCCTATCTGAGGGTAACGAAGGTAAGAAGTCGCTTCAATGTAATTACCAAACTCGCCAAATCCTGGATCATGGTTTAAGCGGACCCCGTCTAAGCACGGACATAACGCTCGGATGATGATGATTATTATCCTATCGTAAAACCAGTATTTTCACCTATTTTGTAGTTGAAGACTGTTTATAAATACATTTAAGTAAACAAAACTTGTTTCTTATACAGTCTGCAGAGCACAGTTTAAAGTATGTAAAATAATTGTAATTGATAACAGTTTAGTATGCCTACACAAAACACGCGCTAACTGTATGTGCGTTGTACTGTCGAAAACACTTATTAATATACATCCCTATTCAACAATCAACCATAATATAATGTATTGCATCCTTATAAAACTTAATATTTACCTATATTTATATTTTAATTGACAATACAAAGTCTGAGTAATAGCAAAGTTACGGTCATTTTATACCTTGCATGGCTACACGGACTAGTAGAAAATTAAGAACTCCGCGCCACTAACTAGCCGTTGAAGCTCCTCAGGTGCTTCAACTTGACACGCAACTTACGTCACACATTGACAAAATAAGTGCTCCTTAAGGCAGGTATCCGATATCTGGTATCCATAAGTATCTCACTCACACATGCATAAACGTGGCTTCTTTTTTTACTAGTCCGTGCATGGCTATTAGGTTTTTAAGGCAAACAAATTATATTTTGCAGGAAATTATCTATATGTTGGTAGTTTATAAAGCTGATATTAATGTTTTTGGAATTTATTTAGCCAGGGCTCACGTAATCGGAGTAAAACTCTATTAAAATGTACAAAGGGGTTAAAAAATTGTATTATTTGGTCTCTCTAGGAAAAAAAAGATATGTTTTATAATTGGTTGACGTCCCCCTGTTAAAGATGAAATAACTATGTTAAGCTATAAGAATACATGTTTTGTGCTACTATGCGTTTATTGTGTTTTTTATAAAACAGAGTTTGATTGTAAGCTGAAGAGTTATGTGAATGTATCTTGTGTATTGATTTGTTTATTTATATGGGACTGTTTTCAATAAAAAAACGTTTTTAATAGTTTTTTTTTATTTAACCCGGATTTTCTGTTGGTATGTTTTATACCTGGTGGTAATTTAAATAACATCTCTTATTAAAAAAAATACTACAACATTAACGTGCGTTATTTTTTAAATAATTTTTTTTTTAAAAGGTTTTGGCACCTGTGTGTCCATGAAGCCTATGAAAGCGCGTCCAAACCATTGAGCATTTGTGTATACAATTATATACATATTTCTGTAAATATTTTTCGTAATAAATATTTTCTAGACATGTATCAACTTATTAGGGCACTTGACAGCGAAATAATTCATATTGGACATAAACTAAATGCTCAATTGTTTGGAGGCGCATCTTAACGCGCACGTGAATGCACACGCGCTTGATGAAAGAAGCATTCCCTACTCAGTTCACGTAAATTTTACGGTCTAAATGAATCTAACAATTAATTTAGACCGTAAAATTTACGTGAATAGCTCATTACTAAATACAAATTCAAAACACGGATTAGGAAAAAAGAAGGACTCCGGGCTGCCATACTACGGCGTAAAGCCGCCCTTACGCATGTGTAAGCGAGACATGGGGCTGCCAGATATCGAAAATTGGGTGCGCATAATGTCAATGTGTGATCACGGACTTTTACTAGTCCATGTGTGTGATGTAAGTTGCGTGTCAAGATAAAGCTACGCAGAAATTAATACAAACAGACATATTGTTTATATTTAAAGAATATTCAACACACACATATTAATTTAATTATTAATTAATTAATAATAATTATGTTAGGTGTCTATAAATACAGATACCCATAAAGACCTAAAGAGCAACCAAGTTACAATGGAAAACATCAAAGGAACGCTTTTTGCCATAGTACAAATGCACTCAAATATAAAGTGCAATGTTTTTATCACAATACCTTTTTTAATAGGTTATACTTATTTATGATCTTCAAAATTACCATCGTTTAGATACATACCTACACATTTGTATATAAATCGACCGCAATCAACCATTTCAAAATACAAAGAAATTGACTTTTACGTCAACTATGTACATGAAATCTGAAGGCGAAAATTATAACTTTATTACCAGCGAATAAGGTTCAGAATCAGTTACTAATATTGATTGCGCCACTGTCGACTGCATTGCAGCTGGCATTGGCACATGGCGCATTTGCGCGGGAATAATACCACGTGTTTGGAATCGATCTAAAAAGGTGCCTTTATAGTAAAATTTACATCATATTTACTTGATGAGAAATTATTCATAATAAGATACATATAATATATCACGAAGTATTAAATACAACAAGTACATAACACATAACTTTGGTCATTTAAACATAAAGCCGTAAGATAAAGTGAGTACCTTATTAAACAGATAGGAAGTTATCGTGTGTGACTAGTAACAGATATGGAAAGGAAATTTTAGATGTACATACTAGAAGGTGCACAGTTTCATAATAATCACAAAACTTGCTTCATGTTTCGTTGTTCAAATGACTCAATTTATTGAATATTAATTAGTCACCGTATAAAAATTCTCTGTAACTAACGTGCTTATTAGTTGTGGGAAAGTAAAATAGGTAATGAAAGGTAAATCTTATGCTATATAAGTTATTTTCTTAAAAATATTATTATATATAGGTATACAATATCTTGTATTGCCATGCAACACAAACTCGATTTATCATGTCTTGCTGTTCATCTTACAGTATGATAAATTAGGTACTTAATTACTTGGAACTACCGTTACGTTTACTTTACTTCCTTGTGTTCTTACAGCAAACATATTTTAATAAAAAAAATGGGTTATTTAAATTGGCTGTATCTATTGTGTTCCAATGCTACCAGTTTTATGACGACAAAATTAGTAGAGATGTTCATCACACGATACGTTTTTGTACATCGATTGTAGCTGTATGATCAGCTAGTTGTTACTTTATTTTAGCCGTCATCGTAGTTTCTTTTTAGCCGACACTATCAACATATTTTTAGTTTTTATCGCACCGATGGCATAAGAGACACAAGCCCCTTAGGCAACCTAGGTTCCACATTTCCAAAGCTGCAAATTCTCAGAGTATTATTTGAGTTTTTGAGGCATGTAGTCTCCAAATTAGTGGTCAGAGGGTAGGCTTAGGGGCAAGTTGGAGTATACGCTTAGGGGCACTATTAAAAATCGATTTAATAAAAAAAACTTTTTTTGGTTTAAAATTTTTTTTGGACAAAATTTTTGTAAAATTTTTCGACCTATATGAACCCCCCCTTTTTTTTTATTCTAACGTGTTGATGACATCATTATCAACATCTTTTGTCATGTGAATGACATGCCTGCGACCAATAGTTTTCGTGTAATTACGGCGTAATTATATAATTGTTTTTTTTTGAAACCTTTCGAAAACTAATGGTCGCAGACATATAATGCACATGACAAAAAATGGTGCTAATGATGTTATCAATACGTTGAAACAAAAAAAAGTGGGCGTTATGTGGACCACCCGAATTCACAGTCTTTTTCTTTACCTATTGTAGGCATAGGGGCAACGAGTAAAACACTTTAAAAATTTTCGCGATTTTTTATGTTGTCGTGTAATTATGGCGTAATTATTTTTAATTGATTTTTGTGAAACCATATATCTCGAAAACTATTGGTTGCAGGCATATCATTTACAGGACAAAAAATGTTCCAAATAATGTCATTAACATGATTAAGTAAAAAAAAGGGCGGGTTACTAGTCATGTTTTTAATATTATTTCTAATTATTATATCTACATAACGGTGCGTCATACGAAAAAAATGATTTAACATAAATAGCTCCTAATAGCAATATCTATACAGAAATAAAAAAAACAGGGTTTTACTGAAGTACATTTTTTCAACGAAAATTTTCTTAGTCCCTGGCGCCCATAGTGCCCCTAAGGCTACACTCCAACCAATGGGGCAGTTATTAAAGCTGTTGCTCCCATAAGTAAAACCATGTCAAACACTATCGATAGGTACGTGTACATCTCTATTTTGGTGACGGCTTTGAGCAGATGCGTCAATTGTTGTCAAAAACTAGCCAATAACAGCTAAGAGCGTCAGCACTCCTTCTTCACCATTGGCTAGTTCGCAGGAATATTCCAGAAAATGCCAGTGACGTCTAGTAAGGCAGTGTGTGTATAAAATTACTTGCTTTTACGGCGCCATCTTATTTCAATTGAAGAAGCCGTCAATCGCGCACGTTTTCCGAGTGTTCAACTAGATAAGTCTTCGATAAGTTATAGTTAAATTTACACAGTAAGTACATTCTCTAATATTTTTCTATTATTCTTACTTTTATCAATTTTTATTTCCTTTACTTATTATATAAAGAATTTCCGGTTTCCCGGCGTCATTGTGAGGCTTCAAGCAACGTTAGGGAAAATTTCCATAAATTGCACATGTAGTGTTCGATATTGTAACAGTACATTTTCGTGTTATCAAGCAGATATAGAATCTTCTTATTTAATAACCGAGAATAGTTGGGATTCGCAGACTGGTATCGGCATTTTCTCACGTGGTGGGAAGTTGCCTATCAGTATTAATCCCACGCGGGTGTAGGCCGTAATTCATACAATTTAAACAGTGCTGTACTTTTTAATCAAATCATATTCAGCATTAACAGTGTTTTAATTGTTTAAGTGATAGGCGGTGTCGCGTTTCGTCCAGAAGTTTCGGCATCGATTTTTCCCGTAATGGCCGCCTGGCCCGTGTGTAGGTATTCAGTCGGTCATGTAGTTTATTCCATAGTCCCATTCATTATGTTCAACCCACATGGTGTCCAAAAGTACCTACGTACCTACGGTCGTTGTACGGCACGGTCGATGATTCACATTGTGACCTTTCGGCAAGATGGCGGATTTGGATAACCTATTTGTGCAGATGTAGACAAAGGCGTTGTTAGTCGAGTTTTAGTCGATTTCACTAGGCTTAGGAAGTGTGAAACTAGGCCACGCGGTAGGTAATGATCATTACGGCTTAAATTGAGTACTCGCAGGTCGTTGAACTCCCGTATTTAGGGTATATTCTGGTGTAAGCCTTCTCGCTTCCTGTTTGTATATTCCGGTCAGAGGGTATCCGATCTGGGCGAATAACGCTATGCTTGCATTAACAATGTCCTGATTTTGATATTGTCAATTTAAATAAAATTCATAAATATTGTTCGAAGGCATACTGTACTGTAATTCACATTGTCTACCATACCCTATGTAGCCAACTACAAGTCATGCGTTCCTTGGTATTAACTTAAACTTCTTCTTCCTTAGATGGCAAAGGCACCAGCAGTTGGTATCGACTTGGGCACAACCTACTCCTGCGTGGGTGTGTTCCAGCATGGCAAGGTGGAGATCATCGCCAACGACCAGGGCAACAGGACCACGCCGTCCTACGTCGCCTTCACAGACACCGAGCGTCTCATTGGAGATGCTGCCAAGAACCAGGTGGCGATGAACCCCAACAACACCATCTTTGGTTAGTATGCATAGATAATTACCCCCTTAATTTATATTAGAAGGATTTATTTATGTGGAGCTAAAATACTCGGGTCATTGTAGCTCCACATGGATTAATCCTTCTAAGCTACATTTTAGGTTACACTGACACTGGAAGAATAACATTACTGAGAGAGCACTTACATATTTTTTAATAGTGTAAAAAGTATCAATATAAATTGTTGAATAATCCAAATTCATGCATGAATAAGAAACAATAAAACTTTTATTGCATTTCATTTGTAAGTGTTGGAAAAATGTTTTTATTAAAAAGTGATCTGGAAATGTTGGATTGAATATTAACTCATGAAGCATGATATTAAATGTTTCTTCCATTAATGGTGCCTTTTTTAAAGTTACGACATCCAAAAGGTTCTATGCATTTATTGCTCACTATGCTGATTTAAGACTTACCTTGATTAAAATTCAACCTCTGACTTATTTCAACTGAACATATACTATGCTAATTACATACTACTTATGTATTGTGATGATGTCACATTTGGTTAAATGGGTACAAAAGTAGGTACATACATAAATTTATGCATATGATTTATGACAAATGGACATTCTATATTAAAGTTGCATATAGTGTAGTAACGCAATGGTTTTGAATTCCAATACCTGAATAAAATGATGATCTAAGATAATCTTAACTGGTAAAATTTGTGAAATTCTTTTAGTTATGAATCATTGTATTGACATTGCTAGTTTTTGATATAGTAACATTTTACATTCGAAACATGATTCATCAGTTTTATGAGTATTTGATTAAACACTTCCTGGTATTGTCATTAACCTTGTGGATGTATGTAATGTAAACTGCTTTATTATTTTATGATGATAACCCAATATACTAGACTAGAGTCTCTGAAAATATTGAATGATAAAAATAATCTGAGAATACACACCTAATGTAACGTAATGTAGAACTTTGAATATGGTGTAATAACAAAATAATTTGGTTGTTGCAGATGCCAAACGTCTTATTGGTCGTAAATTCGAAGATGCCACCGTCCAAGCGGACATGAAGCACTGGCCTTTCGAGGTTGTCAGTGATGGTGGTAAACCAAAGATCAAGGTCGCGTACAAGGGAGAAGACAAGACTTTCTTCCCTGAGGAGGTGAGCTCAATGGTGCTCACCAAAATGAAGGAAACAGCCGAGGCCTACCTCGGTAAAACAGTGCAGAATGCAGTCATCACGGTTCCAGCATACTTTAACGACTCCCAAAGACAGGCCACGAAAGATGCGGGTACCATCTCTGGCCTGAACGTTCTCCGAATCATCAACGAACCGACAGCTGCGGCGATTGCGTACGGTCTTGACAAGAAGGGAGTTGGAGAACGCAACGTCCTTATTTTCGATCTCGGCGGCGGTACCTTCGATGTGTCCATCCTGACCATCGAGGAGGGTATCTTCGAGGTGAAATCCACCGCCGGTGACACACATTTGGGTGGCGAGGACTTCGACAACCGAATGGTCAACCACTTCGTCCAGGAATTCAAGAGGAAGTACAAGAAGGATCTGACTACCAACAAGAGGGCACTCCGACGTCTTAGAACTGCCTGCGAAAGGGCGAAGAGAACTCTTTCTTCTTCCACTCAGGCTAGTATTGAAATCGACTCCCTGTATGAGGGTATCGACTTCTACACCTCAATCACCAGGGCCCGATTCGAGGAGCTGAACGCCGACCTGTTCAGGTCCACCATGGAGCCCGTGGAGAAGTCTCTCCGCGACGCCAAGATGGACAAGGCCCAGATCCACGACATCGTGCTTGTCGGCGGGTCCACCCGTATCCCCAAAGTGCAGAAGCTCCTGCAAGACTTCTTCAATGGCAAGGAGCTAAACAAATCCATCAACCCTGACGAGGCTGTCGCATACGGCGCAGCCGTCCAGGCCGCCATCTTACACGGTGACAAGTCCGAGGAGGTGCAGGACTTGCTGCTGCTCGACGTCACGCCCCTGTCGCTCGGTATCGAGACCGCCGGCGGCGTGATGACCACGCTCATCAAGCGCAACACGACCATCCCCACCAAGCAGACCCAGACCTTTACCACCTACTCCGACAATCAGCCTGGTGTACTCATCCAGGTGTTCGAGGGTGAGCGAGCCATGACCAAGGACAACAACCTCCTCGGAAAGTTCGAGCTGACCGGCATCCCGCCCGCGCCCCGCGGCGTGCCCCAGATCGAGGTCACCTTCGACATCGACGCCAACGGCATCCTGAACGTGTCTGCCGTCGAGAAGTCCACCAACAAGGAGAACAAGATCACCATCACCAACGACAAGGGCCGTCTATCCAAGGAGGAGATCGAGCGCATGGTCAACGAGGCCGAGAAGTACAGGAACGAGGATGAGAAGCAGAAGGAGACCATTAGCGCCAAGAACGCCCTGGAGTCCTACTGCTTCAACATGAAGTCTACCATGGAGGATGCCAACCTCAAGGACAAGATCACGGACGCCGACAAGCAGACGATCTTAGACAAATGCAACGACACCATCAAGTGGCTCGACTCCAACCAGCTGGCTGACAAGGAGGAATACGAGCACAAGCAGAAAGAGTTGGAGGGTATCTGCAACCCGATCATCACCAAGCTGTACCAGGGCGCAGGCGGCGCACCGGGAGGCATGCCCGGCGGCATGCCCGGCTTCCCCGGCGGAGCGCCCGGCGCCGGTGGCGCGGCCCCCGGCGGAGGCGCCGGCCCCACCATCGAGGAGGTCGATTAAACACACATTCCACAACACCATTGAGATCTTCTCGAATCTTTGTAATCGTGGCTTGAGATGCTCGTAATTTGAATAAATTAATTCAATTACATTTACTCTTTTTATTATTAATAATTCCTATAAATTCCAAATTACATCATAATATATCAGATTTTATTATCGGAAGGTCTATGCGCAATCTCCTCCTTTTTTCCGTAAGGTCTTGTTCATTTTACGTTCATTTATGCGTAAGACATGAATCGAGATAAAACAAAAGTAAATTTATGATTGTTTAGTTCGCTATATTTTCTGAGAAAGATCAACTTTGATTTTTGTTTGATTAGCCGAAAGTTTGCCCTATTTGTGTAATCCTACCTATGCGCAATGGACTAATTACTATTATCCAAAGGGGCAACCAGCCCGTCAATCACATTCGGCCTGCTGGGCTGGGTCAAGGGCCCGTTCCCACAGGTCTTTACGGTACAACAGGCACTGTCCGTCTTCACTGGATACCTACGTTGTTGTTCACAAGGCAAATTCGCAGTATAACACCGCTACTCTAACAGGATGGACGCTGTATTGGTATTAGCATCACCGGTCCGCCGACTACTCTCTCCATCACCCCTCCACACAGTACCTATACATATATCCGGTAAAGTTGTACGGATACATGACGCCATCGATGAAAAAGTCGTAAAGAATCCGTTAAAGGATAAAATGGCTAGCTTGTCGCATTGTACCTACGACATGATAATAGGAAAGAAACAGTTCACATTATTTTTAAGTCTCAAGAGAAAAAATAAAAATAAAACGACATTTTGGAAAAGTGAAGGGCATTTTGACAAAGTTTTGCGCCTATCTTTTTTCTTCCAACAATGTTTTAGGCTTGGGGCCCTTGGGGCATTGCCCCGCCTCCTTTATTCTCACTAGTTCGATTCATTAGTTCGATCGTCGGAACTAGTGAGAATTATTTTTCTCATTTGTTTAAAGGCTGGAGTACCACAGGGAAGTGTCTTAGGCCCGGTCCTGTACCTATTGTACACTTGTGATATTCCAGCACTAGATAATAACACTATTGCAACCTTTGCGGATGACACAGCTATTATAGCTACGGGAATGACCCATGTGGAAGCTGTAAAAAAGGTTCAATCCGCTATAACTACCGTTTTCAACTGGACAAAGAAATGGCGCATTAAACTGAATGAATCAAAATCTATCCACGTAGATTTCACTAACAAAAAAAATTATTATCAACCGGTTTACATCAATAATATCATTGTACCCTATGAAAACACTGCCAAATACCTTGGCATGACTCTAGATGCAAAGCTTCGCTGGAAGGCTCATGTCAAGAAAAAACGGGACGAATTAGAAGTTCGTTATAAAAAGATGTACTGGCTCCTTGGGAGGCACTCCTCGTTGTTAGTTCACAACAAGATCCTACTCTACAAACAAGTCCTCATACCTGTGTGGACTTATGGTATTCAGCTGTGGGGCTGTACCAAACACACCAATGTACAGATAATACAACGTTTCCAGAATAAAGTACTAAGGGGTATTGTAAATACACCTTGGTACATCAGGAATGAAGACCTACATCGGGACCTGAAGGTAGACTTCGTTATAAATATAATTAGGAAATACGCCGAAGCTCATGAACGACGACTTCATCATCACGTGAATGTCGAGGCCATCCAGCTTCTTGACAACACGGACACAGTGAGAAGGCTCAACAGAACTAAACCTTTTGAGTTAGTGTAGTGAATTAGTGAAAGTGAAGTGTGCGTGCCACTCATTATAAGAACACAAGAACAATGTGTCTTCCCCTTAATAGAGACAATAAGAAAAGTGTTAATGGACACATTCTTAGTTTACTATTCTTAGCAATCTAGGTTAAATTTAAATTACTAATTAGTCTTTTTAGACTAGATTGTAATATAAATGTCGTATTTCATCATCTTCCTAGCGTTATGTCCCGTGCTTAGACAGGGTCCGCTTAGACCATGATCCAGGATTTAGCGAGTCTGGTAATTACATTGAAGCGACTGCCGATCTGACCTTCGTAACCCTAAGATAGGGGAACCAGACAATTTTTGGATCATGGTTACAAATTCAAAGTTGTTTGAATTTGTAGGTTTCATCACGATGTTTTCCCTCACCGTCGAGCTAGTGGTATAAATATGTACATAGATTTTTTAAAATCTAGAGGTACATGCCGGGGTTTGAACCCGCACTCCTCGGTTAAGAGGCGCGTGTCCTTACCATTGAGCTACCACCGCTCCAATATAAATGTCGTATTTATCGTATGAAAATACGTCATAAAGTAAAAAAAAAAAAAAAATTTGTTCGACCGTCGAACTAGTGCGAGTATTTGTTCTCACTTGTTCGATTTCTTTGTTCGATCCGTTAACTTATTATTCTTAATCGGAGTACAAAAACAATAAATATGTGTGATCTGACGAGGTGTTCAGTTAAATGTTTATTATAATAAATGATGTGCATACCTAGGTGCTACAGGTATAGGTGCATTTAAGGAAATGTACAGTGGACGAGTTTCGGGTGATATGACAATGATTTGTATTACATAATTACGAGTACATACTATACACTACTCATAGAAGATTTTCATTTGAACATTCTTACTAGTTCGACGGTCGAACAAATGAGAAAAATAATTCTCACTAGTTCGACGATCGAACTAATGAATCGAACTAGTGAGAATAAAGGCCCCGCCTTACCTCTAAGTAGCTACGCCACTGACTATTATGTACTTCTACATGAATAATTTTAGCAAGTTGGACAATCTCGATTTATATACAAGTTTGCAGAAAGGCAGGTCTGTTACATTTATGGCATTGGGGATTGCGTCAATATTATTAGGTAGGTATGTATGTATTGGTACTGGGCTTTTAATTTTGTCTCATTTTATTTTAACAAGGCAGAATTATTCATCTTGGGTTTTATTACCTTATAACTGAGTGGCAGCATATTTCTCATGCCTATCGCCATCCAAAGTTGGGTAAACAAAATGTTATAGATACCTACACACAGCTGAATAAAGATCACGTTCGGTGGCCATTTTCTCTCGCCAATGAAACAGGAAGAGGTTTAGGTAACCTGAGTATTACTAGAACCTACTTGTATGTCCTATACTCGGATCGATACGGTCTGAACACGTGACCTTGCGTTATTGCGGGCGTGGTTATGAAACAAGACTTAGTAACTACGAGTACCTCTAATAGGATGGTAAATGAGTTTCTGAAATCATGTGATTGAGTATTTGTGTCGTGTTATGGACGTTATAGGACAGTTAATTACTATTCTCTGTATGTTACATTTCGTATGCAAATTGACAGTTTGTTTAATACGAGATGATACGCTTTTGTTTCTTTTATTATCTTAATCAACTTTTGTCGAAAATCTTTCTATTGTAACTACGTCACACACATACACGACACGCTACGTGACACGCTGCTTACGTCACACACATAAGCGCTCCAAATGACAGATTTTCGATATCTGGAATCCATATGAATCTCACTCGCACATGCATAAACGTGGCTTCACGTTGTAGTATGACAGCGGAGTTCTTTTTTTTACTAGTCCGTGTTAGCTGGTATACCTATCTGGTTATTGTTATTTTTGAATTTTATGAGAAATATATTAACAATGAATTCTATACCAAAATACGTAAACATAGAAAGAAGGCCAGTAGACCTCTGAGTTATTGATTATTTTGAAATAGCGAAGTTGTCCTGCCAAATGCCATTGATCCCGCACATGACCTCAATCGAGGACGCCCCATTTCAGCCGTGCCCGAATTGGTGTTACGCGCTGCGCAAACGCAACCTAGATATACGGAAGCATTGACCGGTTTACATGGAGTTACACATTAGGCGCTTTGTGTCCGGGTAGGTATGACCAGGGGATTGGCTATTGCCTTATCAGCCGTAACAATAATACGGGGTCCCTGTTCTGTAGGGGCCCCTATGTGTGTAACAAAAATTCGCTAAATGTGTCCACAAGAATATGTTAGTGATGAAAAGATCCCTTCACTGCATTTGAACGCCAATGAATTAGATGATCAAAAAATAGTGATCATGTATTTTTTGCTTAGAATACTCGACAAATGACAAAGATAGCGCTTCAAAGATCTGACATTTAGCGCGCATTTTACACACCTAGTGACGTCACGCTTATTATTATTATTTTTAAGTCCCAGACCAACACGGGACAATGGGCTGGGTTAGATGGAAAATTGTGAAAAAGTAGTGACAATGGGCTAGCTCGTCGCCTACACAATCACATACCCAAAACCCGATATAACTACCATTAGTCGCCTTTTACGACATGCTAGGCAAGAAACACAGTTGGCACATTCTTTTTAAGTCCCAAACCAACACGGGACGCGTGTTTAATATTTTTTTTATAATCTAACTGACGGAATAAACAATTTTTTAGTCGCCTCGCCTATTGTGACGTGTAATGCAGAGCTTCACATGTTCATTCATTACGCACAAAGTCACAATAACAAAGGCAAGTGATCAATACAACGATCTGTTATCAGGTCGCAATATATCGTCTACTTAGGCTCAATGACTGATATCAGCCACACGTATCGATCTGGCTGGTGTCCAATTGTTCGCGATTCGAGTTTTACATACTACAGAAAAAGTAGAATGAAAAAACAGAGATAACCTGTCTTAGAAGAGAAATATCTTTATGACACAAAGAAACGACTTACAAAGAAGAAGACAGTTATTAAGTACATGTGTCTTACCGCTCTAAGACACTGTAGATACAAAACTGCCTAGCCTTCGCGACGGCAAGAACTCCGTCTATTATTGGAAATTTTAAATGCTGTATCCTTGACTATCTGAACTAATTCAGTCCACGTTATGTGACTACGTCGTTACACGTGGCACTGCCCTTTGACTGTCTGGAAAGTGGAAATTGACAAATTGCTAGTCGAAGGACATAGTAAAAGCGAAGTTGAGTAAGGTACTGTTAGTATTCATTGAAGATTGAGATTTCATAATGTTGACATTAGGCTTGTATCTCGCGATTGTCACATTTAAAAATCAAAACATGTAAAACCTAATAGTCAACTTTGATCTTGACCAAGTTACCAATGGTAATGAAACACTATAGCAACTGGGTCATCGGTCGTCGCCTGTGGAATAATAACGTTTCGTAGTTCAGAAAATTTTTTGCATTGGGTATTGCCTCAAATTAATTTCCTATAGCAGCCTTCCAGCCTTATATGTTGCTCAACTGCAAAATTGCTCTATCAACACCTGGCATAAGGGTCATCCGCTTTAAACCTACTACCTTTCCGTATAGATAGTATAGATTTTACTCATTTGAATGTCGTGGTAGTGTTATACGAAATACTGTTTTATATTTCTACTATGATAATGATAATGTATCATCAAGATGAAAAGTATCATTTATATTTTATACAACAAACTCTTCCAAGAAAACAGCTGGAATGAAATTCCTATCAACGTGACCGTGGAGATCTATTTTCACGAGGTTATTCTTAGTTATTCTTGTAAAAAACCGTTCAGACTACAGTAGATTGCTAAGTGTTAAATAGTTTATTATTCTACCAATCTGTATGATCAAATCAAGTTTAACCTTATGAAGTCTATTCCGGCAATAGCGGTGCAGAGGTCTCAGTGTTAATCGAAAAACGGGTACATTTTTAGGGTTAAGTACAGTACCTTAAGATAAAATAATAAAAATAAATAAATATGAGGCAACGTCATATACCTACATTGATCTAGTTCCGAGCTAAGTAACTTAAGCACTTGTGTTACGGATATCAGTATCAACAGTGATATTACAAAAGAATTTACTTAAATATCATATATTAACACACAGACACAGAACAAACACAAGTAGATATTCATCACACTAATGTTTGTCCTGGGTGGGGATCGAACCCCCAACTCTTGCCGTATATGGTCACTATCAAATGCGCCATCAAGCCAGTCTAAAAGAAAAGTATGTTTTTTGAATCTTACAATGGGGTATTTTACTCAAAAATGTTTGTTAGTCAGTAAGTAGATATCAAAAAATATTGAATACGTCTTTTTTGCTTTATCTAATACTCGAAACATTATTAAGATACAGCGCTTCAAAGATCTAAATTTAGCGCATTACGTCATTTGGGCGGTAAAATTTTACACACCTGGTGACGTCACGCGGTACTTTAACACGCTGTATCTTCTTAATTTTTTGTTTGCTGAACAAAAGAAAAAATGCGTAATCAATATTTTTTTGTAATCTTAATAGTCGACTAAAAATTGTATAAAAAAATTGTAAAATAGCTCTAAATGTGTGAAACAATCAGCTTAAGTCCATGCTTCAATGTTTAAGGAATATGCATCTTAGTATACAAGGGTGCTTAGCTAATGCGCGCGAGCGATTCCATAACGAACTTCGATACCGCTCATATCTAACTAACTCCGAGTTCCGCACTATGAGTTCTTAGTAAACAAGTGCGTGGCGCGATACGAGCGGTAGCGAAGTTCGTTATGGAATCGATGGCGCACATTTGGTTAAGCAACCTCATATTAACTCGTAATGTGTAAAAAGGGTTGGCTACAATTTAGACACATATGTATAAGTTAGATATACCTACATAAAATCATTAGACCTTATCTCTTGGTGATAAGATAAGATATGAGTGGGCCAATTTTATAACTTATCTGTCGCCAAAGCGGTGACATAAACAAGTAGAATGCTTGAAATACAGTTAGGGGCTTTTCTTTTATAGGCTAACTTCCCCTGGTATAGTGTCTACTAGTAACAAAACAATATTAATAAGACAATCTGTTGTTTTACTTTTTGGTGCATAAGAAAGAAAACTTATTTATTTGGTGCATAAAACTTACCCTAAAACAAAATATTAACGATACAACAAACATTATGGTCAAAATCGTATAGGTATAACAAAATATTAAAGCAAAAAGTTTATGATATGCAGCCAAAATGGTAGCTACCACAGACCACAGAAATACTAGTAGCCACTCAGCATTTGTGATCTATGTTAGGGTTTGTTTAATCTAGCTAGACGTTACTGTTTTGGTGTAAATTGATTACGTTATGAAAGGATATCCGGAATTCAACAAATTTTTGATTCGTTTGGCTTTTTACAACCTATGCATGGGTTAGTTTTTATCTGGACCTAGAAAGTGTCTTGTTAAGCGACTTACGTTATGCTTTGAAGATAAATCGAAGTAGTTTATTCTAACTTATTAAATCATAATAATATTATAAAGAGGGAAATATTTGATTGTTTGTATATTTGCATTCAATAGGCTCCGAAACTACTAGACCGATTTGAAAAATTCTTTCACCAATGGAAAGCTACTACAGCTATCAACGAGTATCAATAAGCTATATTTTATTCCCCCAGATATGGGAATTACGTGGGTAAAACCGCGGGGCGCCGATACTCCTCTATAAAGGCCAATTCAAATTCAAATTCAAAATGTCTTTATTTATTCAGGCTTCAAGAAACCACTTATAAATCGTCAAATGTACACAGGTGATCCTTAAAGCTACATGAATCTAAAACGAAAAAGACAAAAACTCAAATAAGTAGCTAGGTAACTAAGATGATCAGCGTATTCGATGTTTACGTATTTGTGTCCATACGGATGTCATTTAGTACTTCTAAGACTTCATCCAGTTATAGCCATCACCTTGTGACGTCAGCTGACCTCGCCGGTTATGTAAAGACCTCTCTAACACCATTACTGCTATAATCTCAGCATAATTGCGCCGAGATTTTATATCTATACTAGCTGACCCGGCGCAACGCCCTGATCTCGGACAATTTTTTTTATTTTACACGCAACTTTTTTATTTTTTTCTTTCATGAGAACCTTCACTTGATAATAACAAACACAACTAAAAAAGAGTTAGTCAAATCGGTTAGGGGTATGAAAAATAGATAACCTATTCTCAGACCTACCAAGTATACATATAAAATTTCATCTAAATCGTTTAAGCCGTTTCGGAGGAGTATGGCAACTAACACTGTGACACGAAATTTTTATATATATAAATAATGATAATAAATCTTTCAGACTGACACACCAATTCCCTAGTCCCAAACTAAGCTTATAAGCTTGTGCTATGGAGACTAGGTAAACGGATAGACATACTTAAATACGTTTATAAACATCCATGACTCGAGTACAAATATCCATGTTCATCACACGAAATATTTGCCCCTAGCGGGATTCGAACCCGCGACCCTTGGTTTCGTGGCCAGGGTCTCTGACCACTCGACCAACGGGTCAGTCAAATATATATGTTAAGATAAAGATTTGAGATTAAACATTACCTGCGTCACAAGAATTTCATCTGGTAGTAAGGCTACGTCGGCGTCATAGCCAAGTACGGCTGAATGGAGCAGTTGTATTTAACAGAATTTAATTAACCTTTAACAGAATATTGACGTAATATATCATTTATTTAGTAGTAGTAGGCACTGTTAGGTTGTTCACGGCGGTTTAGCGTTGCGCGATCCCGTGGGCACCTTACATAAAGACGTAGACGGTACATCCCAGGGGTTTAGTCGGTATACCCCGCCCAATACCACATTGGGCGGAGCAGGGTCCTCCTATCATCTTGAGAGCCCCGGGAGTCGGACACACCCCGCTGCTTCCCCCCGGTTTCAACGAGACGGTGAGTATAACGCATTCCCCTGGGTCAACAAAAAATAAATAAATATAAATATCCGACTACATCACATACATTGATCTGACTCCGTGGTAAGTAGCTTAAGCACTTATGTTACGGATATCAGAAACAACAGTGGTATTACAAATATATACTTAAATATTGGATATTAACACCCAGATACAGAACAAACACAAGTATTCATCACACGAATGTTTGTCTTGGGTGGGAATCGAACCCACAACTCTTGGCGCAGGGGGAAGGGTCACTACCAAATGTGCCATCGAGCCAGTCAAAGGTAAGTACTGTTAGGTTTATATGAGCGAGAATTCCACCTACCCAATTCCGTTTATCGTTGGTAACGCAGTTGTGATACCTCTTCTCTTGCAAAGGTCCATAGGCTATGGTGATGGTAACCACTTATCATCAGGTAGTCAGAGTGATCGTTTGACATGTTAAGTAAAATAATAGATTTTTCAGACTACCCGCATCGTCGTCACATGGAGTTATCATTTGAGTAACTTTCTACCCCTCGGTGTGACATCGAGTTTCAATGCAATTTGTATTCGAAATCCAATCGCATTCCAATTGCAATTGCATTGGATAAATTTTTCCAAATAGCGTTCAAGTATATTGTTTAGATTTTGAAAGTATTTGTGTAAATAATTTAAACGCTATCGAAGTAGTTCATAAATAAAACAACCAAGTCGACGTTTAAACCTTTTATTTAATCGCATTTTTTGCTAATACAAAACAACGGGACAATCAAATGTAGCCTACACGATGCGGCGGCCGCCACCACGGCCGCCGGCAAGCCGAAACGTGGGTCGGCACGCAAAGACAATATAATCTACTTCTGTCATAGACAACTCGATACATTGACAAAGACAACGCATAAGTAGTTAAACTTAATAAATAAATTGTATTGAGTTAAATAAGTATTTCCTAAAATATGGAGACCAGATAAGGACAGACACAGATTCGTAAATGTTTGATAATGTTACAAATATGAATTCCTACAGCCTTATATAACCACAATACTAAGCGATCGTTCTATGGGTCGTTTAGTACTCGTAGTAGATAGATAAATATAATTTGAAAACCAAAAAAAAATTTTAAGGGTGTGTAGATTGTACTGTAAACGATAGTACCTTTTCCTTTCTTTATGTTGCAGGCATTCTCATTGATATTTGTGCTAACTGTTTATGGATTTACAACTTCTGTTATTGATTGAAAGGCTTCATTAACTTAGAATAATCAAATCCTGCGAAACGTTGTCAAAGAGAATTTTAAACATCGCCTAAAATTAAAATACGATTCTAACAGCCATTTTGTCTATGACAAAATCTTCAATTATATTGTCTTCGGTACTAATGTGGGTACAAAATGTTAGTCTATGGTTAGTCTACTGTCCTCTACAATCTCCTCTGAGATCCCTGATCAATAAGGCTTGGCCGTAAAGCCACATTGCGACGCGCTCATACCATATTAGTCCCTAACCGATTACCTTAGTTTATCTAAGCGCACAGCAGTGCGCATGCCAAGTCCTTAAAGATTCTCCCTGACAGAATTTGCAAATATTGTAATTGCGATTTTGACTGAAAATGGTCACGCGGCATTAATTCATGCCTTTTTCACACTTTTAAATCCAGAACTTTACTGTACTCCTTGTTTCTGTAATTCTCCTGCAAAATTAATTCGTTCAGACGAATTATGCATAAACGACTTACAATAATTAGCCATGTTTCATACATAACTCAGGTATTTCAAGATATTGAATGATTTACTGTACCTACATATATGCAGAACATAGGTTTCAACCACATCAATAAAAATCCAAAGTACAAATCACCTTTTCGTCTGATTTGGGAGTCCCTTAAGACAAGCCGCACATGCGCTATTTATGTATACTACATGATGTAACTGTCAGATCGGACTTCTGTTACACTATAGTACAATAATTATAGTTATTAGCTGTTTTCCTAGCTGGTAACATCGCGATACATATCCATTTTTTCCCTTTAAACTACATATAATTTTTAACGAATCAGGTAACAACTTAACAATATGGTTTTAAAACATATTTTAGGAAGGAAGAATTTTATCGACGTCTTCTATCGATATCATCATTGGTATTTAAAAAAAAAGGATTTTTTACAGTAAGTACATTATACAATTTATGACTCAGAAATTTCAAAATAAAATCTGTATTTTTACACACAATTTTTTTTATACGTAGCAAAGAAAATGAATATTACTTAGGTACTTGACTTGGCTGTGTGTTAACATTTGTTGGATCATGTCTATTTTACCTTGGTCGATAATGCAAGTAATGCCAAGTTATAAGAGTGCTGAAAGATTAGGAATGAACATTTTCTTTGCTTATTAGGATTACGCTCTTTCAAATTCCTTGTTCATATATTATATTGCACCTTAATTTGATAATAAAATTTATGGTCAATTTCAAAGTCGCCGTATGCTTGTAACTGTTAAATATTGAATTAAAGAAAGTACGCCATTCCTTACTATTGCATATTGCATTATGATACATTTACAATAAACAGCTGTACTGCGCTTTTCAGAGTTGTAGGGTTATTTTAGTCTATAATAAATTCAAATTATCATTTGGACAGGATGTTCAGCAAGCCTTAAATTTATGAAGATACGAAAACACAATAGATAGGGTTTTTTGTTGAGATACTGGTTGTGTCAGAGATCGAAACTAAATCATCGATATTGATCGAGCAAGAGAGAAACGAGAGTGGTTGACTTTGGTAAACTGGTGTATCAGTTAAAGCTGCTGTTAAGTTCTGTAGCTTATCGTGACAGTTCTAATGTTGGTAACACATTGAGCGCGTATCATTATCTTCCACTATTGGGGCCATTTGCTACATATCCGTGTATAGACCGTATCAAACAAACCTTGTGTAGTTTCACGACAGAACAAGTTCCAACTACTTTCTACGACTTGGCAGATTAGCAAGAATTGCTCTCACATTGATTTCGCGATTCCACATCGCAACTACAGCGATCTATTTCAAGAGTAATGTATTTTTAACGCGGCGCTTTAAAAGCGAGCGCTTTAAAAATAGACACGTGTGCCGATTTTAAACATTGAGATTTTCTATAGTTGGCGCACAGGAAGTTTATATCGCCTTCACAATACTACGAATCGCTCTGCACTAACGCACGAATCAGGAAACATCGTATCGGCGATCTTAAAAAAACCTACTATGTCCGTACCAGCCTCTAACCTTAGAATAATGGTATCTTATTTCCTGATTGTTGATTATGATACTGTAGCATAGCTGGAAATTTAAAAATAAAAGTGATTGCCCACTAGTCGAAATTAGAACATTATTAGTTTAATTTTTTTTATTTAATTAAAGTATTGCTAATACATTATTTATTGAAATATTAGCTTTGTGCACTCCTTCTCCATATTAACTGTGCCAAATCCTCCTCCGTCGGCGTAATTCTCATAAAAAGGGGTACAAAGTTTTTGCTTCATGTATTAATTTAAAGACAACAATAAGTATGTCAATAACTAAACTATAGTGGTATGATATTTGTCCCCAAAATAAATTTTAGTGGCGTAAAATAAATCCAATATTATGAAAAACACAAGAATAAATAAATATTCCACAACATCACATACATTGATCTGACTCCAAGCTAAGTAGCATAAGCACTTGTGTTACGAATATCAGATTCAACAGTGGTAAGTATTACAAATAAATACTTACTTAAATGTATATATTCTTGCGTTATTTTTAAATTCGCTCCAGCTTAACAGTAAGACTTTAATATTCTAGACATATGTTTACTTTTATAGCATGTTTACAAGCATACGGCGACCCGTTTCGTACTCTACTCTTATAAATTACATCGGAGGTTGTCACCACTCCATAACGGTATATCGTTCTAACATGCCGCCACACGATATCTCGAAATATTGATCGGTGCGCACATTCAGTGGTAAAATGTTGGACCCTGTTCTCACAGCTCACAGGTCAAACAATGTTCGCGGATTTAAAAGTTATACATACATAACAATACGCCCATAATCCCCGAAGGGGTAGGCAGAGTCAAAGGGACAGGAGGCCCCTATAACCATATTCAGCCAAAAATAAAGTTATTGTTTGTTAAAACTGAATAAACGCGGCAATGGTAATATTTTCAGTGAGATAAAAATAACAATTGAACTCGAGCAATCATGCAATGATTGTGATAGCGCTGAAATACTTATTATTTTTATATTGAATTTATTGTACATTCTTACTTATGGCAGATTATATGTAATGGATTTAAACCCCATTTATAAAGGATTATCCTTTTTTTAGAAATGGAAACATTATCTAATTTTAATTTTCAAAATGGAGCATCTCCTTTAATAGAACAAATTATTTTTTCCATAACTATTTATGGAATTATTTGATTTCTATATTTTCTTTACTTTGATCTAGATGAAACGAAATATTTTATTTTAGAAAATAAAATATTTAAAATTGTATACTTTCATTAAATGACTAATTTACAAGTTTGTTTGCATTTCTATGCGATGGATATTGTTTTAGTAAAAATATATCATCAATTTTTATCATAAACACAATCAACATCCATTTGGTGCATTGTTGTTTGATAAAAGTTATCTAAAGTCTAGACTAGATCAATTTCACAACAGTCCTGGTATATAATATATATTTTTTTTTTTAAATGTGTAATTGAAAAAAAACTGTCGACAGTGATTAGGTACAAAACCTCGTTGAAACTCGATAATCCCGTGTATTTTGGTTTATATCGGTTTAACCAACGTGTTTAAAGTAGTAACATGACTTGTAGTAAAGGATGTACAGTTACGGAGTGGTAAACATATCACGGACCATAGATTAGAAGATTTCATTTAGTCGCTGTTTATGCCATCGTCCTGGAGAGTAACAGAGCAGTTACTGTATATCTATCTACGTATAAACTAATTAGGCTTAACGTTCAGGCTCCACAGTTTATTATTAACATACATTACTGATAATTCAGTCTTTATGAAGTAAGGATTTGTTCTGAAATCTTCCCGTCAATGGTCTGCCATTATTTAAATAAGTTTTGTCTAGATTATCTAAGAGATTCAAAGGAATTGAAGAGATTTAGAACAATGTGGTTTAACGTAATCATGAAACTAGTCTCTAAATTATCATAGTTACAACAATTAATGATAATGACTTTCTATTTCGATTCTGCGTTATTCATAATCTGAAGTAGATACAAAATTAATATGTAGGTTCTAATGTAAATGTATCTAGCTATAGTTTTACACGATTTTATTAAAACTAATGTATCCTAGACTCTGAAAACCGGTAAGTGACGATATTGTCAACAAATCCAGATATTTATATAAATGAGTAACTAGAATTTGAACTTACTTATAGCTTAGGTACACTTGAATAAAGTTTATGCGTCAAGAAATACCAAAGGAATCAAATTTGTATGTTAATCCTACATTCCTCATTTGGACTTAATTCTTGACATGGAATCTTTAATCAAGAAACTGGTTCATCTTTGTATTTGCCTTAGTAGTAAATAGTAAATTAATAAAATATCGAACGGTTATTTAGTAAACAAAAAAAAAAGTATTCACGTTTTGTTACCTGCGTCGTGTATGTCGGCCTTTATAATGGTGTTGCTAGTTTTTGGTACCAGAAATACCAAAAGCTACCAACAAAAAAATTATTGGATTTTAATTTTACCACTAAAATACACTGCTTATTATTAAATGTAGCATACATTATGTACAATATTCATCACATTTACTTGACCCGATACACTTGACTAAAAGCTTAAAGCGCTCGAACTTATTTATCATTTACTATCAACGTTATGTCCGTTTGTTCGAAACTTGAATTACCTATTTGCTTATTATACTCGGCATTACAGTCAGCAACAAAGGTAGTTGGTTCTTTCAGCAACTTATTTCTACAATTTTGACCTTGTCACGTCAAACTAAAATCAAAGTGCGTGTTTGGCTGACTGTACGTTTGAGCCATTTTGTTGCTGACGATAGCGTGCGACAAGCCTAATTTTAACATCTTAATCATCTTTTTTTTTGTGTTTATTTTTGTACAGTCTTATAAACAATATTATCAGAGCTATAGTCATCAAATCATAGAAGACCTTGTATTTATTCCATATTATATTTTTAATACATAACTTGTTAAACATAACTACATAATATCTGTATATCGTGTTAAATCCAAGCAGACTTGTCGCATGGTAGGAATTGAAATATTCTCTTCTCATAACTAAAGCGACCTTACATCTCGCGTAAAGAGTAAAAAAACTTATTAAAGGTTTGATTAAATATGGCTGATATGACGCCAGAGTGTGAGGTAGTTTTAATAGATATTGGGTTCTTCCCAAGCGGCAGTGGTTAAATATATTAATTTTAGTGAGTACTTCATAAATTCAAAGATATGCTGTCGTAAATACTTTTTCACTCGCACGCGTGGAGTGCGTAAGCGATAGAGCGAGAAGGAAATATTCCAGTTGCTACATATAGTTGCCAAGCTTAAAAATAGATTACAAATATGGTAGTTATTAGCCGAATATGGTGTCTCTGTAGGGGTTTTCTGTTTGTGCTTGAGGTTTACGCAATTATATACCGAGATACGAGTACACGTTCAAATGTACTTTAACACTTGAATAAGACACAGGTTTCGGAGATCCGCTTCGATGATCACTCGTAGTTCGATTGTCACAGATTCAAAAACCACGTTCGTTCCTCCGTCAAACGTTTTGTCACTAATTCACCTCGTAGGAACCGCCATTTAATTTAAACTTTTAAACTAACTGCCGATGGCAATGACGTGGGTAAGGCCTGGGGGTGATGGGTGATGAGGGTCTACATCCAGGCCATGGCTGGGGAACCTTCGGAGGACAAGGAGTCGAGGGAGCGACGCGCGGCTTTTGAACGGGCCTGCTGTCAGTAGAGAGAGGAGCTGGAGCAGGGACCGTCCACGCCTTGCAGCTGCACTTGGTCTGGATTCGCGGCTAACTGGAAAATATAACAAGGAATTGTTAATAAAAAAACGATGAACACATACTCGTATATGGAACAAGCTTCCTGTAAGTATGAGAATAGACTTAAGTCTACATGGTATATGCTAGAATGCCTATAAAATGAGCATGACACCCAACATTTTGTTACAATTCGATGTTATGTTCAGTACTTGGAAATGCTGAAGAAAATGCTTTAGTATATTCTATCAGCAATCCAGCTGAGTCCAGCACAATTTTAGCTGTGCTGCTTCCATGGTGCTGGATTGCAATTTCTACTATGGATTGCAATGCTGGATCAAGGAATCCAGCTGGGTCAAGCTCAATTTTTTACTCTGCTGCTGTTTCTGCTGAAAATGCCGCTGTATTGCGATCCCTACTTGCTAGATAAGGGAAACAGGCAAATCTGATCATGGTTTTACACATCCGTTACTTTGACATGAACGTGCAGGTTTCCTCACAATGTTTTTCTTCGCCGCCGAGCTAGTGTTATAAATACGTACTTACTTAGATTAAAAAACCAGGGGAGACCTCGATTTTAAATAAACACCCTTGAAATTGAAGATAAATCGTTTGACATTGGCAGTAAATAAATTTTTATGGGGGAAAATATATTATTTTTTAATTTTTGTGAATTGTTGTTTCAATAACATACTTATTTTTGGAAACACTACACACAAAATATAGGTAAACTCAAGCAACAATGATGCAGCTTATTCAAAATGTGTAAAACAAAGACGATTTTCAAAAATAAAAATATCAACCGAAGGCCTAAATGTAATGCGAGGTCTTTCTTGTCGCTAAGTCGCAGTTATGCCATATGGTAGATATTTTATTCAGAAAACCCTTTGGGGGGACACAAAAGGGATACTGATATTTAAAAGGCAGTGTTCATTGGAAGGGGGATGAATGTTCCACAGGGGGTACTTGCTTGTTCAGGTTGTACAGTTGGACAAACACAGAAGATGCAACAACCAATCACACACAACTAACATCTTCAATAACAAATATTTTAAAGCATCTACCTTGAATTCTCCAAAGCAGGGGGTGCTAATAAAATCTGAGACTGTAAAATTATTGTTACAGTCTTTTAAATCGATCTGGTACTAAGGGATGAGATTGTATATCACTGAAGATCATAGAAGTATTTTTTAAAATTCGGTAAGACGAAATAGAGATAGAAAGAGATAAAACAAAAATCTTCGCAGTAGCTCGATGAATATAGGGCAAGGCGTTAGAGAATTGTTAAAGAAAAAAAAACTCTTTTTCAAAATTACGCGATTTTAAATTATGCATAGAAAACTATGTATTGTTAATCAGATTTTATTAGCACACAGTCTAAAGGATAGGACAATGATCGTACTTCTCTAATTTCACATACAGACGGCAGCAGTCCGTCAGTGGAGTTGTTGGGCGAGCGCGGCGACGGCGTGGGCGCATGCTTGGGCATCTCCCGCCCGGCGGCCATCTTGTCGTGGAGCTGCGCAAGGCGCATGCTCATCTGCCGCCGCTCCTTCTGCTCCCTCTCCCGCTCCCACCGCTTGGCGCTGTAGCTCCTGATCGAGGACGAACTGCTCTGCACCGAGCTCATACTTGGACGTCGCGAACCTGCACCAGAAATATACCGTTGTAATTCCGGTGAAGGGGCTACGCGACCATTGATTGCCACAATTTTTTTGCTTTAATTGCTTACATTCATTGCTGTTCCATTATCCAAGTGCGGTGAATATTCATGTCGTCTCTTTTATTTTTTTTTACTATAATATAGGTTAGACGCGTTCACAGAACTCGGATAATACGATTTGCAAGTGTGTTTAAAAGCAGCTTATTTATTGGCTAGTGAGTAGTTTTCAGACGTGATTGGTTTTGTGTTTAAGCTTTTCTAAGGTTTTTGCTGATGTTTTTATAAATATTTGAAAACCTTAGGTGCTTTGTGTATAAACTTTTAAAGAACATGTTTATAAACAAAATAAGCAAAAATCTTTAGCTACGTTTTTATATTTAGTAGGTACATACACGAACGTATTGCATTGGTGTTGCAAGTAAATATTTTTATTTATGTTATTTAGGTATATACTAAATACGTGAATATAATATTATGGGAGTAATATATTTACAATTAACGAGGATACATAACAATTGAATAAGCCCCATACGACATAGGTACATACTTAAGATAAAAATACACATGAAGTCTATTGTTTGACTTAGCTGACATATGGTTGCAATGATAGTTGTAATTGGCGTCTACATGGATAAATATTTTAAATGACACTGATTAAAAGCTGCCAAGTCTAATAAAAACATATTTATTTTTGAGTATTCTTATTTTTGAACTGGGTTAATTTTATTTGACATCTTCATTACCGATCGCCGGTAGACTTGGCACATCTCCTATTAATTTTAAACGACCTTTGAAATATGTTTTAAAATTCACATTAGACATTTTTATGCATTTTTTCTAGGAGATATTTGTTCAGCATCCAAAGACAGTCAATAATGAAAATGATTTACAAAGTACAACGATGACTCGTATCGTGTAATGGTGTTGCAACGCTCACATGCATAGCCGAAGATACGTGAAGACAGACGGACGGAAAGCGTGAAGCGTACGTGCTTGCTTGAAACTGAAGCTTGGGCCTGCCTATCTGCAGACAGACTATCTATCTTTGAATTTATATATAGATAGACTATCGTTGATCATTCTTGATCTATATTTACTTTCACATAATCAAAAGCTTTGAATATCTAGATCCTAGCAAGATGTAATTAGAAGCAAGATTAATGTGTTTTGAATTAAGATAGAATCTTCAAGATTCGTCATGGATTCATGGCATGATACTCAAATGCAGAAATATCCCGAATCCAATGTGCGCGATAGCTTGTTCAATTTGTGAACAGATGTTTAGTGTGAATACTGAAAGTGGAATCAAGTAAATGTTACGAGAACTAAGCATGAAGCATTGCATGTGTGATCAAAAATATCGGAGCAGAATCATATCAACTGGCATCCAATATTAAGCTCTGTGTATTGCGTGTGAATATCGAAAATACTTTCCTGCTGTTTCATGTAATCTTTTTCCGAGTTAAAGACAGGTCTTTATCGGTCTTCAGTTTCCGTAGCACATGTACAAGAAGCTGTGAGACAAAGAGATACAAGGAAGTACGAAGGATCTGGCCATCTTGCTCGCTCTCTCTTACGACTGACAACCACACTGATAGCAACTCCTCCCGTTAATTTTCTGAAGCCCACATTGCGAAAGTGCCAATGCCCCAATGAAAGCCTCACATCAAGCATACTTACGAAACTTTCAACGACGATGTATCCCAAATATGCCACGTTTCAAAAGGAGATTAAGGAGGAAAACGTTCAAGCTATAAAATACAGGTTTTAAGGAGTAATTGATAAAGTAGAAGCGGATGACTAAGTATATCATTTTGTACCATATTTATGTCTTAAACTCAATCAATAAGTATCAAGCTCTAATGGGGATATTTTCCAAGACGAAAATGATAAAAAGTTCATATTTATGAAAGGTTCTGTTAGTAGGAAGAAAGAGGGTTCTTCCAAATTTGGAATGATAGCAAAGTAATAAGATTCTCAAGAGTCTGTACAGAACAGGTTTTATGTTAAGAGTTTTATGTTAATGTTAAGAGCAAACTGATGAAGGATGTGAAACATACTGATGAACAGATTGATGCAATTACAATAAGGGCGTGTTTGGTTACCAGAGTTAGTGCCTGAGAAGTGTCTAGTCAGAATTACGTTTTTGATTTGATTACTCACATAAAGACATGATTGGAGTTAGTACTTGATTGATCCGGAATTCTATTTGGTGCTTACTCAGGCCAGCAAAAGGGAAGACACACGTTCACCACGTGATAGAAACCCGTGATCCACATACAGAGGGTCCAGCATATTTGGCTCAACATCGCGGTGGGTCGCAGTCGCAGACTAGCGCTGGCCGCTAACACAGACGCAACATCTAACGGACACGGGCGCTGCCGGCGGGCATGCCTCAGCGCGGGCCGACGCGCGGCCGGGACGCTCTCGTCTGCAAAGCGATCAATGGTGTGCCACTTCTCGTGATTTTTGTTCTATGTTAAGAGTTGAAGGAAGAGATATGATATTATCAATTATTTCTAAAAATGGATTATCCATTAGGATCTCCTTGTTTGCCAATTTGGACCAACTTGAATAAACTTTGATCGGTGTCTACAAAACTGACATCCAACAATGGGACTACTCTGTACATATGATTAGTCTTTTGCTTGTCAGGTTCTGAACAGCGAGCAACGACAAGAATTTCATTCTAGGATAACAGTTTTATACTTGGCACCATGAAATAATGCACTATTTACTGATCTAGTCTGGTATTTTGGGTCTCGAGGGAAATTAGTTGTTTCTGAAGCTGCATGACCAGAACTGGTTTTATTTGCAGCAAGCATCAAACCATACCTGACAAAAAAAAACTTAAAGAGTATATCGAAAGTTGAATCAGATATGAACAAGTTCGTGGCTGATAAAATTTTTGTGACCGAGCAGCGGACCGCGACCGCGCGTCCGCAGCGCCCTCGCCGGCGGCGGCCGAACACCGAGACGTGCAGTAGGGGCCGCGCGCTGCATACATTATCCAGATCACCTTTGGCGGCGCACTTTGGCGGGTGCGCGCCGCCGTCCCGCCTTACAGCCCTGAGGTGGCGCGAGATGAGCAAGATGGCCGCCGTGCGCGCCGCACCTGCGCGCGACGCCGACACCGCCACGCCGCGCCGCGACGCGCGCCGCGTGTCGTCCAGCGTGCCGCTCGTGCCTGCGCTTGCGCTCGTGCGCGACGACGCGCGGGACGACGCGCGCGTCGCGCTCAGAGTACCACCTGGTAAAGAAACGTTACGTCATACGATGTGCAAATGTGCCCTTGGGAATGATGTCGCCACAACTGTTCTAGAGGATTCTTGACTAGTCGCTTTTGAAAATACACGAAACAGATTTTCTAATTATTGGTGCTTTGAGTCTTAAAACATCTTTCTCCCTATATTTGTCGATAAGACATACCAAATACTCATCATCAGTTTGCGGCAGGGCTGGTGGTCCAGTACTCCAGCAAAACTTTCTAGCAAAGTCAGTCGAAGAAATGCCGAAAGAGTCGAAAAAAGATTAGCCTTTCTTAAAAAAACATTGTTTTAGACGATGTGTTATCAGTAACACATAGTCTTTCTTTTCTTCTTTCAGTAGAAGATCTGATAGAGATTTTTCTTGATCGTCTGGTATGTGGAATGCGCCCTTACTCACTAGGACAAATGTCCACTTAGCACCATGGAGTCTTGCCTCTTGAGCCCATATAGTGGACCAAATGCAGATCTGGTCCACTATTTGGGCGTTTTAGATTAAAATATCTCAGCAACACCAAAATGAAGACCGATCTAATCCTATAGTATATTGAACCAATGTGATGTCGGCTTATTCCACCAAATTCTAGCAGAACCGACGTCCCAGCTTGCGGAGGTCCTACTGGAACTCGTTCTTAATAGTATTAAGTTAAGTTATAATTGTTAATATATAGCGTTGTAATATTTAATTTAAACAAATAGTACATTTCGTTACAATACATATAGTATATTCTCATCATCTTCCTAACGTTATGTCCCGTGTTTAGACCATGATGATGTTTAGACCGCTTAGACCATGATCCAGGATTTAGCGAGTCTGGTAATTACATTAAAGTGACTGCTGATCTGACCTTCGTAACCCTAAGATAGGGGAACCAGACAATTTTTGGATCATGGTTACAAATCAAAAGTTGTTTTGAATTTGCAGGTTTCATCACGATGTTTTCCTTCACGGTCGAGCTAGTGGTATAAATACGTAGATAGATTTGAAAAATCCAGAGGTACATGCCCGGGTTTGAACCCGCACTCCTCGGTTAAGAAGAGGCGCGTGTCCTTACCATTGAACTATCACCGCTCTCTCATATAGTATATTGTAGCAAAGTTAAATAGGTTAGCTTATCATAGGATTGATATGTACCTATGTATAAAAGTCCTTGAATAAAGAGAAAAAAAAACCCTATAGTATAGAGTATGTAGATATCAAATACACAGTTACAGACCAGTATCGTTGAGCGAGTACAGACAAGGGGGGGTGAGGCGCGCGTCGGCCAAGTGCGTGGGGTGGTAGCGCGCCTTCGTGTACAGATGCAGCACCATGCACAGCAGCCCGGCCAGCACGAAGATGCCCGACGCTACGCCCAGCAGCGTCGGCATGTCCGCCGTCAGCAGCACCAGATCTGATTAATGAACAGTGTGATGTATCATAGTCCTGGTTAAAAATATGAGTAACTATTATAGGGGGCCTATAATGGCTATGTTTCGAGGCTTTTAAAGTCCAACCAAATATTAGGCTTCTCTCGATTCAGGAAATCTGTGCTTGCACTATATAACTGCTCTTGCATATGCAGTAAGCTTTTCAGTTTCTATGACTATTATCCTTATATTAATATAACTTCTTAGTTCCTCGTAAAGGTTCCCTACGAACAACTGAGTTGAACTGATGTTTCAGTTTCGAAGACATAGTGAATACTTATTAAAAATTCATGGATAGGCTAACAGTGCTTCTCAAACTTTTTATGCTATGGAACCCTTTTAGGAAGCGGAGTATTTGACGGGACCCTAGAACAGCGCGGGCTTGGAGGGGGTGTAATAATCGACTTTTAACGGATTTTCCCCCAGGAGTTATGATATTTATGATCAGTACCAATTTTCGTGGAACCCCCAGAAAGGCTTCACGGAACCCCAGGGTTCCGCGGAACACACATTGAGTATAGCTGGGCTAAGGTGTTGTTCATATTCTCATATTGCAATAACGTGAAAATTAAACTAACTTAAAATAACTGGATCAGATCCTACAGAAAATATCTGGTCCAGTAAAGATTTTGATCGTCAATGCGCACCAGGCATGTAAGGAATAACATCACTTGATGTCCATAAAAACATTATTTAGTTGAAACCAAGTTTCTCAGCTATTTGATAAATATGTGTTGACTATTCCGAAGCCTCTTTGTTCTTAAGGGCTATTCGGCGAGGTTCTGTTGTGGATAGTACCTTCAGTGCAGAAGACCCGCTGCGTCGGCCTGGAGTGCGAGGTGCTGTGGTACCCGGGGTCGCACTGGCAGTACGCGTTGTGGTTGACCTGCACGCACGACGCGTGCGCATCGAACGCGCGGCACGTCTGCCGGTAGAAGCATTGCTCGCCCAACTTCTTAGCTGAGGAAGAGAAATGGAACTTGTGACATCAACAAATATACATACATAAATATTATCACGCCCGTAATCCTCGAACGGGGGCCAGAGTCAAAGGGGGAGCTAGGATTCAATCCGGCCCTGACTAAGGCACCAGGAAGACCCAAAAACACCTACTGATTATGTAATGTCTAATGCGAACAAATGTTTACTATATCACACTAACAGATGGCGCTGTTGTAATTTGAATAGTGCAGTTACATCCAAGACCAAATTATAGCTTCTATGAAAATCCGTTGAGTTCATTTGTCAACCAGTAACACCCCGCGCAAAACTAAACAGGTATCAGAATCTCAGTATTATTACAGATGCTCTTAATTGTTAGGTAACTTGACAAGCGCACGTGCTAAGTTAAGTACACACAAACAGATTAATATTCATACAGAATTTTCGTTAAGTAATAAAGACATCATCAAAAGTGGTTAGTTTATTAAAAAGAAATTCTCCGAAACACCAAACTCCTTCATCATAATTAAACTAATTTAACAATGTTAGTTCTATTGTAATAACTGGGTTTGTTTTAAATAAGTTAGTTCTATGTATAAAAACATTATACTTGACTGTGCTTACATACGATTAAATGCAAAAGCTATTCAAAGTTTTTTTTTAATTCGGCGGTTCTCTACGCTCGAAACTTTTCCGTTTGGCATCCAAAAAAACAAATTTCAATTTAATTGCATTAGTTGCCAACAGTTTGACTGGAATGTTTTAACTAATTTACCGTTCATTTGGGATATCAAAGTGTGCCTGGATTTTAACACATTTTTGTAATATAATACATCACTACAATTATTTGATTAAATATAGGAAACATTTAGTCATCATCTTTCTTACCAAGTCACCATTTTTCTAGTGATGTCTTATTTTAGGCGTTATCCGCTAGGCCTAAAAACCTGAATTTAGCGAGTCTGGTTATTACATTGAAGCGACGTCGACGCCTAAGGTAGGGGAACCATATAAGTTAGATTATGGTTGCATACCCAAAGTTACTTCAATATGAAGTTTTCCTGATTATGCAATATTTTCCTTTACCACCAAGCTAGTGGTGTAAATACGTACCTATTTATATTTGAAAAACCCAGAGGTACTTGACCTCGTTCGAACCAGCTCACTTGCTTGTGAGGAACGAGTCCTTACCATTGAGCTACCGCTCCTTACTTCAGCGCACTACAATGAGTATATAAAAGCTCAAAGCAAACACCGCCAAGTAAAATGCTTTCATTGCTGTGTTCCATTTTAAAAAGATAGCCAGAAAATTGGAGGCACGTGGAACGTTAATGTCCTTTGGTGAAGGTAAATATGATGCCATTTAGGAAACGACCTATTTCGGTATCGCGGTTATTATGAGCAAAGGAAGCTCTTAACATCAGGAGCCGAATTCTATAAATGCGATTGTGTGTCAATGGTCCGACTGTGACCTCTGAATTGTTGATGGTGACAGGTTATTTTTAACAACGAATTCTCATTCTTATTGCTATGGATGGCCATAATAACGAGAATTGTATTGAAAAGAATCGGGTTTAAATAAACAAGTACGTCTAAGTTATTCATTAAATTATTTTTTAATCTTCTGCAATTCTAGCCGTGTCCAGTTTTAAGTTTATGTAAACTAGTTATTTGTTTTGATTTAAATACAATAGTCGTTAAGTTACCTACCTATATTCTAGATTCAAAAACAAAATGACAAGGTTTTTTTTTGCTCATAAACTATAGTAGGATCAAAGACTATTCTAAGCAAGTTCCAAAATTCTTGGTTATACATACTTATTATAATCTTTTAGCAAGTAGTACCAAAACTAAAACACATCCGCAGTAAAAAAGTTTACTGTTAGGTACTGCTAAATACATAAAAACTTATGAAGTTATATTTGCTTGGAAGGAAATGGAACAAGGATCTGTCTGAAGATGATTCCATCTCTGAAACTGGAGCACAGTTAGTAAACAAAGGACGAGGGACCGAGGACCCTTCTAATATTTCGACCCAAGTTTATTCAAATAATGGAAGAATGTTCTGCAATGTTATTCAGCTATAACCTGATTTGCATGTAATATTGCCGCATAAAGCACTAGTGTTTTAAAGGAAATTTGGTGAATAACGCCGAACTCCTCATTAGCTGATAGCTTTTATAGGTGGTGCAGACATGTTGACGTCAGGTTTGTGCATAAGTTACGTCATGACCTTTCTTCGCTGTTAGATAAACACAGACATTTACACGGATAAAATGATGTATTATCATTAAGTATTTAACAGAGTGAAGACAGTAATAACAAAACTGTCAAGGTTAGGTGTCTAGATGTCTGATTTAAAATAAACGCAGTATGAGACAATAATGTTTACAAAATGGTCTTTAAAGAATATTTCCGGCATTGTAATATATATATATATATATATATATATATATATATATATGTGTGTGTCTGGGTGTTAATATCCAATATTTATACACAAGTGTTTAAGCTACTTACCTCGGCGTAAGATCAATGTATGTGTTGTAGTCGGATATTTTTTTATTATCTTAGCATTATGGATGAGAAAGTTTTAGTTGTTTGATATTACAGACTCCTCACTCTTACGGACTTCATGAGATGATCATTTCGTTAGTAATTTTCTTACAATTTGTTGTAACAACATGTTTCTTAAAATTTTATATAAATAAGGATATATGAGAATTACACATGACAAATATGACATATTCCTAATATTTGTTAGCAGTATTTTTATTTCTTACTATGTGATCCAATAACTGCTAATCTCAAATCTATAAGGCACGTCCTATCCACCTATCCACACGTCGCGACCAAAGCAAATAGAGCGAGATCCTCCATATAACATCACAGTATCACGCAGTATCGATTCCAGCGAGATGTATTACGTGATTTAAGGCAACCGTCCTCGCTCCATCGAGTTCTACGCCACTGCACCGGCATCTCTCAAGGGCATCGTGATACCCAATGACCCAGTTCCCCACACCGTGTACTCCACATTCCGTGACCTTGACCGTCTGTTTAATCCAGCATTGTTCAAATTCATTCTTATGGAAATTTGAAGGGTTCTTAATCTTCGGGATTTGGGTATTAGATGGTGATGGTTGTTTGTTTTGAGGCTTATTAGCATATTCATAACTGAGTAAGTATTCATGTGATATACAATGAATAAGGTAAATTTGGGTTTCACAATTCAAGAACTGGTCTTGAAATAAACGGGTCAAAAATATTACTTTAATAAAGTCAAGTTGATTTTGAATTTTCGTTTTCTATTTTCGGTCTGTTATAGTTTATCTCTGCCTATCCCGCTAAGGCAGTGGCATGAAGTTTAGTTAGTTAGTTTTCTATTAACATATAATATTTAAACTATATAATATAAACTATTATAATATTTGCTAAAACAGTTTAGATAAAAGTAAGTTTCTTGCTGATTCTTCTTGGTAGAATTAACGTTCCGAACCTGGTCTTAGTCCTAGTCTTTCTTCCTGGTGGTAAAGTCTACATGAACAAAGATATTGCTATTTTTAAATAAATCTACAGTTATATATTATACTCTACATAGTTTCAAGAAGTCCGCAACCCCGGTGAGAAATTAAATAATAAAATGTTGTATCAAAAGAAATTCGGGGGTTAAAGTAAATCATGTGTCAAATACAATACGATTGCCTAGCGAACCCGGGTTGGCGTCACGTAACCACTTTGAGAAAGGTTTCCGTAAATCATTGATGTAACATTGTCTTCTATAGTAACAATTCTATGGTGGTTATTGTGGATAAAATAAAATGTAAGATTGCAGCGAGTTATGGGAAATATGAGTCATATATTGTAATATAGAACTTTTATATGATTTATATTAAAGTTTACTTGCTCTGAGAAAGGATTCTTGAAATTTAGTTGCATCAGGTTTCTGAAATTGCTCTAATGAGTATGAGATTTTACTTGGAAAGACTTTACACGTCTACATTATAGCGATGAATTGCAAATTTTTGCAGTGAAGTAAGTGGGTACTAAAACGAACTTTTTGAACATAAGTGTTTTTTTTAATTTCTTTTTATTTGGACAGGGACGAAAGTTTGATTGAAAGGTATTTTTTTAAACGGCTATCAATTGGATTTCTTATAAAGAATATTGTACGCGTACCTTATACCGCGTCAATTTCCTGCCTTGCCTGTTACGAAGACCCTATCTGCCTATCTGTTTCCGGTGTAAAAAGTAACCTTTACCGTTTATTCAAGTTAAAACGCAAATTTAAAACGGTTAATTAGATAAAGTTGCCTTTGTCATACTAACGATGAGGCATAGTAATATAGCTGATTGTTGAATTGGTTTCAGAAAATTCTCGATTAAGAGAACTTTCAGAACTTGACTGGCCCGTTGGTCGAGTGGTCAGAGCCCCTGGCCACAAAACCAAGGGTCGCGGGTTTGAATCCCGCTAGGGGCAAATATTTCGTGTGATGAACATGGATATTTGTACTCGAGTCATGGATGTTTATAAACGTATTTAAGTATGTCTATCCGTTCACCTAGTATCCATAGCACAAGCTCATAAGCTTAGTTTGGGACTAGGGAATTGGTGTGCCAGTCTGAAGATTTTTTTTAAAGATACTTTCTGCAATCCTTCAAAGTGAGCCTCAGTTCTGTACTGCTATTAGCTGGAGTGTGCTTTAATTAAACGTCGCGCTCGTTGCGTCGCCGTACTCGCGTATATTATTGTACAGTTTCCGCGCAGCCTGCGGAAATGGGAACTGAGGAAGCGAGCGCGTGGGAATTGCAGAGGCGTTACAATATTGAGGTACCTTGTTACCGCGAGTTCCTGTGGAGGGAGTTCTACTCTTTATGGCGTATTGATTAAGTCCATAATTCGTTTATGGACTGTTTTAGAATACAAAATGTCGTCTTGTTTAGGGCGAATACCCGTGTTAAGGGCGTGAGGCTAGTACGATGTGGACATTATTCTTTGTACTGTAATATTTATTTGATCAAATTTAAAAGAAAGATCATTGTAGAGACACAAAGCAAACTCAAGTATTCTTCTTACGTATATTTGTCCTAGTGGGGATCGAATTCACGACTTGGTTCTTTCCTTGGTAATCCTGTCCTCCGAATGCGCCAACTATGTGTCTTCAACTGACTGATACTTGGTGACAATGGGAATGTAGCTATATTCCCTACGCCTGGACCCCTCAATGATAAATAGAAATAGATAGAAATAGAAAAACTTTATTTGGCACACACGCAAGGAATACAATATAAAAACAAAAAGAAAACATTAACAGTAACAAAAAGAAAGAAAATTAACACACAAAATAAATAATAAGGTGTGCCAAAAGGGCGCCCGCTCAGCTTAAGTCGTGACCCACCTGACAGTCAGGTAGGTCACGACGCTGGTTTTCAGCGGGTACCAGGTCTACACCGCGCATCCGTCCCCCTCTCACGGTACCAACCCAACGGGTGAGACAAGTTGATGATCGACACCCTAATCGAAACGGATGCGCGGTGCAGAGGTGCGGCCATCACCAGGAAGAAAAAAGAAAAAAAAAATATATATATATAAAAAATAAATAAAAAGAAAACAAAATAAACAAATCGAAGATAGAAAAAATTAAATAAAATAAAATGAGAATTATAATAATTAAAAGAATAATAATAAAAAGACAAATAACATGCATATGTTTCTTAATTAAATATAATTAAATACGATATAACAGAAAAAGTCACAGTCACTCGTACCTGTGAATTAGGTTGCTTGAGTGACGACCGTGTCTGTTACTTAAAAAAAAAAAAAAAAAAACTAAGTGTCACAAAAATTATTTAAATCACCACATTATGTACGTAATATCAATTTTCAAAATAAAATGGTTAACCTAGAACTAAGAGCATGTTGCCACGTATACAAGCATGGTTCCACGTATTACTCTCCTCAGTGCGAGGAGGATGGGATTAATTTTATAATACACAAGTCACAACCAGCACTATTCGTTCACAATCGCCACAAAACCAATGGGTACAAAAGAAAAAGCAGTTTTCTCTAATCTGTGACGTCCTTGCCATAGCCCCCATGTGCGTCGCTCAGAACTTTTAGGTGAGTATTCCTATTCTAGCTTTGCTTTTGTTCCATTAGCAATAAGTTCTTTAGACGTAACTTAAAAGTGGATTTAACCTCTAGAGCGCGCAAGGGGGGCGGCAGATCGTTCCAGCATCGCGTTGCAGCATATCGGAATGCGCCACGGAATGCCATAGTGCGATGCCTAGGCACGGAGAAGACGTTGGCGCCCGCTCTCTTAGGGAATCTGCTGCGATCGTGAGTCCATTCAAGTTTGTTGAGGAGATAGTTTGGTGCGGCAGCTGCCAGGACACCGAACAACATGGTGGCCAGATGCAGCTTCCTGCGTGCTTCCATCTTTAGCATATTAGCGGAGTTGAGGAAGGGTGTGATATGTGACCTCGGAGGAACCTTAAAGCAGTATCGGGCACAAGCATTCTGAACCCTCTGTATGAGGCGGGATGTTCTAGCAAGCAGGCACGGCCCATACACTGTATCGCAATAATTCAGTTTACTGAGTGCAAGGCTTTCGCAAAGAATTATCTTTATTTTATCATCTAAATATGGCCTGAGTTTGTACAAAAGCTTTAATCTATAGAAGCAATTCCTTGCACATTCAGTGATGTGGCTTTCAAATCTTAAATGACTGTCAAAAATGAGACCCAGGTTCCTGGCCCTATCCACCCGTTCGATTATCTCACCATTAATGACAATATTTAGAGCAACATTATTAAGTTTGGCAATGTTCTTGGCTGATCCGATTAGCATGAGTTTAGACTTTTTTGGATTTAACAGAAGGGAATTAGACATGCACCAATCATAAGAACAATGATAAGAACTTACGCTTGGCGCAGCCCTTGGCGATGCCCAGCGGCACCTGGTGCTTGAGGTCGCACTGGCAGGTGGAGGAGGCTGGGTCGCAGTACACGTGCATGAGCCGCGGGCTGCAGGTGAACTCGCACGGGGAGCCCAGGTACATCCCCTTCTCTGGAAATAAAAGAAATTCTCATCAAACTTGTTGCAACTTTTTTAATATCTGTTTAAAAATATGGATTCTGTTTTAAACCATTTCCTGCTGTCCAATAGAGGGTCTTGGGATTTTAATTTACTTATAAAATTTGTCTAATGTCACTCAATTGGATTGCCTTCCAGAGTGGAAATTGCACTCAAGCAGTATGTTTGTTTCTTTAAATTCACCACATCAATCCGTCTGACTGTAATCGTCTGTCAAAAAAGGCATTTTAAAAATAAACGTAGAAAAATAAAAGTTTTAAAATAATGTTAAAAAAAAAGTCAACCTACGGAGCTCACAGCGCATGACACGACACGCACTTAGCCATTTTATTTAAACTAAATTTAAACAACTCGTTACTTCCACAGCTCAATTCGATATCTCTTTGTTAAAATTGCCTTAGTAACAGCTGTCTTCAGCGCCATCTCACATAGTTCGTTTGCTTTATTAAAATATTGCCGGAGTAACTAATTCTCGGTACTGAGACAAAATCACATCAGCCTTCTCCCGTACGCTTCGGCGGATTATAAGAAGACGGTTATATAAAGGATAATTAAATTTGCACATATTAAGAGGAGTTTACTTACATTGTCTTCGGAGATAGTTTACCATTGGATGTGAATAATTAACGAACAATTAGGAGTTTATTAGGGATGATGGAAGTTTTTACTTCTTGATAATGTTATTAAAACTACAGTTTTACAGTGTGGATTTTAGTGCGAAATCCACACTGTAAAACTGAGGTGTGTAAGGATCGTGCCATATAGCATTCGGTTCTCTGTGTCTACCCCGCTAGGGAAGTAGCGTGAAGTTTAGTTAACTAGTTAGTTAGTCTAACGACTTTTAACGTTTCAATGTGAGCGGTGAGGGTTGATTTGCTTGCTTTTAGAGGCGGGGGAGTCTATGGTGCTTACGTAAGCAAGAAACACGATCAGGTTTCGCAAAAATTATACCAAAGCATGGGGGAATGGATAAGACATTTGCTCAATTTTGCTGACAAGGGCAGAGGGTGGATAAAATAGCAAATTTGCATAAGTTTTTTCAAAGGAGAAAATTCCTCTGTCATTTCGGATGCTTTCTGCACGTCGGTATTTTTTACTATTTCATGTAATATTATATTATTTTATTTCCTTTCTGGTAGAAAATACAGGTTTAGGGAATCTGCTGAGCTTAAAAATGTATCATGCGTTGGCGTTCACCCAACTGAAGCATATCTAGTTACTCTTACGTGTTCGTAATTTCTTAAATTCGCACGCTCGTGTTGCTATGCTGCGCTGCTTACGTGAAAAGAGTACGAAAGGAATTTTCTCAAGAGATCTCAAGTGGCGTTATACAATTTACGTAGTAATTTGCAAAGGATCCCTTTGAACGTATGCAGGAAATGTTGTAAATTGTGCTGAGTAAGCCGCGCAGCGATGGAGACGAAGTAGGTCAAAGATATGAGGTATCATATGTAGGAGGAAACTCTGTCACATTGCAATGTTTTATAGTGAAGCATATCCATCTTGGGAGCCTTATCTACTTAGAATGTTATTGACATATGTCAATTGCCAGCTGTGAATCGATATGCAAAAACCAGTGTCTACACGTCATCTCCGACAGCCGTTTCTCCTTTAGACTGTTCTACAATAGGACTCCTTACTTAGAGATTCGCCCTCAGAACCAGGAAAGTAATGCAACTCAAGTTACTTGTGGCGTGGCTACTTTGAAACTAATCGCATCTTAAAGAGGAAAGATGGCTTCAAAGAATCTCTAGAGGAAAATAAAACATTGAACAACACCCATGTTTATTCTTAAGACCATTATTTAAACTAAACATTGGCATGTTTGGTCGCCATTAACCAAGCCTTGTTTACCATATGTACAACAATTGTTTGCGCATTCCGGCATTTCTAGCCGTATTTGTTTATGCATTCCAGCCATAACCGAACTTCACTGCAAGTATCCATATACTGTGCGCAATGCAGGCGTCTTGTTTCCATTAGTAGAGTATTTTTCAAGCACAGCTCCCGGCTCGGAACTGCGCGTAAGTATACTCTATTATAACTTCAGCTCGGTAGTCAGGAAGTAGGGACGGGGCCGCGCGCGACCCGTCGGGGCCGCAGCTGGCCATGTACGTACTTTTTATTGAAGGGTATCTTTTGTCTGTACATTGCTTTCGATAAATATTTTTGTATTTTCTGTGGCTTTGTACATCATTAGATACGTATCTTCTACATCCGTGCTCCCGAAATGGGCAGGCTGAGTCTAAGGATTCCTTCAACTTTTTGCGAAAAATAAGATTGGGTTAGGTTTGCTCCCAAATCGATGGTCGTTGTTCTAAATATTTTTGTTATTGATGTTGTTTTTCTGTAGGACTTCAAAAGAGGTCTAGCTATGATAAACATAACATAACAAGCTATCACGCTCACAATCCCTGAAGGGGTAGGCAGAGCTCAAGCTAAACATAGGATAAGTTTAAGTACAATTTAAGATTGCTACGAATTGTCTGGTACAAAGGACGGAATCGTAGGTATATCGTCCATCTAGGCCTTCATCAGTTTTTTAGTTTCTCCACTAAATTAGGTGTCAAATGAGGGTTGTTTGGGTTACTGTTGACAAAGAGGTTCATTAATAACAGGGTCAGCCCAAACGAATTAGAAATTAATAAAAGGTTTCGCAAACGCCGTTTAGTTAGAAGCGGAGAAAATTATACAAGTCTCGAGTAGCCTACACAACTAAGGGAGTGCACAGACGAGGGTTTGTTGTCTGCTACACGCAAAAGTCTGCTATCATAGAAAAATAAGTCCGCTGAGAATTCTATGCATAGGTTTTGCGATCTTGTCCGCTGCCTGCGAGATAACTTTTGAATGTGTGCGTTAGTTGTTAGCATGTTTATTATAAAGGACAAAGAATACAATAGTCATAAAATACCTCGTCTCGCCTACCGTTAGGGCAACCATCACTTTCTTTTTTCATCGATTATTTTTTATAGAAGACAAAACAGTCCTTCGAGTGCGCTTACCCTTAGGCCAAACGAAACAGATTCTCAGTACCGTTTGTTAGACAAACTGTTAGTTCGCGCGGCTGAACAGAGTTCGCTTCGTTGGGTTTGTGGGTAGATGTGATTTACCATCAAACTGTTACATTAAAATAAGGCTGAATCACCTTTAACGTGCTACACGTTATATATATTATAACATATATTAGAAATGCGAAAATAGGTCCCATGTTGGTCTAAGACTTAAAAATAACGTGCCAACTGCGTTACTTGCCTAGTATGTTGACTAATGATATATCGAATTTTGGGTGTGTGATTGTTTAGGCGACGAGCTAGCCACTTGTCACTACTTTTTCACAATTTTCCATCTAACCCAGCTCAGTTATATTTTTTGCCTGAATTACTTAACAGATTGCGATGACATTTGCTAAGTCTAAAGTTTAAATCTTAAAAAAGAGTGCTTTTATCCCGGTAGTATTTTTAAACTCCTCGTTTCTGACAGAAATACTCTGCCCTGAGAAGTTAGGTTGTCATTGACCAAAGAAGTAGTATTTTTTACGTCTAGCCTAAAAAAACAGTTTCTGTATTTGCTGAAATAAGCTAGAAGGACGTTTTAAAGCCGAGTGCCGTTCTGCGGCGCTTCGACCAAGGTCGCTCCACAGTGGTGGGAGGTTTAATTGATATTTCAAAGCAATCTGTTTTCTGTATGAATAACAAACTAATGGAACTGAATAACTACGAATTGGATTTGATTGCTATGAAAATAGTCTGAGCTTTGAAATATAAGCTAAGCTTTTTTAGCCTATAGCACCCAAACTTTTTATTTGCGCTGAATAAGTTAAGGTAATATTCAAAACAAAGCTGACATATCTATTATTTTAAGTAAAATTTGAGGTTTTTCCAATACAAGTAGTATTCTAAAAACCTTTTTGTATTTACAAAAAAAAAGTGGGCTTTTGGTCATTCTTCATTATCATTTTCTCTTTTGTCGTAAGATAAATAGATAAACCCCCGAATTTTCTCCTAAGTAATGACGTAATCAAGTGTAATCATCATTACTATATTTTTAGATAATCTTCCATTCAATCAACTGGACGGTGTGTGACGCATGTGACAAGGCAAGGCAATAAAAAATAAAATTATTTTTTCGTCGTGTCGTCTGTGGTTCTTGCCTAGCATATCGTGTCGTTTCTAAACAAATGTTTAGTGAAAAATAATTATTAAAATTGGTTCGTAACTAACAAAGGTATGTCAAATTAAGAAAATTCCACATTCTCCTTTTTGGAAGTCGACATTAAATTAAAAGTAAATAGGGCAACGTCAACTTGTACAACCAGGTCGCGGCCCAATTCGCCTCGTTAAGTGTTTAAATCGTGTCTTTGTTAAGTTTATTAGTGTGTGTGTGAGATACTTACTTTGTTATTTAGCGCCTACGTTTACACCCGCACGAATCGATAACGAGAATCATTGCTCAGTTGTTTTGTGTAGGCGTTTTGGTTCTATTGTCTTACGGCTCTCGAGTTTTAGGCAATTTCTACGAATTAGCTGCCGGCTCTAAGAGAAAAGTATTAAAGGTATTTGTAAGGCTTCACCAAGGAAATGGATTAAATCAGACTGGACGATTGATAAATGGTTTTCCGCGGTTTTGTTGTACTTGCTTTGTTGTGTAGTGACTGTTATATTTATCCTTTACATTTATTGTAAAATATGGTTTCGGATTAAAGGATAGGCATTACGGTGATTTATAGATTATGACTATGAGATTACTTTGAGTTATATAACTAAAGAAAAAAGAACAGTAATTATGCACTGATAGTTAAGTAGTCTGTAAGTTAGATTATCAAAAAATATTAAAAACGTATTTTTTGCTTTATCTAAAACTCACTTTTTCACAGCTTACCATCCAACCCAGCCCACTGTCACTTGTTGGTATGGGACTTAAAAATAATATGCCAACTGTGGTTCTTGCCTAGCATGTCGTAAAAGGCGACTAATGGCATATCGGGTTTTGGGAGTGTGATTGTGTGGGCGACAGGTTGGCCGCTTGTCACTGCTTTTTCACAATTTTCAATCTAACCCAACCCGGCTTCGTTTTTGGCTGAATGTGGTTGAAGGGGCATGCTGCCCCTTTGACTCTGCCTACCCCTTCGGGGATTACGGGCGTGATGTTATATAATGTATGTATGTATCTAAAATTCAACTTGGACTTGGACAGTAAAATTTTACGAAACTAGTGACGTCACGCGTTACTTTAACTCGCTGTATCTTCATCATTTTTGGTTTGCTGAACGAAAGAAAAAATACGTGAACAATATCTTTTTGGAATTGCAATAATGGACTATACTACTAAAATTGTTTTGGGTAAACTAGTCCATTAGGTACCCCAATAAATAAATGACTTCTTATTTTAACTAGGACAAAAGGTAGCATGTTTGTTACGAATAAACTTAAATGCTACTGACGGTCTGTGCTAAGAAGTCTAAATCGGGCGTTAAAAATAGACGTATGATTTGTTAATATGTAATTTCTAGTTCCTTTATTCTCCTTCCGAACCGGTGGTAATCCTTTTTTCTGTTTAAATTGACTATTTATAAGTGCTTTTTTGAAGCCTATATAAGTAAAGAGATTTTGAATTTGAATTTGAATTTGATTCATTTAAAAGTTTTATATCTTTATCTAGTATCTACTTAAATTTTATTAAAAAATATATAATAAAAGCACCCTCCGAGCAAAATGCCTACCTAATATTACAGACTTAAAAATTAAAAAGCTACGCTTCCTACGCACCTGCCCAGTGGTTTGTCTTTAGGCTAATCTACCCGTAGGTAGGTACTGAGGTTCTTTCTGTAGTTAAAGTAGATTCAGATTTCCCTAGCGAAAACCTAAGGCGATGCAGGAGAGCCGAGGCCGAGGGGTTAAGTACGTCCCAGGCACTCCATCTTAGGCGGAGAGGGTCCTTTTATACGAAAGGCAGTTTCGTTAATCATTCCACTAGTCCTGTATCCAATAGCAGGACTCAAAAATAAATTTGCCTTAAATTATTGCTGTAAAATGCACAAGTTACAACTATAAATTTTAAACTAAACCATTCGAAATTTTAAATTTACCTCTTATTAAAAAAAAAATCATTCCACTTGTTAAAAAAAATGGCCAGTCAATCCGCTCCTGATTATGACGGAAGTTTAATCGCAAAATGTGACATTTAGTACCAACCCGAGCGTACAAGCAAACTCCTTTCCATTGCTATTTGACAGCTTATTCTCACTCGAATAACTTCGGAACTACTGAGTAGTTCGCGAGTTGCCTCGCTGAATATCCTTGCAGGGAAGTTTCGCGTGAAATATTTTGTGTTCACCGGTTGCACGGTCGAACTACAGTTATAAAGTAAACTTGGGTAGACACATCTAGTCTTTACTGTGAAATATAGTTAGTTGCGGACTCTTTGTGATGCACCGAATGTGCAAAGGGTTGCAGATGTTAAGACGTGTATGTTTGTTTACACGATACTAGCTGTGCCCGCGGTTTTACCCGCGTTTATGGTTAATGTTATATAGCCAATAGCCTTCATCGATAAATCCTACTAATATTATAAATGTGAAAGTTTGTATGAATGGATGGATCTTTGTTGCTCTTTTACAAAAAAACTACTGAATGGATTTTAATGAAACTTTAGAATAATATAGCTCATCCACCCGAATAACCTATAGGCTATGTTTCATCGATGTACCACGCGAGCGAAGCCGCGGGCAAAAGCTAGTAAACTATACAATACAAAAATATTTATTCAATTCGGACCAGTAGTTTCTGAGATGAGGGCGTTCAAGCAAACAAACAAACTTTTCAGTTTTATACATATACATATATAAGTATAGATTTATTTTAGAGTCCTAAATTTTGAGCTCGACTGACAAATTGCACGACTCGACTCGTTGCAATAAGACTCCCAAGACTAGAGAACTAAAGTCTATATGAGCTCTTGAGCGCAACATGGAACTCGAGTCATTTTAAGCGCTCGAGTCGTTTTTACGGGGCGAGTCGAGCTCGAGTTCTTTTCCGTTTGGAGTTCCTTTTTAAATCAGGAAATAAAATGTTACTTCTGTGAGATATATTCGTAATCAGAAGCGTATTTTGAAAAAATAAAAGCGTTAATTAAATAGGTAAAATCATTTTAATCATCATGAAAAATTATTTTAACATTCAAAATATAAAAAGAAAATACAATAAATATAATAAGTCGCAGAAGAAAATACAGAAATCAAAAAAATCACAAGCAATCAAAACTTATCTGATGACGCACATATAAGTATGTATAAAGGCCAGAATAATTTTTATCTATTAACATTATTAACCCTTAATTCGCTCAAGACTTGAGACTCGAGCTTTTTTAAGACTTGAGCTCTATTTAAGACTCGTGCTCTTTTTAAGACTCGAGCTCTTTTTAAGACTCGAGTTCTATTGTAGCGCTCGAAAGACTGAAGCTCTGTTGGACTCAAGACTTGGAGATTAGTTAGTTCACTGAGTCGTGTACAATTGAGCCGAGTCTAAGAATTAGGACTCAAAAAACTCGAGTTCTTAACATCTCTACTTACATATGACGTAGGTAATTTCAATAGTTTATAATCTATCTATGTCTGCTGTTGGTCCGAAAAGAATGTGCCAACTATGTTTCTTGCATCGCATGTCTTATAAGGCGACTAATGGTATATGGGGTTTGTGTTTGTGTAAGCGACGAGGTAATCACTTATCACTACTTTTCACAATTTTCTAAATAACCCAGCCCATTGTCTCATGTTGGTCTGGGACTTGAAAATAATCTGCCAACTGTGTTTCTTGCTAGCATGTCGTAAAAGGAGACTGTCGTAAATGGTATATGGGGTTTTGGGTATGTGATTGTGCAGGCGACGAGCCGGCCACTTGCCACTTGTCACTACTTTTCACAGTTTTCTGACTGACCCAGCCCAGTTTTGCTTTTGGCTTAATGTGGTTAGGGGCACCTGCTGCCAGTGGCGGATTTACCTTAAGGCCCAGTAGGCCCGGGCCTAGGGCGGCCAGATATTAGAGGCGGCCAATCGTGATAAAAATTAAGTGATGACGCTTTACTACTGAGAATTATGGCTTGGGGCCTAGGGCGGCCAAGATTGTAAATCCGCCACTGCTTGCTGCCCCTTTGACTCTGCCTACCCCTTCGGGGATTATGGGCGTGATGTTATGTTTTATAATTGTTTGTTTGTTGTATAATCTATCTATGGTAGGTAAATCAAAAAGTCAAATTGAAAATAAATCTACTAATTTGATCAACTAATGCAGATAGGTTTTTTATCGTCTACGATTTAAGCAAAGCATTAGGTACTCTTATTTCACGAAATTCAAAGTAAAAGTCGAAAATATTTCTTCTACGTCTTTATTATTATTATTGTTCAAATTCAATTCAAATTCAAAATATCTTCATTTATATAGGCTTCAAGAAAGCACTTATAAATAGTCAATATACAAAAAAGACCAAATAATACTACCACCGGTTCGGAAGGTGGAATCTATCGAGAAGAAACCGACAAGAAACTCGATAGTTACTCTTTTAAATGCCAATTATACAATTTTGTAAATACTGCAGATGAACAATTCATTATGAAGTTAACCATAAATCTTTGTCATTGAGGAATTCTTCGATCTTGTAATAGCCCTTACTCATTAAAAATGTTGTTTGTTGTTAATGGACTAAGTATACCTATATTGTTTCTATTTAATATAGACTGTTCTGTCTTCTCCTCTTGAATTTATTATATAGTCACTACAAACTTTTAGACGGGAGAGTTCAAGGGTAATAATCTCATTGTTCATTGCCAATTTCGAGCTCGATTTAGCGAGCAGATGGCTGATTAAATATTCACATATCGACGCGGCATTACCGCCCGTCCGTCCGTCCGTCGATACTCGATAGAACGCGGTTTGAGGCGGGTACACATATCTACCAAATATTTATAATGACTGCCCTTACACGCGCCCGCATTAAACCGGGTTTTGCAAGTTCAAATTCAAATTCAAAATCTCTTTATTTATATAGGCTTCAAAAAAGCACATATAAATAGTCAATTTAAACAGAAAAAATGTAGATCTCGATATAAGTTTTATTTGTTATCATCTGAAATTAAATTGAGACGGGTTTACATGAATATGATTTTAATGCTTTGGCTGGCTCGATGGCGCATTAGGTAGTGGGTTTGATCCCCACCCAGGACAATATTCGTGTGACGAATACTTGTGTTCGTTCTGTGTCCGGGTGTTAATATCCAATATTTATGTATATATTTGTAATACCACTGTTGATTTTGATATCCGTAACACAAGTGCTTAAGTTACTTACCTCGGTGTCAGATTAATGTATGTGATGTAGTCTGTTATTTATTGATTAATGTATCTATCTACATTGGGGTGACTCAGTAACTAACTATATTATAAATAAATAACTAACTGACTAGCTTCATGCTATTTCCCTTGCGGGATAGGCAGAGAACCGAACGCCATATGGCACGATCCTTACACACCTCACTCGCTTCTTTAACATTCATGATCCTTTTCATACAAGCTCTACGGTTCTTATGGCTCCTAACATCACCTTCTGTTAACAAATAAATCACCATATTTTATGTATAGGTATTCGTACACGAAGGTAACGTAACATACGTCCCTGCTTTCATAAAACCTTCAAAGAAATAATTGATATAAATCCAGATTCAATTGGATGGGAATACATTTTTAGAACTTCACTAATAATAAGTTGAGACAACATGTTACGTCATATTGTTTGTTTCGAATCGTTCTGAAGGATACAGTTATATTGAATAGGTATTCCGTGCAATACAAACGAAATAATTTCAGTTCATAATTGAGAAAACAAGAAAATCCTTCTTGCTGTTTCAATTTTGTTCTGGCATTAATAGTTTGAATGAACTTGAATAAGGCAGCTATTTTGAAGCAAAGTTAAAGGACATCAAACGGTTTCGTAAACATAATATTTCAATAGCAATTTACAGTATTAAGCAATGACTACAATTTTGTCGTATCATGTCCTTTTCACAGAAACCATTAATACTGAAAGCTATTCCTCAATTGACATTAATAAAAGTATCAGTCGCGTAAGTGCTCTGTGTACTGACCCAAATTGAACAATTAAATGTATTGACTTGTAATTTCTTTGTTACTATTGACGTAAGTATTTGTAAATTGTGAAAATTTGAGAGCGTCATTCGTATATATTCCTATTCCTAATATCATGTATTACGCTCGCTATCCCTGGGGTAGGTTGAGTCTAAAGGAATATAAAATAGTAAGCTCCCTTATCCATTTCTAGCAAAAAAAAATATATATATGTATTTTATTTAATTTTAAGTCTAACATTTTTATTTTTGACTGGCCCGTTGATCGAGTGGTCAGAGACCCTGGCCACGAAACCAAGGGTCGCGGGTTCGAATCCCGCTAGGGGCAAATATTTCGTGTGATGAACATGGATATTTGTACTCGACTCATGGATGTTTATAAACGTATTTAAGTATGTCTATCCGTTCACCTAGTATCCATAGCACAAGCTTATAAGCTTAGTTTGGGACTAGGGAATTGGTGTGCCAGTCTGAAGAATTTATTATTTATTAACATAACACTTCTCATAACGTTCCTGAAACTTGCACATTCAATGATCTAAGGATGCGTAACTATGACCCAAACCTATCTGGTTACCCTATCTAAGGTTACGGTATTTCAGGTCGGCAGTCGTTTTAAGGTAATTGTCAGAGTACAGACTTGTTAAATCTAGCACCGTGCTTTAAGCGGGCCCCGACTAAGAACGGGATATCACGCTGGGAAGATGATGATATCGTCCGCATTTCAATTAAGCGCTTCGCTTACAGCGCTGCAGTAATACTCGTACAATGGCATCGCCTAATTTGAAAGCGCTTACGTCGCTGCGCGAAATGTATGCCCGGCGTGAAGTAGGCGGCTTTTGTTTACACCTGCAGTACAATGGTGTCTGCAGTGCACAGTCCGCGGAGTTGGGATGGGGACATGTTCATTTAGAATGGGACGGAACATATTTTCTACTGCTGTCCCGTGTTGGTCTGGGACTTAAAAATAAAGTGCTAACTGTGTTCCTGGTCCAATTCGTTGTAGAAACGATGAGATGGTCACTCGTCAAAGAGATTACTTTTTTATTGGACTCTGCCTATCTTTCTGCCGATTGCAGGTGGCATAATGTTTATTTATTTATTTATTTTTTTTTTATTTTTTTTTTGGATTACCAACATAAAACACAGCAAATAAATATGTTTAACAATAAATTAAAATCAAATTAAAGGCTAACTGTTCTTACAATTAAAGGTAACCACACCATGCTAGTTACAAAAAAAAACATAAACAAGACAATACTGCAAAAAGTGTTGCCCTGAGGGAGGGATATGGAAAACAAAAGAATCAATTCAAACAAACATTAAAAACAGATATATAACTTTGTGTTCAAGTATCTCTCCCACTAAATCAATTTCTATGCGAAATTATCCGAGTATAGACAAATACGAGTAGGAAGAGTTCACTAAACTTACAATGGACTATATGCGTTTGTCACAAAGTCTGAATTACTTCAACGACGACGTTTTACAATTTTGGACGGTCGTATCAGCCGCAGATTAAGCCCGTCTAAGGCGCGGTATTTATTGATTTAGAGGTTTAAGGCCCCCACTTTCAGGGTGCTTTTCTATTGATGTGGCGTAGTGAACGGTGTTTTCATACATTACACGCGCCACTATCGCTACTGAAATACAATACATTAATACAAATTATGACAACCTCGTTCTACCAAGCTGCGCGTTAATGAAAATGCAACCATAGTCCTGTCAGTGGGGCGTTTGTGGCTTTTTACGCTATTTTTATATACTTATAAAATATATAATAAAAATAATGATGGGTATTCGTGTAAAGAGAGTTGAAGAATAAAGGCCGGCAAGTCAACTTCTTCAAATAAAAGAGAAAAGTAAATATAAAATATTACTTGTCTTCCGTATGAGAAGGCAGCTGTGAAATATTGTCCCAGTGGAGTTTGAGGAAAAGGTAAGGTTAAGTTAAAGGTAAAATACCGTACGCTACCGATCAAAATTGCGGTAATTGCGGTATATATATAAGAATTGAACCACTTTTTGACTTATTGTGTGAAGAGGAGTGATAGAAGAGCGATGCCTATTATGCGAACTATGTATATACCTATGCGTGAAATAAATCCCTATATTTCATTAGCTTAATAAAATATCTCACTAGTTCGATGATCGAACTAATGAGAACAAATGTTCTCATTCATTAATTTCGGTCAAGAGATAATGGATATTGTGAAACATTGATAATGTCAAATAACCTTAACTGGTATTTTATACCTACATGACGGTACATTTTAGCGTTTTGCTAGTTCGACATTTACAATCGTATAATACAATAAATATTCGAAAATCCACAAAACACTTTCTTTCAAATGAATCCGCTTTAGAATTATCTCGTCAAATCCGATGAAGGAAATCGGATAAAGCAATTGGGACAGGTGAAACGGGACGGAGAAAACCACTGATTGAATTTCAGTACTGGACTGTATCGGGACTGTTGTAAGCGGTGATATCGAACACAATCTAGTGACGAATTGTGCTACGTTGTACTATTTTTAGGGGCATTTTGTCACTCTGTGTCAGTTCGGCTTTTATTCGGGATTCTTTGTTTGGGAGTAGGCGTTCTTTTGTTTTTTCAACGGAGACAGTATTTGAAGAATTAATTATATTGTGCCATGGTGAAAAACTAATGGCTATTTCACTGTTAATAGTTTTAACTTGATTTAGTGAATAAATCTTTACATTTAACTGCAGTACATATGAAGACACATTGTTCCTAGAAGGAGTAGATAGGTAAAAACCACTGAAATTATGATTTTTTAACAGAATTTTGTTTCAACTATAACCTGTTTTAATACAACGTAAAACAACAGAACTAATCTATTCCTTACCGTTTTTTATTAAATTAAATAATTACCAATAACATGCTCGTACAAGGGGTAGGCAGAGTCGATGGGGCAGCAGGACCCTATAAACACATTCAGCTAAAAGTAAAATTGGGCTGGGTTAGATGGGAAATTGTAAAAAAGTAATGACAAGTGGCTAGCTTGTCGCCTACACAAAAATTACCAATAAAAAATTGTATTAGATAGCGTATTATCTGGATTAATACACAACTGTTAATCACGGAAAAAAATACAGATGCTGTGGGACACACGAGAACGTCACTGTAAAGTACAGGACTCCACAGGGGTTGAGCCGCGGGCAAATGCAAGTTTAGTGTAGAAACAACATTGTTGTATATGATAATTAAATAACAGACGCAAACAAGTGTAAGACCGTGGGACAATAATAAAAAAGTCCCAAAATAATGTCCCACAATGACTGACGACCCGCCAGCACTAACAAACACTACCAGCTTTCTTCATCCAGCCTTTTTCAGTTCCCGTAAACAAAGACGAGACCTTCGCAGACAGTCTGGAATGACTTTCTCCTATTTCAAACCAACAACATTCCCTGGACACCCGACATAGAGTTCATTTTCCAACAACACTCCTATTCAGATATGTCGGTGTTGCCAGCCGCTCGGCAGTTAATTCGCTGGTTCCGTGGAAATTCGCAATATAGAACAAAGTGACGTTTTTACATGGTGCTGAATGTCGCAGCGGAATTTACGGTATTTTTAAGGAGCGCCAGGTATTTAATAGAGTGAGGAATTAGCTTTTATGAGCGCGAACCTTATACGTCGACTTGGCAAATCTTTAATAAAATTTCTTGGGAAAATTTCGTGGGGACCTATCTACTTCTTGTTAGATTCGGTGGTAGTTATTATAAAACTTGATTGTCTGTATTTGGCGTATTATAATTTTTTTTTATTATTTCTTAAATAATGATTAATTTGACTTTTACTCTGACTTTGATTAAGATGAACAGTCTTTTTGATTAATTTGACTGGCTCGATGGCGCATTCGGTAGTAACCCTGCCCCATGCGTGTTGTGAGTTCGATCCCCACCAAACACTCGTGTGATGAATACTTATGTTTGTTCTGTGTCTGGGAGTTAATATCCAATATTTAAGTATAACTAACTAACTAACTAACTAAACTTCACGCCACTTCCCTAGCGGGGTAGGCAGAGAGAACCGAACGCCATATGGCACGATCCTTACACACCTCACTCGCCTCTTCAACATTCATAATCCTTTTCATACAAGCTCTACGATTTTTATGACTCCTAACATCACCTTCTTTTAATACACGACCAATCTGGTCGTGGTAGGTGAGCCTGGGCCTTCCGCGGCTCCTACATCCTTCCACATTCGCATTGTATATCTGTTTAGTCAATCTTTCGTCATCCATTCTTTCCACATGTCCGAACCACCGGAGCATGCCTCTTCTTACCTTGACTCCGACGCTGTCCTTCAGACCAACTCTCTTTCTTACATCATCATTCCGAACGCAGTCTGTGAGCGATACACCGCAGATTTTCCGCAGCGCACGCATCTCGACCGCGTTTATTCTACTTTCATGCTCTTTCTGCCATACCCAACTCTCGCTTCCATATGTTAGCGTAGGAATCAGCACCGCATTGTGTATGGCGAGCTGGGCCTTCTGGCTTAAGATTTTGCTGCCTAAAAGTTTTCCTAACGCTCCATTCACCCTATTCCCTGCATTCACTCTTCTTTCTATATCAGCGGAGTACCTTCCATCTCTACTAAATGTAGATCCTAGATATACAATTTCATTCACCTGTTCCAGCACTACATCGTCAACCGTTATCCTTGTATCCGTTCTGGTTTCATCTCTTTCAAACACCATAATCTTTGTTTTCTTCGCATTCAAATGTAAGCCTCTCTCCTTGCAATCATCTTTCAATGTTGTGACTAGTTGCTGCAGATCCGATGCCGACTCTGCTAGAAGTACGGCATCGTCCGCGTAAAGCAGGCAGTTCACAACCAGGTCACCCATACGCACTCCAACATTCATAGATCTAATCCTCTGGAGACAATGGTCGAGATATAGGATAAACAGCAGAGCAGACAGCACGCATCCTTGTCTGACACCAATATTGACGTCAAACCAGGGTGACAGGCTGCCCTCCACTAGCACGCATGCCGTATAGCCCACATAGGTGGACTGCGCAGCACGAAGCAATGCTCCATCAATCCCATATCTCGGCAATATGTCCCAAAGGTCCTTTCGTACAACCCTGTCAAAGGCCTTCTCCATATCCACAAAACCGCAAAAAACCCTCTGACTTTTGGCCAGATGCTTCTCCACGATGTTGCGAAGAGAGAAAACTTGATCCGTGCATCCTCTACCATTCCGGAAACCTCCCTGTGCCTCCCACAACATTCCATCAGATTTCACCCTCATTCTCCTCTCAATAATCTTGCTATACACCTTTGCTGCTAAGCTGATCAAACTGATGGCTCTATGGCTGGCACAGTCCATACGTGACCCAGCACCCTTGTACAGAGGCACGATAACTGCCCGTCTCCAGTCCATTGGGACCTTTCCGTTTCTCCAGCATAGATTGCACAAGAACCAGAAAGCGTCCTGGACGCTAGCGCCACCTAGCTTGATCATCTCCGCAGATACCTTGTCTATTCCCGCGGCCTTTCCACTTTTCAGACTTCGTATCGACCATTCAATCTCATTCATAGTGATGTCTTCATCAGACGCTGGCACCACAGAATCAGACATAGCCTCACTCTCAGTGCCAACATCAGAGACATACTCATACATTTCTCCAAAATATTCACTCCACCGTTCTAACACCTCGTTCGGGTTTGCAAGAATGTCACCAGCTTTAGATTTAATCTTACTCATTCCGGATGCCGACGAATATCCCCGAGACCTCTTAACCTCCCTCCAAAAGAGCTTGGAATTAGCCTCAAAACTATTCGTCAGTCTCTAAGTATTTAAGTATATATTTGTAATACCACTGTTAATTATGATATCCGTGACACAAGTGCTTAAACTTCTTACCTCGGAGTCAGATCAATGTATGTGATGTAGACGGATATATTTATTATTTAATTTTTCCAACTAATCGAGATTAATTATAAAGTAAACGTCACAAAGTTCCATGTGAAATTGTACTCACATCTAAAGTAATTAATTTTTAACTTTTGCTGTTCCCTAGTGGAGATAAGGAATTGGCGTGAGGTAGTAAATGAATGGCCTAATGCAACTTGATACCGAATATAAAACCTAATAGTAGGGGAGCCCGGGATTCTAAATTTGCAGTTACTAAAGCGTCATGTGGATCTGTGTGAATTATGTCCTAAATCGAACGAAAGTTTCTGTAAAGGCTGTCATTTTAGTGGCGGAGAGAGCACGTACAAATGTTAAAAAATAAAAAAAAAATAACATGGAAATACTCGACCACGTCAGTAATTTATAGTGTACATGCGCAATGCCTTTCTGATAACCAAAATATATTATTCTGACGATTAATTAGTGGGGGATGGCTGTAAAAAAGGGTTGTAAACAAGTTATTTGAGCGTGGCAGATATTTAGAGGAAATGTAAAGTGAATTCAAAAAAGTGTCCTATTCATTTGATGGACAATTTGGACGCTACTGAAAGTCATGACCGATTGGTAAGGGTACATTACAAGGTGTAAGGTTTATGATATTCTGACACGCTCGAGTAACGCGCAAAATCTCCGCTTGGGCTTTCCTACTATAACTAGGTTACTCAAGCATATTAGTAAGTGCCATATGGCGTTCGGTTCTCTTTACCTACCCTGCTAGGGAAGTGGCGTGAAGTTTAGTTAGTTAGTTAGTATAGCCCAGTTATTCCAACATACAGTGACTCATTTAATCAACATCTCCCGAATATATGAACAAGGATCAACATAATTAATAATAAGATAGGCCCGTTGGTTGAGTCGTCTGAGACCCTGGCCTCGAAATCAAGGGTCGCGGGTTTGAATCCCGCTAGGAGAAAATTTTTTGTGTGATGAACATGGACATTTGTACTTGAGTCATAGATGTTTATAAAGGTATTTAAGTACGTCTACCCGTTCACCTAGTATCCAAATCACAAGCATAAGCTTAGTTTGGGACTAGGGGATTAGTGTGTTATTTATTTATTCATTTCCATCTTTCATTTGGTCACCCATCCATGTTTAGGTAGCGATAAACGTTGCTTGACATTCCTGTGCATCGAATGCGATTGAACTACGTTGGTACGACAGTACGAGCCTTTATGCCTTTTAAAAAGGGTTTACGAACGACGAACTCTTTGTTATATCTGCCGTTGCAAATGACCTTAAGTTACAATGACCGCATACTATCAGGCTGGGTTTATACTTATTTGTCACCTAAAAAGCCTATTTGTCCCATGTTGGTCGGGGACTTAAAAAATAATGTGCTAACTGTGTTTCTTGCTTAGCATGTCGTAAAAGGCGATTAATGGTAAATAGAGTTTTGGGTATGAGATTGTGTAAGCGAGGAGCTAGCCATTTGTCACTACTTTTTTTAAATTTTTCATCTAACCCAGCCGATTGTCACATGTTGGTTTGGGACTTAAAAAGAATGTGCCAACTGTGGCTCTTGCCTAGCATGTCGTAGAAGACGATTACTGGTGTATCGGGTTTTGGGTGGGATTGTGTGGGCGACAGGCTAGCCACTTGTCACTCCTTTGTCACAATTTTCCATCTAACCCAGCTCATTTCTGTTTTTGGCTGAGTGTGGTTAAGGGGGCCTGCTGCCCCTTTGACTCTGCCTACCCCTTCGGGGATGGTAGGCGTGATGTTATGTGTTATATACATACAGTATGTAAAAAGCCTAACTAACTAAACTCCACGCCACTTCCCTAGCGGGGTAGGCAGAGAGAACCGAACACCATATGGCACGATCCTTACACACCTCACTCGCCTCTTCAACATTCATAATCCTTTTCATACAAGCTCTACGGTTTTTATGACTCCTAACATCACCTTCTTTTAATACACTACTAATCTGGTCGTGGTAGGTGAGCCTGGGCCTTCCGCGGTTCCTACATCCTTCCACTTTCGCATTGTATATCTGTTTGGTCAATCTTTCGTCATCCATTCTTTCCACATGTCCGAACCACCGGAGCATTCCTAGTAAAAAGCCTAGTGACCCAATAAACTGCGCTGAGTTCCACAGAGGCCAAAAACGTCATTAGCTGGTACCAGCTGGAATCTTGGCCCGGAGCCACGTAGGCTTGCCAAACGCCCGCCATACCTTCCGTCATACTTAGTCCTTCAAGGCCAAACTTGAAATAGCTAGCGTTTAGGGTAGGCCTTGGTTATTTTGTGTATGGTTGGAGCGCCGGATTCGAATTTTAGTGACCTGTGATTTGGTCAATTAGGATAGTCTAGATTTTTATAATCTAGATTTTTACCTACTACTACAATAGGTTTACAATAATAATAATAAATAATAAATAAATTCTTCAGACTGGCACACCAATTCCCTAGTTCCAAACTAAGCTTATTCACTCAGCAAAGCTTATCCACTTAAAAATTGGTTCAAAAGGTCCTGTAATCTCATAGGAAAAGTCTAAAAAGTCATACATACGACTTTTTAGAACTTTTAACCAAATTTAATAAAAAAAAAATTGATTTGGGTACAGATCCAGCCCCAGATCAATATGGGATGGTAAATTAAAAAAGATTACTTTAATTCTTATTATAGGTATTTTGGTTGATGTTTTTTTTCTCTCGATTGTCTTATTACATTTATCCCGTTTTTGAATTCCTGTGTGATTCAAAGTCTGCGCAGACAAAGTCGCTGTGTGCAATCAGTGCATTGGTAAGACACTGATTTGATATAACCTATCAACTTACGTACACCATTAATTTAAAGCTTAAATACCTTACCTTAAACGTATACCAACCAAAGTAAAATTATTTCGTGTTCACATTGTATTTTCGGTACCACATAAACATTTTCTTCTTTCTTTCTTTTAAAGTAAACCACAAGTACTCACTCCCAAATTATGAATAAGACTCTTAAGGCTGAGCCTATTCTTATAACAAAATACCATTGTAAAAGGCACAACAAAGTACTCAAAGACCCAAGGAATTCCGGAATTCAGAAAGCGGCTATTAATCGTTGCAGTCGGAAATTCTTTTCCTGATCCATAGAGTTAACAACTAGGTTGGCGAGGAAATGGCGACCCACTCAGCTTATGGTAGATAAGGCCGCCTCCGCCCTCAATTTGGTCCTATCGTACTTGCTAGTGTTGTATCAGTAGTCGAATGTTGATAGTTTATCGATAGGCAATGCACATACAATACTATCGATTATTGTCACGTGTCAATAATATCAATTAAGAATGTTGTACATATAAGCAAACGCAACTTCACTAGGGTTAACTTTTCCATCATTAAATAATAGAAAGAATGGTCCCCTGTTCGTCTGGGATTTATATAAAATGTGCCAACTGTGTTTCTTGCCTAGCATGTCGTAAAAGGCGACTACTGGTGTAAGAGGTTTAGGGTATGTGATTGTGTAGGCGACAAGCTAGCTACTTGTCACTACTTTTTCACAATTTTCCATCTAACCCAGCCCAGTTTTGTTTTTGGCTGAATGTGGTTGAAGGGGCCTGCTGCCTCTTCGACTTTGCCTACCCCTTCGTGGATTATGGCCGTGATATTATGTATTTATGTAAGAATAGAAGTCTCTGAATGAAAGGTATAATACAAGGTTTCCAGCACCTCTGACATCATCATCTTCCTAGCGTTATGTCCCGTGCTTAGACGGGGTCCGCTTAGACCATGATCCAGGATTTAGCGAGTCTGGTAATTACATTGAAGCGACTGCCGATCTGACCTTCGTAACCCTAAGATAGGGGAACCAGACAATTTTTGGATCATGATTACAAATTCAAAGTTGTTTGAATTTGCAGGTTTCATAACGATGTTTTCCCTCACCGTCGAGCTAGTGGTATAAATATGTACATAGATTTTTTAAAAATCTAGAGGTACATGCCCGGGTTTGAACCCGCACTCCTCGGTTAAGAGGCGCGTGTCCTTACCATTGAGCTACCACCGCTCTCAATTCCAGCACCTCTGACAAGGAGAATGTAATTAACATGTAATGTTAATTACAACACCACCCACCTCTGTATTCAACATATTAGTTAGGATAATATCGATAAACATACTTATTACATATATCTCTGCTACTGCAAGTCGCGCATTTTTTGCCACTAATAACTGAAAAATATCGGTTTTTATAACAATATACTATATTTAAAAAAAAATTATGTTATTAAAAATCAGCAGTTTCGTTAGTTATATCTACAATAATATTAGGCAGTTTGCAGTATGATACATAATTGCAATGCTATTGAACGGTACCATTATCAATAGCATTGTTGCCCAAAGAGGGATTTAGATTTACAGGTAGTAGGTATTGATTGACCCGTGGCGGTAGTATCGACATCATAAATTTGGTTTTTGAGGGCAATCGCTTAAGCAAGCAGGTAAGTAACCTCGGAGCCAGATCATGTATGTGATGTAGTCTGATATTTATTATTTATTATATGTATTTATTTATTAATTATCGATATTACTACAACACTAGCAGTTAGTGCTGTGAGAAACGGCCGACTCAGTGTCCTGATAGGACAAATGCGCAAGGCTACGAATGAAATACATATATGTGTTTTTGTGCATGTTGGTCTAGTGGTAGCATGCGCCGTCTAAGGACTAAGAGGTCCCGGGTTCAAATCCCGAGTCCGGCCAAAAATTTGTGGCTGGTTATTTCAATATTCAAATTACTCAGTAACAGCTCGGAGTCAGGAAGTTGCCGGTTTAATCACCCGTGCCTCGGAAAGCACGTTAAGCCGTTGGTCCTGCGCGTGACCTTTCTTCGGTCATGTCGAATTGCTGTCTCACCGGAATATGAGAATGAAGGAATAGAGAGTGCACCTGTGTTTGAGCACACACTTGTGCACTATAATATCTCCTGCGCAGTTGGCTAATCCTCGTTGAGATTGGCTGCCGTGATCGATATCGGTTAGGACATTACAATACGCGCCCTCTATATAGGTAATCATATTTCTAGTATCATATTTCTTTTCTATTCTTCCTTTTAAAGCACAGCCCGGAACATAACGCGAAGAGGATGATGGAGGATCACCGGGTGGAGAGGGAAAAGTTTCGGTCAGAGGTCCCTGAGACACGCTCAAGGTGTCCTCCCCCGAATAACGTGATGTCTTATACATCCCCTGCTTTTAAAAGGGGCACCAGATTAATATGGATCATAGTTTTCTTCCCTTTCCATTTCTATGCGAAACACCTACCCTTAAAATATATAAAACCTGGACATTCCGATATAGATGTGTAGCCATTATCAATTTGTACTTCCGCATTATCATGAAGTTCACTTGACAAACGACACAATGTTATAATCCGATTAGTTAATTCTAAAATCATGGTCAAAGCACATCCTGGGGAAGAGGACGTAGTGCTACGAGGAAGAGTGATTGTTTGATTCCAACGGCCAATCCGGTATGTCCTATAGTGATAAAGCTTATTACTAAATGCTTACTTACGTATATATAATCACGCCCCCAGTTTACAAAGGTCAGACAATGTCAAACGAGGAATAAAAGTCCTCAAACTGCACTTAGCTAAAAATAACGTTGAGTTGGGCTATATGGATCGCATACTTATAACAAATTTGTCCCATTTTGGTCGTGGACTAAAAAAGAATGTGCCAACTGTGTCTCTTGCCTAGCATGTCGTAAAAGGCGACCAATGGTTTATAGGGTTTTGGGTATGTGATTGTGTAGGTGACGAGCTAGCCACTTGTCAATACTTTTTCACAATTTTCCATCTACCCCAGCCCATTGTCACATGTTGGTCTGGGACTTCAAAAGTATGTGCAAATATGGTTCTTGCCTAGCATGTCGTAAAAGACGAATAATGGTATATCAGGTTTTGGGTATGTGATTGTGTAGGCGACGAGCTAGCCACTTGTTACTACTTTTTCCATTTAACCAAGCCCAGTTTTTTTGGCTGAATGTGGTTAAAGTGGCCTGCTGTCCCTTTGATTCTGTTTACCCCTTCTTGGATTATGGGCGTGATGTTATGTATGTATGTACTTATAACAAAAAAATATATTAAATTTTTCTGTTTGTTTGTTCGTGCTTGTCATCGTAAAGGACCGATGGCGTGTAACGCATTTACCACGTCAAAAACTGCAGTTAAATACAGCATACGGCACTTTATATACCTTGGCTACATAATCGCCCATTATCCCCCTAGCGTTATGTCACGGGACATCCCCGTCTAAGCACGGGCTTAGACGGGGTCCGCAGACCTTGATCCACGATTTACTGAGTTTTGGATATGAGGCGCCCGTTCTTTCCATTGAGCTACCACCGCCCCTATTATTATCGCATTATCAAAGTCAAAGTCAAAGTCAAAATACTCTTTATTTATATAGGTTTGAAACAAACACTTATAAATCGTCAATTCAATAGGAAAATCAACTAATAATATGAATCTATCACTATATCGCTATAGCGAAGACCTTTTTCTTGTGTCTTTGTCAGTCAACGTCTTGTTGAGTCTGCTCTACTATACTATACTATAGAGAATCATAAATAAATAATAAATATCAGACTACATAATATATATTGATCTGACTCTGCAAAGTAGCTTGTGTTACAAATATCAGAATCAACAGTGGTATTAAAAATATATACTTGCATATTGGATATTAACACCTAGACACAGAACAAACACAAGTATTCATCATACGAATGTTTTTCCTGGGTGGGAATCGAACCCACAACTCTTGGCGCATGGGCAGGGTCACTACCGAATGCGCCATCGAGCCAGTCTAAATAATTTCGCGTTATCGCGATACTGTGGCTGCAACAATAATTTAAGTATTTATGGGCTACAAACTGTTCAACTTTGTGCTTGCAGTAGTTACCTAAATAACATATCTAAAGGAAACATTTTAGTGCAATAATTTCAGGCAATGTGCATTCTCAGAATATTTTGCGAGTGTGATAAGAACACAATATAAATTCGTAGAAATGTGCGGGTTTCATAGTAATATAAAGTTTTGTAAATTTAGGTGCAGGATAAAACGCACAATAATTCTTATTATATCTTTATTTTGACGCTATTTAGACACGATTTCACAGTAGGAAATATTGATTAGATTTTTCTCAAATTCGATCCAAAAATGACTGAAAAATTAAACAAAAAAATCACTTTTAAACAACTGAATATTGCCATTAATTCTTATGAATGATGCACGAAGAAATGTTTGTTTCTGATATTATTGAAACCAAAATTCCAATTTCAAAATTAACTATCCAACTAAACTTCACGTCACTTCTCTAGTGGGGTAGGCAGAGAGAACCGAACGCCATACGGCACGATCCTTACACAAATAAATTGCCTCTTAGTTTAAATAAAGTTTAAAATAAAATCTAATTTAAATAAAGAATTCAAAATTCAACTCCCATTCATCTTTTCCTAAATATTTGGAACAAAAGTTTTAATTTGACTAGATTTTTCTTTGCGATTTCCTGTTACATCTGAATCCATTAGTTAGTGTATTTTATTTTAGTTTTGAGGTTGTTAGTTTACCATAATTTAATGGGCATTAAATCTGAATATATTTTATAAAATAGCCACGGACTAGAAAAAAAAAAATCGCGCATACTACAGCGTGAAGTCACGTTTATGCATATGTGAGTGAGATTCCTAAGCATGCTGAATATCAGAAATCTGTCAATAGGATCGCTTATGTCAATATGTGACGTAAGTGGCGTGTAAAATTGGAGCACCTGCGGAGCTTCAACGTCTAGTTAGTGGCGCGGAGTCCCTCTTTTTAACTAGTCCGTGAACATACTATATCATAACACTCGCAAACCTCGAAGACAGAGTCTAAATACTTTGTGGCAATATTTACAGATATGTTTATACTATGCCACAAGATATTCATATCTTTAGTAATAAGAGCAGCCCTACCAAGTGATGTCATTGACCAAGTGCACCAAACTGAAGCTTGCAAATTCATATCCGACGGGCGTTTATTAAAAGCGTTTTATTCCTTTTATCAGATCGGATCCGGCGAGTGAATCACGACGATATTACTAATCATGAATCATCATAACATCCAAAAACAGACTGCTTCCTGTCTACTGAAAAAATTGTGTGTTCTGAAAAATGAGTCAGACGTGTTTAAATAACGACAAAGACACATGTAATCATTTGATAAAAACCAATTAAAGTAAAAAGTTATATATGTCGGAGGAAGCCATTAAAGGAGTTGCTTGTTGATTGTATGATATTGCATAAAATTGTCTCAATGCATAAAATGTAAACACTTTTTATAAATCCTAATTTAATTAAATACGAATTTTGACATTGTTATGAAGTCCAAAACATATTTCTAAAAACTAATTTGTGATTATAGTTAAAGTAGGAAGTTAATAAGTAGCTATGGTCAAGTTGATTACTGTTTTACGCATAGTATGCAACATTTAACGTTTATTGAAATTATAAAATAACTTTGAAGTTCTAGTAACTTTTAATGTGATTTTACTTTATTAGTTACGTTTTTCCTAGAATAAATAACATTATAACCGTAATTTAAGTAATGACCAATCAGAGCAGAGCACGTGGCTCGAGTGAGGTCGAAGCGCCATCTCTTTAAAAAGGCAGGTTTTTGACAGTGAGAGGGCATTCGTTTTGCTTCGTGGAAAGAGGACGGATCGGGTTGGATCCTTGAGGTTTTGGTGCTTTGAACTCACTGCTCGGTCTTAAAAGCAATTCTGTCTATTTTTAATCGTTAATGTGTAACTGTGTCTGTAGAGTGATTTATCGTGTGTAAATTACATTAAATATTGTGAAAACTGTCGTTATCGTGTTTTGTGCTCGCGCTTCACCCTCATGACGCCCACCAAGTCCTTAACTACTATTGATGATGTCATCGAGAAGAGTGTTTCTCCGACATCAGAAGTGGGATCAGTGCCGGCACAAAATGAAAATTTACGGACACCGGCAGCTGCTGCAGACGATGGATGGCGCGCATTATTCGAGGCGCAGCAAACCAGCATGCGACTGCTCGTAGAGGCGCTATCCAACCCACCAAGAACGGAGGACAAGACCATCACGCTGCCTAAATTTGAACCAGAAGAAGCAGACTGCGATCCTCGTGCCTGGTTAGCAACGGCAGACATCTGCTTAACGGACCGCAATATACAGGGAAGTCAATTAGTTCTTATGCTTAGTAAAGCCATGAGGGGTTCAGCTGCAACATGGTTTTCCCAAATAGCTTTTCCTAATATAAAATGGATTGAATTTAAAGAAATTTTTCTTTCCCGCTTTGATACGCTTGAAACCTGTGCAGCAACGATACTAAACACGCTTAACAGTAAACCGCAAGAAGGTGAGAGCCTTTCTGCATATGCGAGTCGTCTGTTTACTCGTCTTATGTCACGTTGGGATAGTTTAGGAAAAGAAGAGATAGTGGTATCGTTAATACTTGCACACATGGGGCAAATCGAACCGCGATTACAACGTCATATATTTTCGGAAGAAATAACTACCCGCATTAAAATGCAGCGAGAGTTGATGGCTTTTTCTTATCGCAAAAGAAGCTACCAAGAAGCAGCAAAAACTATTACGACCACTGCGCTAGATAATAAACGCCCTAAGTTAAGCTCCATGTCTACCAAATGTTACTCTTGCGGAAAGTTTGGTCATAAATCCTTTGAATGTTTCAGCCGACCGCAAGACAAGCAGCAAACAACTCCGTTCTTCGAGCGCCCCAGCACGGCCGTTGCTACGCGGACCTCTGTCAAATGTTTCAAGTGTGGTGTTGAGGGTCACGTGGCATCACGATGCCCGAGGGCGTTGCCAGTTGCAGGCAGCAGCTTCCAACCTGCGGCAGCTCCTAGCGTTGCGAAGCGAGTAGATATGTGCGATGTGAGACCTGTCACCGGAATAATCACTCAATTTGGTGAGCAGTTCTCATTTTGTTTTGATTCCGGTGCTGACTGTTCCTTAATTAAAGAGAGCGTCTCTCGCAGGCTTATTGGTGACTTACAACATGCAATTGTTACCTTGACCGGTGTAGGAAAGTCTAGCGTATTATGCGACTCTCAGATCTTATCTAGAGTCACTCTTAGTAGTCATGATGTAGAGATTTTATTTCACATTGTTCCCGATGATTGTCTAAACAACGACGCTTTGATTGGACGTGACCTGTTGGCTTTAGGGTTATCAGTTCACATAACAAGCGATAAACTTACAATTATTGAGAAACCGTCTCAAGTTAACATTTGTAACGTGGGGTGTGCGGTGGTTGATTTTTGTGACGTAGATACCGATATGCCTAATGAACTTAAACCACAGTTACTAGAAATTCTTAATATATTTAAAGATTCTTTTGTCGAAGGTACGCCTACTAGTAGAGTAAAGACAGGTGAACTAGAAATTAATTTAGTGGACCCCAGCAAAATTGTCCAACGGCGGCCGGCGATAAGGCCGCCGTTGGACAATTTTTCAGTCCAGAAGAGCGAACGATAGTACGTAATAAGTGTAGTGATCTATTGTCTGCGGGAGTAATTAGACCAAGTAACTCTCCTTTCGCTAGCCCGATACTCTTAGTGAAAAAGCGCGATGGCACCGACCGGATGTGTGTAGATTACCGAGAACTGAATTCCAACACGGTTCCCGATCGGTACCCCTTGCCTTTAATCAGTGATCAAGTTCAAAGACTTGCAGGCGCGCAATTTTACACATGTCTTGACATGGCGAGTGGGTTTTATCAAGTGCCAATAAATATAGAGTCAAATTCAATTGAAAAGACAGCATTTATTACCCCTGATGCTCATTATGAGTTTACTGCCATGCCGTTTGGCCTCAGAAATGCCCCATCTGTGTATCAGAGAGCTATTAATACAGCTCTAGGTGACCTAGCGTACTCTTACGCAATCGTTTACATGGACGATCTAATTATACCCGCGGAAAATGTAGAGCAAAGTTTAGAACGGCTACAAGTCGTGCTAAAAACTCTTACTGATGCTGGATTCTCATTCAATTTGAAAAAATGTGCATTTTTAAAGAAACGGGTCCAGTTTTTAGGGTATGAAATATCAGAAGGTGAAATCAGACCCAACCCTCGTAAAATTACCGCGTTGACTAACTCTCAACCGCCGCAAACCGTTAGTCAATTAAGACAGTTTCTGGGCTTAGCATCTTATTTTAGGCAGTTTGTCAACAACTTTTCACTTAAGATGGCGCCACTTTACCGTTTGTTAGCCAACAATAATACAAAAATAACTTGGACCACCGAGTGCGAAGCAGCTCGGCAGGACATAATATTAACACTGACTTCATCCCCGGTTTTGACGCTCTTTAATCCGGAGCTAGCCATAGAGCTACATACAGATGCGAGTAGTGAAGGCTACGGCGCGATTCTCTTTCAAAGAGTCAACTCAAAATTACACCCAGTAGAGTACTATAGTAAACGCACCACACCTGCAGAATCTCGATACCATTCTTATGAGTTAGAAACGCTAGCAGTTGTTAACTCTGTGAAGCATTTTCGTCATTATTTGTATGGCAGAACTTTTACGGTCGTTACTGACTGCAATTCGCTGAAAGCGTCGAGAACCAAGGTAGACTTAACCCCTAGAGTGTATCGGTGGTGGGCCTTCCTCCAAGCCTTTGATTTTGACATACAATACAGGGAAGGCAGGAAAATGGCCCACGTCGACTTTTTCTCGAGAAATCATTTACCTAAAACGAACGAAATCGCCGCCGGTGATACTCGTAGCTTAAATAGAGAAAATTACGTTATAGAGAAACGCGTCAATATTACTGAGCTATCTTCTAATTGGTTACAAGCGGAACAACGCCGAGATCCCGAATGTAACGAAATTATTAGTAAATTTGAAAGCGACGATTTGGACTTGGAGAGTTGTAAAATCTACGAAATGCGATCAAATGTTCTCTACAGAAGAATTCAACGGAACAATCGCAATATATGGCTTCCAATTGTGCCTAGAGCATTTCGCTGGTCGGTTATAAATCATATTCACGAATCAATTGTTCATTTGGGATGGGATAAAACGTTAGAAAAAGTATATCAACATTACTGGTTTCCAAATATGGCTAAATACGTCAGAAAATTCGTTGAAAATTGCATAACATGTAAATTAGCTAAATCTCGAAGTGGTATACAACAGATTGAGTTACATCCTATACCGAAAACTAATATACCATGGCACACAATCCACATCGACGCCACAGGTAAACTTAGTGGCAAGAACGATCAAAAAGAATACGTATTTGTCCTCGTAGACGCTTTTACTAAATATGTGTTACTCAGGCATTCCACGAGAATTAACACCGATAGTGCAATCAGCGCTCTTAAAACGTCCATATCTCTTTTCGGGACCCCCGTCCGGGTCATCGCGGATCAAGGCAGGTGTTTTGCGAACAAAGATTTTAAGGATTTTTGCGCTAGTCACAATATCCATCTACACATAATAGCGACAGGCTCTTGCCGTGCAAATGGCCAAGTAGAGCGCATAATGAGTACTCTCAAAAACATGCTAACAGTTGTAGAAACAAGCCCGAGTAAATCATGGCAGCATGCTTTAGACGATGTCCAACTCTCTATAAACAGCACTATCCATAGAGTTACTAAGGCAAGCCCTCTGGAATTGTTAATAGGTAGAGTAGCTAGACCGTTAAATTTGTTAACAGTAGACGATCATGAAATCGAGATAGACGTGGAAGAGGTTAGGAAACAAGCCGATAAGCTTTTGAAAACAAACGCATGTCTTGATAAAGCACGGTTTGATAAAAACAAAGCAAAAGTCACATCGTTTTCTGTGGGGGATTATGTTTTAATAGAAAATCACGAACGGAATCAAACCAAATTAGATCCTAAATATAAAGGACCCTTTGAGGTAATTGAAATACTAGACGGTGACAGGTATCATCTGAAAAGCTTGAGTTGTAATCGCACTTACAAATACGCGAGAGACCGCTTACGTCCACTTCCTCAAGCTTATGTCCCAACCGAACTGGACCCATGTCTCTCAGATGACTGTGATGGTAAGCTTTTCGTAAAATACCTTCTGTTCGTATGACTGATCATGAGTATACTATCGTGTGATTAAGTGTAGTAATTTTATCTTAGGTACTTTAGTAGATGGTACATGTTTGGCGTAGTTTTGTTAGAGGCGTGGTGGCCGTTGAAAGTGACGCTAATTGTGGGCGAGGTGGCCGTTAGAAAGAAATAAGTTTTGCAAGGCGAGGTGGCCGTTAGAAAGAAATAAGTTTTGCATAAGGCGAGGTGGCCGTTAGAAAGAAACAAGTTTTGCATAAGGCGAGGTGGCCATATGGATGTTATTGATACTATTATTTAATAATGCGATTAAACTACGCACTTTAAATAATGTGTAGCACTGAGGTTATTAAGGTCCTTATACTTTTTTTTTAGTCAGGAGTGGCCGAACTATGCTAAAATGTCTCCTTATTTCAGATAACGATAATGCGCAACCTTCAACATCACACGAGGGCGTGTGAAGTGTCAGGACGGCCGTGTCGGAGGAAGCCATTAAAGGAGTTGCTTGTTGATTGTATGATATTGCATAAAATTGTCTCAATGCATAAAATGTAAACACTTTTTATAAATCCTAATTTAATTAAATACGAATTTTGACATTGTTATGAAGTCCAAAACATATTTCTAAAAACTAATTTGTGATTATAGTTAAAGTAGGAAGTTAATAAGTAGCTATGGTCAAGTTGATTACTGTTTTACGCATAGTATGCAACATTTAACGTTTATTGAAATTATAAAATAACTTTGAAGTTCTAGTAACTTTTAATGTGATTTTACTTTATTAGTTACGTTTTTCCTAGAATAAATAACATTATAACCGTAATTTAAGTAATGACCAATCAGAGCAGAGCACGTGGCTCGAGTGAGGTCGAAGCGCCATCTCTTTAAAAAGGCAGGTTTTTGACAGTGAGAGGGCATTCGTTTTGCTTCGTGGAAAGAGGACGGATCGGGTTGGATCCTTGAGGTTTTGGTGCTTTGAACTCACTGCTCGGTCTTAAAAGCAATTCTGTCTATTTTTAATCGTTAATGTGTAACTGTGTCTGTAGAGTGATTTATCGTGTGTAAATTACATTAAATATTGTGAAAACTGTCGTTATCGTGTTTTGTGCTCGCGCTTCACCCTCATGACGCCCACCAAGTCCTTAACTACTATTGATGATGTCATCGAGAAGAGTGTTTCTCCGACATATATTTAAATTAATTTCGGCAACAGCTCTTGTACCTATTTGAAATCGTAGGCTAATCCATTTTCTATTACTAACTCCGTTGGTGTGAGGTTAAGACTTCGCGTCGAGCGCAAGTGGCGCTTTCTATCTTTTTCCTTCGTTGATTCTGATTACCATAACACAATAAATTGCTTAAGCTACTTATTACGTGAAATTTATATGGAAATATTTCCCCACATCCGATATATTCTCGGAAACATATGACCGATAATTTAATTATAAATTGTCCTGACTGACGATTTTATAAGCGCCTGAAAATTACATTACATTCTATTCGAACGGCAACGTAGACATGGTTGTTTAATGTTGATAAATGGCAAAGCGCACACGAAAGCGTCGAAGCGCTCTTAAGAGGATGTCGAGCGACGCAATCTGCGACTAATGGAATCATCGAACCGTCGCACGGGCTCTGATAACGACGCCTTCGACGATCGAAACAAAAGCCTATATTTGTAACGTGCAAGACAATGCTTGCGTGGGTGCGGGAACATAATTAAAAACATTGTGTGCTTCAAAGTGTATGTCTCTTCAGGTTACAGGAACAGTAGCTTCGGTAAACTTAAGTAACTAAAAAATACCTACATGTTACTAAAATAGTTATGAACATAACTAGTTATCAGTAGCTTCGCTACTAAATGACAAGCTCGATGGCGCATTTGGTAGTGACCCTGCCCCATGCGCCAAGAGTTGTGGGTTCGATCACCACACAGGGCAAACGTTCGTGTAAAAAATACTAGTGTATGTTCTGTGTCTGGGTGTTAATATCCAATATTTAAGTATATATTTGTAAAACCACTGTTGTTTCTGATATTCGAACACAAGTGCTTAAGCTACTTACTTCGGAGTCAGATCAATGTATGTGATTTCGTTGAATATTTATTTATTTATTTTTATTTATAAGTTTTGCAGTTTAGGATTATTGCCCGCGGCTTCGCTCGCATGGTACGTCGATGAAACATAGTCTATATGTTATTCAGGTGTATACGCTATATTATTATAAAGTTTCATTCATATCCATTCAGTACTTTTTGCATGAAAGAGTAACAAACATCCACACAAGTATGCATTAAGTATGCTCGAATTCGCTTAGTTCCCATGTTCTTTTCTTATCCTAATTGTTTTATATTTATAACCTTATTTTTTTTAAATAAAAGTTTTATTTATGGGTCTATATTCATACTTAATATATCAGGCAACCGAGTTGCTAAGCAAAGCGAACTCCAAAGTTGAAATAAATCGTATTTGAACACGAATTCCTTAAATAAAATTCGCACATTGAAGTTCAGCGAAACGATAGTATTATCATCACATCTTTAAATGTGTTTGAGGTCTGTTACATTAAACCTCATTAAATTTCTTAATCTAATTCTTTACCTGCAAACTAAGCATAGCTTGTGCTATAACAGTAATCAATATACAATACCTCTCTAAACATCTGTTTCCCAAAGCGGTACTCGAACCAGTTTTCTTCGGTTTTGTAGCTCCTATAACCATTGTTACGGATCCGGCTCGAAGGACCAAATGTTACGGAGTGAAAGGGTGGAAGGTAATAAAGGGCTCAGAAAAGAATTTAAATAATATAATATAAGAAATAACAAGAAATAAAGAAATACGTGGCACAAGCCAATTCAGCAATAATGACAGTAAGGAATTTGACAATATCAAAAAAGAAGTGTAAAATATAATGATATCAAAAGAGGTTGAAACTGGCCTTGCGGCCAGTTGGTAACAACCATAGTATTAACCATTTACCAAAATGGCCTGTCAAAGCCTGTCGAAGCCTGCCTCAATAGCCGTCGAAACATCTGTGTTTCACACGAAGCAGCGACGTCGCTCGTCGACACCAAAACAGCTTCCAATTTGGCAATTTCATTATACATTATTGGGGGGTGTTTGCCCAGGCCTGGCTCGCGGCCAGGGCGTTATGCAACCTCGATCATAGCTCGGCTCGGGGGGGGGGGGGGGAGGGGGTATATTATTAAAATGGTGAATGCACTGGTCGTTACGGGAATTTGAGAAGCTTTGTGTTCTTTGTTTCGCTTTTTATCGTTTCGTAAAACGGAACTTATTTCGCTGCATATTTCTTGGCTGAGAAACAGTTATGTTAGTTCGTGATATTGTTGCGGGACCTCCCGCCTTCATTGCAGTAAAGAGTTTGTGCAATACTATAGCAGAGTTTTCTTCTACTCGTATAGTATAAAATCAAATAAAAAATGCCAAATGATGAAGGTACACGTGAAAGTTGGTTTACTTCTAACATTCTTTTCTTTCAAAACTTGTATATATATATCTGATACAATTTTTTTCCGAAGGAGGCAATAAAACTGATTGAAAAGTTGAACAGAGGTCGGACAGAGGTTGAAGAGCACGGAGATCGGAAAAGACGGATTAAAAAATTATTTTGAGTGGAATTAGATGTGGCACGGAATTGAGTCGGATAGAGGCTAATCTAATTCAGGTTAACGAGCCTCCGGAGGGAAGTAATTGGGTTTGCACGTTCTTTGCTCTCACTGTAAAATTTTGAATAGAAGTATATAATATAATTTTTGCGTTACCTTATGTAAGACAAAACAAACAATCATTACATCACGCCCATAATTCCTGAAGGGGTAGGCAGAGTCAAAGCATGGGTTAGATGGAAAATTGTGAAAAAGTAGTGATAAGTGGCTAGTTCGTCGCCTACACAATCACATACCCAAAACCCCATATACCTATGATACAGGCTGCACTCAAACGTCCTAAAACCCTAATTACCTTCTAGACTGAGCTGAAATGGTTTGTATGAGCATTGTAGTGGTTACAATAACCATTTACGCACAATTGACTGGTCCGTTGGTCAAGTGGTCAGAGATCCTGGCCACAAAACCAAGGTTCGCGGGTTCGAATCCCGCTAGGGGCAAATATTTCGTGTGATGAACATGGATATTTGTAGTCGAGTCATGGATGTTTATAAACGTATTTAAGTATGTCTATCCGTTTTCCTAGTATCCATAGCACAAGCTAATAAGCTTAGTTTGGGACTAGGGAATTGGTGTGTCAGTCTGAATAATTTATTTATTATTATTATTATTAATGGGCCACTTACGAGGCTAAGTGTGGAAAACATACGAGTAAGCCCAACCAATTATCTATCTTAGAACTATCTACCTACCTCATCTAGGAGAAAACCTTACGGAGATTCGATAGTAAATGAGTGACGTGAAGATAGCGATTTCACGTCACTTATTTACTATCGAATCTCAGTAAGATTTTCTCCTAAGACTCCGACACCCGACCGTATTACGACATAAAATAAATAAAATATTTATGTAAATCTGGTTAGAGTCAGCGTGACAAGTGTCCCTGGCGTTATGGCCAGACCCTGGCCTGGATCTACCGATGATAGACACTAATAACTGACTTGACTCTAGTCAAAGCTCTAAAATGTCAAACTAAGAGATGAACTGACAAACTCGATGGCGCATTTGGTAGTGACCCTGCCTCATGCGCCAAGAGTTGTGGGTTCGATCGCCACTCAGGACAAACATTCGTGTAATGAATACTTGTGTTTGTTCTGTGTCTGTGTGTTAATATCCAATATTTAAGTATACATTTGTAATACCACTGTTGTTTCTGATATCCGTAACACAAGTGCTTAAGCTACTTACTTCGGAGTCAGATTAATGTATGTGATGTCGTTGAATATTTACTTATGAATATATTTATATTTATGTAACCATGATCTAATTTGTTTCCTTCCCTTAACCACGAATTAAGAAAGCTAGGTAGCAGTCACTGCAAATTGACCAGAATCGCTAAATCCAGAATTAATGTCCAAGCTCACCTCGACTAAGAACTGGACATAATATGTACTACAAAGACCACGGATCTTACGCAAAGAATATTCTAATACGTTTAAATTCACGTTCCTTTCGTTTTCAGTTCAGAGCCCACAGTTCTCTCCAATGATGCTCAAATATTGGCAACCGGATCCAACAGAATTCGAATTTAAAGTTTGGAAGCAAAGGGAAGAATTCAAATTGGCATACAAGTTTCCAGCTTGCTGTTCCTTCCTATTCAAACATGATTGGTTATCCCAAGCGAATCGACTGTCAACCTGACTCGCTCCCAGTTCAGTGGCAATGCTAGTGTTGTTTGACGAAAAAAAAAAAATCTATCTTCTCTTTTTACGCCTAAACTGCAGAACAGATGTTAATGAATTTTGGTGTACAATATGGGGCACTGAATATGAAGCCGAAAATAACAATTGAAGGGTGCTAAATAACTAACGTTCATAACCGCGGATTCCTAATAAAGTCTCTCTGCAAGAACTGAAACTGCGGGCAAATCCGTGAGCAAAAGCTAGTTTAAAAATTAAGTAGACAAATAAAAAACAGTGAATATATTTGAGAGTTTCATAGCACAATGCTTGGTAATGGCTGTTTTGTTTGGAATTGATTCAAATTCAAATTCAAATTCAAAATCTCTTTATTTATATAGGCTTCAAAAAAGCACTTATAAATAGGTAATTTAAACAGAAAAAAGGATTACCACCTTTTGGTTTTTAATGGATTGGTCATTAATGGACATTTTGTTAAAGACACAGTAAAGGGGTGTTTTGGAAGTTCATTCTATATTGTGTTGTGTGCTCGATGGTATCGATAGACGATCGATATCTATAATATCGCAACACTAGCGAGCGCGACTATTATGGACGTGAAAAGATTATTCTGTGCAAAAGGAACATTGAATCGACCTGAACTGCTGCGGTTCGTGTTAGTACAGGAGGTCACGATAGATTTATGCTCCTTTTTTTTCACTGCAAATAGACATTGGATACTCGCTTTAGTACTAAAACAAACGGCGTGTTTGTTAATATTATTTTTTTAATAAAGCAGGATATAAGTGTAATGTCTTTGATTCTTTAGGAACTTTCTGAGGAAAGATACCTTACTGGCTTTCACGTAATTGGTACAGCAATTATGTTGAAGTGTAGGACTTCCACCCGACAACTGCCGTAAAGTTTCATCAAGACAGCGATATTAAATTGTTAGGGGAACAATATTTTGATGTCTCAAATAAACATAATAAACGAAACTGAAAAGATAATAATTTTAACTATCATATTTCCATAAGGGTGTTAAAGGTTTCCTTACGCCTTACGCTTTATCTATGTAATTTCAATACAATCGGAAAACCTATTATGTTGGTATCATGTGGGAGGTGCTTTCTCCTTTCATTCATCTCAATATCATAAAAAATAAAAGTCCGCCCATAAAGTTTATTCACCCTTATTCATTTTTATTTCAAAAGAAAATGCGATAATTTTATTTTCCGTAATTATCATAATTTGCCGTGTTCGCTTGTGCTATGGCCGGGTCAACACTCGGGCGATCCAATTTGCAAATGGACGATAGCCGTGAATCTCTGAATGACAAAACGTCGATCAGGATTATCCATTCGTTGGTGAGTTTCAAAGCTACAACCTTTAATTGTAATTTATAATTACTAACATACTAAAGGTTGTATAATTACTAATTATACTACAAGCAAAAACGCCTATTATGAAAATACGAGCCCAATTTCTAATGAAGGTAAAAGCTCGTGCTATGAGCGCGGTTATTTGTACTCGAGTCATTCAGTCAATATATTATAACTATTCATAAGCTTTTGTAATTTTACAAGAATAAATAAATTTATATTTATATTTCCATATATGTTTGTAAATGTATTTAATTTATTAAGTATGTATATCCGTTAAATAATCACATATTCTTAGTTTGTAAATCGATTCTAGGATAGTTGACATTATGCCATCGATCTTTTTATTAGTTATCGATGCATTATGCAAAAACAACTCCATAATGTTGGTTGTTAGGTCTCATATAGATGAAACTGTATTTCATGTCTACCTTCTGAACCGGTGGTAGTATTATTTTTTATCGTTTTTTATTTCTATATTGACTATTTATAAGTGCTTTCTTGAAGCCAATATAAATAAAGATATTTTTAATTTCAATTTGAAAAAGTAGCTAAAGATTGCTAATGTTGTATTGGTTATGGGGTTTGTGTTTATGCAGGTGACGAGCAAGCCACTACTAAATAACTAACTAACTAAACTTCAAGCCACCATGGAAAATTGTGAATGTGTATTCACAATTTTCCATCTAACCGAACTTAATTTTACTTTCGGAGCTTATTGTATGCTGTGTCAAATATCCTATTGTTGTGGTATTAAGAATATTTTCTTTATTCATGTATATTTTTTTTTAAATATTTTTTTTTAAATATCCGACTTAAATATCCGACTACATCACATAGATTGATCTGACTCCGAGGTAAGTAGCTTATGCACTTGTGTTACGGATATCAGAATCAACAGTGGTATTACAAATATATACTTAAATATTGGATATTAACACCCAGACACAGAACAAACACAAGTATTCATCATACGAATGTTTGTCCTGGGTGGGAATCGAACCCACAACTCTTGGAGCATGGGGCAGGGTCACTACCGAATGCGCCATCGAGCCAGTCAAATATTTATGAACTATGGTTAAGAAGGCTACCATAATAATCATAGCTGGAATTTACTTATATCAATATTGAAATACACAGCCACAATTTTCTCAGCCCGACCCGAGATGGCTACCATATTCATTTATTAAGTTAAGACAAGGCAACTACGTACTAAGTCATTTATCTTTCTCCAAGAGCTAAAGCAGGTCTGGCTAAGTTCTGTCTGTCTGTCGCTCACACTTACGGGTCGTTAAGCGGCGGCACGCATCGTATACTAATGAGGATCCGTATTTCACTTGTTATTGCAATTCCGCACGTTATTGCTTGTGCGCAAATATAAAGCGCGAGTTATCGCTCTTGTATATTATAACAAAGGTATTTGTTGATATCAATGGATGTCCCATGTTGGGACTTAAAAATAATGCACCAAATATGTTCATTGCTTAGCAAGTCGTAAAAGGCGACTATTGGTATATTGAGTTTTAGGTATGCCTTATGTGATTGTGTAGGCGACGAGCTAGTCACTTATCACTATTTTTTTTACAATTTTCAATCTAACTCAGATCAGTTTTATTTTTGGCAGAATGTGGTTAAAGGGGCTTGCTATCCTTTGCTCTGCCTACCCCTTTGTACCCCTTTGGGGATTACGGGCGTGATGTTATGTATGTACACGGAATAGACACAAATATTCATCATTCGAATGTTTGTCCTGGATGGGGATCGGACTCATAACTCTTGGCGCGTAAGACAGGGTCACTACCGAATGCTTCATCGAGTCAATCAAATATTTGCGTTGAGACATTAAATTAAGCGCAGTTCACAACACGGTTCTTGAGTCAAAAAATAATGCATATAAAACAGAACAAATTTCTACCGAACATCTAAATAAAATTAAATGACAATTATAAATGTCTGTAATATTTTTCCATCGGCCCTGAGGTTTCAGGATTCCGCAATCGTATTACGAGGGAGAAAACACCAAAACAAATACCAAGGTATGACACCCTTTCATTATAATTTCGACGCAGGTAAATAAACAAAAGAGTTTCAAACAACTTTTAATTAGACACCTCCAGTAGACTGGAATGTTTGCAGACAAACACAATGTTAATCCATCCAAAGTTGTCGGGTCCGCAGCTTCGTGCGGGACAAACAAACCAGCAGTACACATGCATGTTGTCGGTTATTGCCGGTATTATCCGCATGACTGCGGCCAGAGAGCGGCCGCTTAATTTTCCACCCCCAATTAACTAACCGAGCAAACGGGCGTAAGCCGTTTTTAATTGCACCTTTTGCCTCCGTTCTGGGGTTTTGGAACTATTGTTTTTGGTTGGTTTAACAAGAAAATCTGTAGCGTCAGTGATATCATGTTTATAAGTGGTACATTAAGCCAGTGGTTAACACGGATTTTGCAATATTAAATAAGACAAGCCGGCAATTTAGATTTAAACAAATATGCTCTCAGTGCTTCTCAAACTTTTTATGCTATGGAACCCTTTTAGGAAGCGGAGTATTTGACGGGACCCTAGCTGCTCTATACACTTAAGTATTGCGTGAAGTGGAAAACAGTAGAAATGAATGGCAGCGGTTTTTTAAACTCTTCACTTCTTCACTCTTAAGTAGTAAAACAATTTTCTCAACCCCTTGTGTTAAACGTTGCTATTTGAGAAGAAATGTTGAACATAGACACTGCGCATCATGATCTACAATCCAACAATATGTGCGTTTGTCAACCATAAGTCGTCATTAAATCATAGAGAAACAGTCCTCACGCGTAGAGAGCATGCATCGTCTGCGATCAAGTCGGAATCGTCTCGCGTACACTCACCGGAGATGTTAACGCGCTCCTCATCGTAGTAGTCGAGGTGGGGCAGGTCGTCGTCGTCGTCGGGCAGCAGCGGCTCGTCCGGCAGCTGGTCGGGGCGGCGGGCGCGCGTCGCGTTGGGCGCGCCGCTCACGGCGAGCACGCACACCACCGCCAACGGGACCACCACCTCCATCCCGACATCACCGCGCAGACACGGCTCGGTGCGCTGGTGACAGAAAATGCCATTACATATTGCATAGTTAAATCGTGATTGCACTTTTGCAACCCTATATTATTTTGTCTGTTTGTTTCAGCTTGTCCATATCAGCTAAATCGATTCTGAAGGAAATTTCACTGATAGCTGTTAGATGGAGTTATTAGGACTATATCTATTAAGTAGAAGAATCAGGGTCTTAATTCCACACGGATAAACTGTACAATTATTACTGCCTTGGCTCCGGTGTCTAACAATGGATATTTTCTTGTGGCTCCCCCGGCGTAGAATACTGTTTTGTTTAAAAGGCTGTTTTTACGCACTGAGATCTTAATATTTATAGAATATTAATAAGGATAGGTGACTATCGACATACAAGAGCAGTGTAGGCGGTTTTCAATTTCTCAAAAATGCTTACACGTGTATTTGTTATATAACATCAAGTTGTAACAAAACGCCGGGACTCGTGTTCGTTTTGTAAATGGGTAGAAAACTCATTGCATTTGCAGCGTTCAATGTTAGTTTAGAAATAAACGTTGACTGGCTCGATGGCGCATTCGGTAGTGACTCTGCCCCATGCGCCAAGAGTTGTGGGTTGGATTCCCACCCAGGACAAACATTCGTATGATGAATACTTGTGTTTGTTCTGTGTCTGGGTGTTAATATCCAATATTTAAGTATATATTTGTAATACCACTGTTGTTTCTGATATCCGTAACACAAGTGCTTAAGCTACTTACCTCGAAGTCAGATCAATGTATGTGATGTAGTCGGATATTAAAAAAAAAAAAAAAAAGTTCTCGTCTATACTGCCTGAATAAACCTATTAATAAGGTTTAAGGTGAAAATAGCCTGTTTCAGTGATTCCAAAGACGAATTTAACTTCTGTCATATCTAATAAAAAATTTACTATAATGTGTTTTGTAAAGTAAAAAATGTTTAAATATTTACACAGAAGAAGTGTAAGGATCTGATATTACAAATGCAAATCCATAGTTTGACAAGCTCGATGACTCATTCGGTAGTGAGCCTGCCCCATGCGCCAAGAGTTGTGGGTTCGATTCCTACCCAGGACAAACATTCGTGTGATGAATACTTGTGTTTGTTCAGTGTCTGGATGTTAATATCCAATATTGAAGTATATATTTGTAATACCACTGTTGATTCTGATATTTGAAACACAAGTGCTTAAGCTACTCACTTCGGAATCAGATGTATGTGATGTAGTCTGATATTTATGTTTATAGTTTTAAGAGCCGACTCGAAACAATGGGTGAGATTTAGTAAAAGTGTGGCCTGCATACAGTAGCAGATATGTTTCTGTTTGTGAAACCTATATATACATTTAACTATAGCCTTCAAGTCTTGCCAGCAGAAATATTGCTGCGCAAAAATCTGGAACGATCCCCGCAGCACGATGCAGCCTAAATTTTTATTACGTCATGTGGAATGGCCGCCGCTTGGTCGGGCGTAACGCCGTAACCAATGCAGGGCCTGGCCTGAAAATTGGGGTTGGATGTAATAAAAAATATGGCGGTAACAATTTGAAAATGGGAACGCTTGTTTCGTATACAGAGATTTATGGTGTCATAAGTTGCGGAATAAGGTTTGGTTGATATTAGACTCTTTTATTGTCTTGTTTACTTTGGAATAGTTTGGGGCGGTCGTTATTCAATAGTAAATAATATATTCTCCAGACTGACACAATAATTCCCTATTTTCCAACTAAGCTTTAAGCTTGTCGAATACTAGGTGAGCGGATAGACATAGTTAAATACGTTTATAAACATCCATGACTCGAGTACAAATGTCCTTGTTCATCACACGAAACATTTGCTCCTAGCGGGATTCTAACCCGTGATCCTCGGTTTCGTGGCCAGGGTCTCTGTCCACTCGACCAACGGCCCTATCAAGGGTCTGTGAGGACACGGGCTTCATAGGCTTGGGGAGTTAGTACAAATACAGGCACGTTCTAAAACTTAGATCATCATCTTCCTAGCGTTACGTCCCGTGCTTAAACGGGGTCCGCTTAGACCATGATCCAGGATTTAGCGAGTCTCGTAATTACATTGAAGCGACTGCCGATCTGACCTTCGTAACCCTAAGATAGAGGACCTAGCCAATTTTTGGATCATGGTTACAAATTCAAAGTTGTTTGAATTTGCAGGTTTCATCACGATGTTTTCCTTTGTAAAACTTAGATGTACGCTTAAGGCCTTGGTTTGTCGCTTGGTAGTAACGCTCTGGACAGGCGGTAACCGTGTTCAGAAGCAAGAAATTTCAATTTGATAAAGCTGTTTATTTCGTAATTGGTTCGCAAATAGCCATCTACGATTTAAACTTGACGTTTGACATTTAGCCTAATCTTGGGATGGCGCGTCTCACGCAATTCCAATTTCGTACAATTACCGAGAGGATTCTTTAATCGGTAATTGAAGGTTCTTAAATATGTATTTGGGAAGGTGTCAGCTTTGATGGCATGTTTATATTTAGATAAGCACGTTAGATAAACAAACACCTTTTTGATTGAGGAGAAACGTTATTTTTTTCCGGAAGGCACAAAGATTATGTGGGTAATTTAAGGAAGTTGAACATTTTCCGGGTCGGTGTTGGATTATAGTCCTGCAAATCTAAGAAGTATCTACCGTTTGACAGTTACGACAAATTGACGAGTAGGGATGGGATCAAAGAAATCGATTACTACAATATCCGAATTTCAATAGATTTTTTCTTAGTACATATTTTTTACTAATCGATTACAGTTTTTTTGATTTATATTATTATTAACGGAAAAGGTTATTGAAATTGAGTTCTTAGATTTGATGGACTATATATAACTCATTATTATTGTGTAAGTCTGCACTAGGCTTTTATATTTTTTTAAATTTTTATACCTTTTTGTCTATGTATTTGATAGCTATTGGTTATGCTTTTTTGATTGATTTATTACACTGTTGTTTTACTACCAAGAACCAGCGCCTATCGGTATCGGTAGTTTAATAATTATTATGCTTGGTTTTACGCCTTTAAAAATGTTTAGTTCTTCCTATTCGAGTGAAGCTCGCGTAAGTAGAATTTACAATTTAAAAGTGAATTTAATAGTATTTTTTTTCTACATACATTTGTACTACAACACTAAAGTATCCTATATCTTTCACTATACTTATCCTTTATATGACACGTATATAATATAAACATCAAAGACTACATCATATACATTGATCTGACTCCGATGTAAGTAGCTTAAGCAGTTGTGTTACGGATATCAGAAACAACAGTGGTATTACAAATACATACTTAAATATTAGATATTACCACCCAGACACATAAACACAAGTATTCATCACACGAATGTTTGTCCTGGGTGGGGAGCGAACCCACAACTCTTGGCGCATGGGGCAGGGTCACTACCGAATGCGCCATCAAGGCAGTCTACGCTAGTGTATGGTTAGTTAAGTAGTTAATACGTCAGAAACTTCAACTCACTTCTGCATTTATAATAGTAAGCGTAAAAAAAAAGTGTACAAGTACGTTTTCTATGTAATTTCATTTCATTTAATTTTGACAAACTCGATGGGAGCATTCGGTAGTGACCCTGCCCCATGCGCCAAGAGTTGTGGGTTTGATCCCCACCCAGGACAAATATTCGTGTGATGAATACTTGTGTTTGTTTTGTGTCTGGGTGTTTATATCCAATATTTAAATATATATTTGTAATACCACTGTTGATTCTGATATCCGTAACACAAGTGCTTAAGCTACTTACCACGGAGTCAGATCAAATGTATGTGATGTAGTCGGATATATATATATATTTCATATGTTCCCTTCACGAATATCGTTATAAACTTACGTATATATAATTCCTTTGAGAAATAAATGCGTAAGTGTGTTTATTGGTTTATCCTTTTCACGCTCTAACGGAGAAACTGTCGTTATTTTTTATACAGAGACAGTTTAATGGAAAAAAGTCGATGGTCCCAAGGGTATTTCGGTATAGAATTTCCACGCAACCACGCAGGTAAAGAAGAAAGTCTTAGTACCGAGAAATGATTTGTATAATGTCGCGTATTCAGGTCAGGTCCGGAAAGCCAAGGTCTACCTGGCCCTATAAACCTATACTTATTTACATAATGTTTATTAAGTGATTTTCCAGACAGGTCATAGCGTTTTTAAATTATTATAAAACTAGCTTCTGTCTGCGGCTTCACTCACGTGATATATCGATAAAGCATATTTGTGATATTTAGATGTATGAGCAATATTATTGTTAAGATTCGTTGGAATTTATTGCGTGAAATAGTAACAAATATAATCTATCTATACAAACTTACTTGTTTATAATATCGGTAAAATGTATTGTTTTGGGGATTACGAGCGTGATGTTATGTACGAAACAGACACAAATATTCGTTATTAGAATGTTTGTCCTGGATGGGGATCGGACTCATAACTCTTGGCGCGTAAGACAGGGTCACTACCGAATGCTCCTTCGAGTCAATCAAATATTTGCGTTGAGGCAAAAAATTTGGCGCAGGTCACTACATGCTTTTTGAGTGAAATTTAAAAAAACGCCTATAAAATAGTACAAATTTGTACCGAATATCTGAATAAAATTAAATGGCAAATATAAATGTCTGTAATATTTTTCCATCGGTCCTGAGGTTTCAGGATTCCGCAATCGTATTACGAGGGAGAAAACACCAGAACAAATACCAAGGTATGACACCCTTTCATTATAATTTTGACGCAGGTAAATAAACAAAAAAGTTTCAAACAACTTTTAATTAGACACCTCCAGTCTCACAAACTTACTTGTTTATAATATTGGTAAAATGTAATTAATCTTGTGCGCACGAGTGGACATCTACTAATCACACTAATATTATAAAGGCGAAAGTTTGTGAGTTTGTGTGTGTATGTTTGTTGGTTTCTTCACGAAAAAACTGCTGAACGGATATGGATAAAATTTGGCACAGAGATAGATTGTAGTCTAGAATAACATATAGGCTACTTTTTATCCCAAAAAATGCACAGTTTCTGTAGGATGCAGAAATATTAGTGTACGCGGGCGAAGTCGCGTGAAACAGCAAGTTACTAATAAATTAGTGCTACCTGTTGTAATTTTTAGTCCTAATTATTACTACATAATATTCGCGATAATATTATTTAGAGGTTAAGAATCTCTAATTGCGTAATATTGTAATAACAATTCGTAGTTATACGTTGAAACATTAAGTAACACGATTTTGAGCAGCGTACAAGAGCAACAAATTTATTACAGTACAAGCCACTGTTCCGTGCCAGCCATCATTAGGCCTTAACGTGGCCAATTCCCACCTGATTCAGTGCTTCTCAAACTTATATTTTACCTCAATTAGACCAACAAACCCCATAAAAGTTTTATTAAATAGGAATAAGTTTTCTTATTCTAGAAGAGAAGAAGAGCGGTGGTAGCTTAATGTTAAAGACGCCTTATAACCAAGGGCTGCGGGTTCAAACCCGAGCACGTACCTCTAGATTTTTCAAATCTATGTACGTATTTATACCACTAGCTCGGCGGTGACGACAAACTTGGTGATGAAACCTGCAAATTCAAACAAGTTTGGATTTGTTACGAAGGTTAGATAGGCAGCCGCTTCAATGTAATTGCCAGACTCGCTTAATCCTGGATCACGAGCGGAACCCGTCTACGTACGGGACAAAACGCTAGGAAGATGATGATGAAGTTTTCTTCTTCTTAGCGATAAATTGCATTCCTATTATATTATTGATTGGTTCTAGTTATTATATTGAAGAGTCTCTCTGACCTTCGGATGTTTGTCCATAGAGAACATATTGATGCGTAACTCTAATTAAATATGTACTACTACTACTAAATATAGTTATTTGAACGAACTCATGGTATACAGTGTTTAGTTTATTAGAAAACCAAGGTTTGAGCTTATATCAAAACAAGCACTCCTTGCATGTTAAGCTCTTCTGAGCTTAATAAAGTAAGACAAATGATACTTGTGTACCTAAATCTTAAATAGTTGGTGCCCCCAGGGATGCGCGAACCACACTTTGAGAAACTCCGGCCTAAATGCTAATTTACGATGCGATCAGCCTAATCACTGACTGGGCTTTCGTTTGGCAGCACAATGTACTAATGGCTAGATTACTACACTTAGATTTCCTATGAATAAATTAGCTTTCAGCCAACTACCTCTTTGTAGATAATGAGGTCTTGAGTAGATATATTTGGTGGTCAATTTTCTGAAAAGGTGTTTTATGTCGGTCTAGGACTTATAATGATGTACCGTGTTCCTTGCCTAGCACGACGTAAAACATATAAGCTATAGGCGAATAATGGTTTACTATTGTGAGTATGGGCGTACGCAGCTTTAGGTCCATGGGGGGGGGGGGGGGTCAATACCCCCCCCCAAATAAAATGTTTAAACAATTTACCATTTAATACAATTTAATTTTTAAATTTTTTTTATTGGCTAAATGTGGTTCAGGAGTTTATTGCTCTTTGGACTTGCCTACCCCTTCGGGGATTGCGGGTGGGTTGGCATGAGTGTTTTTTATTCACACAAGCATTACACAGGTTTACTAGAATACGAGTATTATATGCACTACCTATAGATATTGGCTATGGTTATATATACTTCAAGCATTAATTCGTTGACTACAAATGACTACGTTCTGTTCAAGCAAGAACATTTGCCTCTAGCGGGATTCGAAACCTCGGTCTATGTTTTTGTTGTCAGGTTCTCTAACCATTACTCGTCTTTTTCCCGTGTAAACACTATTAATACAGATGCGATTGGGAGATTACAAACCATTTTCCTGGATAGCAAAGTATACCTACACAATTGCTTATTGTACCTATTTTTAGATCTGAAGAGTTTAGGAGCCCGCGGGGTCTTGACCTCAAAGAGAATTGATTCAGAGGAAGGAACATCAATCTTGCCGATATAAATTGTTTGCCATGTTTATAAATTGTACCGAAAGCTTAAATGTAAATATAAAACAGAAACAGTTCCTATAGTCGTCTTCCGTATCCATTTACAGGTCAACAGTATTTTTACTGACTGGCTCGATGGCGCATTCGGTAGTGACCCAGCCCCATGCGCCAAGAGTTGTGGTACCCGTAACACAAGTGCTTAAGCTACTTACATCGGAGTCAGATCAATGTATGTGATGTTGTCGGATATTTATTTATTATTTGTATATTTATTGCCCAATCAATTCACAGATTTTTTGATAAAGTACCTAATAAAAGCTAATGCTTTTTTAAAATATTTGGGACGAAAGTACTAGCTTTAGTATTAATAAATTAATCCATAAATACAAAAAAATTAACATTCATGATCTATTTTGGAAATAAATAATCCCAAATTTTTGATTAACCGAATACATTATATTGCTTTATAGATGCCTCGCAGAATATTCGCATTAGAATACTTAGTATAAAGAATTCGTCCATACAAAAGGCACTGCGTATATGGAAAAACTATCTTTGCATATAAGAATAGTATAATTTTAATTCGATGACTATTTATAGATATTTCGTAACATAGTTTTTGGCAGTAAAACTTTATACATATTCTATTCTATTCTAAGTTTAGCATTCTTACTATCAAACAGATGTATTAAGCTTATGTATCAATACTTTTTGAACTGTTAAATAAATCGACAAAAACAGCTAATTTTAGAATGTTTGTAGTCAAATAACTAAGAAATGTGAGCTGATGGGACAATTTTAATAACTGAATTGTATTATGCTGGCACAGATGAGTAAAAAAAGTAATGAATTGTTTTTGTTTAAAAAAAAGGTGTTGCCTCTTGATCAGCTCAGGCCCTTCTTTCTCACTAAACATTCGGGGCATCGCGATCGAGAGGTTCTTCCTGTCCCATGTTATCAATGGAACATCGATATTTACAATCTAATATCGTATTAATTGCTATGTGTGTTCAGCCCACCCACATAATATTGGATTGTCACTAAACTTAATTGCCGGCAAAACACAAGTATGTCTTTCAGCTTAATCGGGCGTAAGCAATTGGTTGAAAATTACGTCGCTTTTTAAACATACTTATTTCAAGTAAAACATTCGCAGAGTCTGACATAATTGTGTAACTAACATATCAAGTATTTTTTGCGTAAACGAGAGATAAAATTAAATTGATTAAATAAAATAAAATAAATAATATTTATATATCATCAAACATTATCTTAGTTTCTAAGTCTATTAAATTAGCTATCTAAACTTCCCGCATCGAGTCAACCAATACTTTACGGTCTTATATAATAGTGAAAGTAAATATTAGCAAAGTTGGTTAGAGGAAAAGCCAATAATTGTAAATTTATGGCATCAAGAGTTTTAAGACTCCGCTGAAGTTTATGATAAATCTACCGCAGTAAAATGACCCTAATTCCTCGTAGAATTTGATTATCGTTGTTTAATTGATTTGTAGATTTTGAATCGCTCAACATGAAAACAAATGTACAATTTATATATATTGCTATGATAAATTAATATGGCCTTCTGGATCTTTTTTTCTATTCGTGTTATATAGAGATTAAATCAGTGTTTTTCGATCTGTGGGTCGCGACATCCAGGGGGTCAAAGAAAAAGGTAAAATTCTACACACTTTAAATGAGACATTTTATCTGTCTGGCCCATGGGGTCGTGAAAACGTAAGGTTCGCGTATTCAAAAAGATTGAAAATCACTGGATTAGATAATTTCAAAGAGGTTTAATATCGTGTTGACTATGGGATCAATTGATTCCATAGGGTGTATAAATATAAGTTAAATTAGGTACAAACATATACCGTAATTTCCGAAGGGTTTAGAAGGATTGAGGGGCAGTTAGCTCCCTTAACCACATTCAGCTAAAAAATAAAACTGGGGTAGATGGAAAATAGTGAAAAAATAGTTTCAAATGGCTACACAACACAATCACACACCCTAAATCCGATATACTTACCATTAGTCGCATTTTACGACATGCAGGCAAGGAACACAGTTGGCACATTATTTTAAGTTTCAGACCAACATGGGTTTAAATACGTTAAGGCGACTGATAACCATGTTCACCACAATCCAATTTATTAACCGCCCTGTGATGTACTACGAACTATCTGTCCTTCGCATCGGTGCCGAGGATCGATAAATGGGAATGTGTTAACACGCCCTTAGTTATTTGAAAGTGCAGGTTTCGTAAAATTTTTTGTCCATTACTAAGTTGGTGATATAAATTAGCGGTGGTAGCTCAATGGTAAGGACACGCACCTCTTAACCGAGGAGTGCGGGTTCAAACCCCGGCACGTACCTCTGGATTTTTCAAATCTATGTACGTATTTATACCACTAGCCCGATGGTTAGGGGAAACATCGTGATGCAACCTGCAAATTCAAACAACTTTGAATTTGTAACCATGATCCAAAAATTTTATGGTTCCCCTGTCTTAGGGTTACGAAGGTCAGATCGGCAGTCGCTTCAATGTAATTACCAGACTCGCTAAATCCTGGATCATGGTCTAAGCGGACCCAGTCTATGCACGGGACATGACTAGGAAGATGATGAAGATAATGACTGAACTGATGGCATAAATTTGTAGTTATTTTTAAAAAACAGGTGCTTAGGTTGGAAATAACATCCCTCAGATTGCTACCCTTGTCTGTAGCTATTGAGCTACCATCGCGTTTATTTAAATTGTCACATACAAGCGACGCGCCCGGATTCACACCGTGAGCACAAAACAATATAAATAAATAAATATCAAACGACATCACATACATTGATCTGACTCCGAGGTAAGTAGCTTAAGCACTTGTGTTACGGATATCAGAAACAACAGTGGTATTACAAATGTATGCTTAAATATTGGATATTAACACCCAGACACAGAACAAACACAAGTATTCATCATACAAATATTTGTCCTGGGTGGGGATCGAACCCACAACTCTTGGCGCACGGGGCAGGGTCAATACCGAATGCGTCATCGAGCTTGTCATCAATATGCAACTTTACCTATAAACCTTCCTCTTTAATTTCTCTATCTATTGTTGAAAAGCACATCAACATCCCTTGTAAAGTTTAAAAGATCTAAGTGAACAGACTAGTGTTGCCGCTCGACAGTCCACTATCGATAGTCTATCGATAGACTATCGATAGTTGGGCAAAAGCAATAGTATCGATAGCCCTATCGATATATATCGGTAACTATCGATAGTCAAACTATCGATAGTTCGGCAACACCAGAACAGACAGAAGCGGCGTCTTTGGTTTATACTATGTAAAGATATTGAATGAAGATAAAAATCTAGTTCAAATGAAATATAACTCCAAAGCGACTCATTCGTATCGTAGGTAGTGCCGTAAACTTTGAAATAAACTTTCTCGTATACATACATTGCGAGCAGGATATCTCGTTATTTACACGTCATAAACGCACAACCAATTACAGCAATATTTTAATGAATGCCCGCACTCCACAAGTTGCGTGTTGGCACACACTTTATCATCATGGTCCATATACATTTATCACCGTATCAGCTGTTTTGCAGTGCCTTTATTAATATGGAACGCCATTACTGTTTACAGAAACATATGTTATACAGCACGTGAATGACCTGTAATAGTACCTAAGCCTTTTAGGTTTCTTAGAGGCCCTGGTTCATAAGACCTAATACCATTCTTCTTCTAAGGCTATAAATAAATAAATAAATATCCGACCACATCACATACATTGATCTGACTCCGAGGTAAGTAGCTTATGCACTTGCGTTACGGATATCAGAATCAACAGTGGTATTACAAATATATACTTAAATATTGGATATTAACTCCCAGACATAGAACAAACACAAGTATTCGTCATACGAATGTTTGTCCTGGGTGGGGATCGAACCCACAACTCTTGGCGCATGGGGAGGGTCACTACCGAATGCGCTATGTGCCTTTTATAGAACGAGACGGCTTTGAACATGCTTTCCGTAGTTAACTAGAACGGTTGTGTGAATTGGGATTTCAAAAAAAATATATACAATTCCAGTTACAATATAATTCAATGCAGACCGATTTTCAAAGAAAGCCCACTTACAAATGTTTCAAGTAGTCGCGTGTTACCAAATTGGTCGGACGCTAAAAGACTAATTCGTTAATTGTCGTTGAAGGCTAAACGGCGAATTTTGGGCAGTTTGAGATATCATCGGCTTGAGTGCTCTATTAATTTATTTTCGCTTATATAAATGAAACAGCAGATAAATAATTTCGCTAACTTTTTATACAATGGCCTTCCGTAGATAAAAGGTGTGTATGGATTTTGTTTACAAACTATGCGCATATATAAGCCCAGTATAGAAGTGAGATACATACATACCAACATGCCCATATTCCTTGAAGGGATAGGCAGAGTCCAAAGAGCAGGAAGATGCTAAACTATTTTCATATATAAAATCAGTTCGACTAACTCGACAATCTTATACCTATACCAAATACATCACTAGTCTTTTACGATATGTTCAACATGAAAAATAGTCGGTTTATTCTTCTTGAGTAACAGACGAACATGTTAATTGTAAAGAGTAGAAGAGAATTTGATTGTATTTTATTATATATAAATAATAATAAATAATAAATAAATATCCGACTACATCACATACATTGATCTGACTCCGTGGTAAGTAGCTTAAGCACTTGTGTTACGGATATCAGAATCAACAGTGGTATTACAAATATATACTTAAATATTGGATATTAACACCCAGACACAAAACAAACACAAGTATTCATCATACGTTTGTCCTGGGTGGGAATGGAACCCACAACTCTTGGCGCATGGGGCAGGGTCACTACCGAATGCGTCATCGAGCCAGTCTCCATATTAATCCCATTTTGGTCTGGGACTCAAAAAGAATGTGCCAACTGTGTTTCTTGCCTAGCATGTCGTAAAAGGCGATCAATGGCATAAGAGGTTGTGGGTATGTGATTGTGTAGGCGACGAGCTTGCCACTTGACACTACTGTTTCACAATTTTACATCTGACCTAGCCCGGTTTTATTTTTGGCTGAATTTGGTTTAGGGAGTTGCTGCCCCTTTGACTCTGCCTACCCCTTCGGTGATTTTGGGCGTGATGTTATGTATAACATATTTCACATTTTTATTACAAAGATTTATAGTTTCTTAAAAATCTTTTTTATGTTAATTAAAAGTGGCCTATGTTACCTAGCCTATAGGCTAGGTAACTATATATAGTAAGGAACTAGCTGTGCCAGCGGTGTCAACCGCGTTTATGGTTAATATTATAAAGACTATTTCCGTCATACATAATTACTATGTAACTTAAGGCTGCACACGTGACGGAAGCTTAAAAAATGGAGTAACTTCTCCCGTTTTCCCAACATTTCCCTTAACTACTCTGATCCTATTGATTGTAGCGTGATGAAAAGTATACTATAACCTGCCCAGGAGTATGAAGAATAATTGTACTAAGTTTCGTTAAAATCCGTCGAGTAGTTTTTGTTTTTATAAGGAGCATACAGACAGACAGACAAAAATTTTACTGATTGCATTTTTGGCATCAGTATCGATCACTAATCACCCTCTGATAGTTATTTTGAAAACATATTTCATGTACAGAATTGACCTCTCTACAGATTTATTATAAGTATAGATGATTTTATCAGGTTCTATCGCTGAACCAAAAGGCACATATTAATACATTTTATAGGTACATAGCACCGAGGCCGTTTAAATATAACAAATTACCGCGATAAACGTTAATGGTTGTAACACTAATTACTACAAGTCGTATTTAAACAGTTCGTTTAATTTAATTAGCAGAACTTTTACCGGTTCAGTCCAGCGATCGTGTGAGGGCACATTTTAGTGGCACGCCACATTTGTGTAAGGACGGATATTGTTTAGTTTTTTTTTTTAATAAGAATAGTTCCATTTTGGTCAAGGAATTAAAAAGAATGGATCAAACTTATTCTTTGTGCTCTTTTTTTTTTCTTGGGCGAAAGGTATTGTGGGAGTATGTCAGACTCCTATTGACTAAAACAGCCGGGGTGTTCCATCGCATTGCTTCTGGAAAGGGGCCCTGGTAACGGCACGAAACTTGTTCATTGCCTAGCATGTCCTAGAAGCAACTAATGGTGTGTTGGTTATTCGGTACGTGAATGTGTTGGCGACGAGCCAGTCACTTGTCACTACTTTTTCACAAATTCGCATCTAACCCAGCCATTTTTAGTGTATTCTCGCGATATCCACTAGGTCATTGTTTTTGTGTCTAGCTGATATCAAATTATTACTATTTTTTAGCTTTGAAGGCAAAGGGTTAGTAAGATCCGGGGTAGGGGTAGTCAGATTGACAGCTGAATAGCTGGAAAACTTCCAGCTATTCAGGGATAGTGGGCATGCTAATATGTACGTATACGAGGTTAATTTTAGTTTATGAAAAACCTCGTACTAAGGATTCTAGAAAATAAGAAAAAAAAAGCTTGTATGAAAAGGATTATGAATGTTGAAGAGGCGAGTGAAGTGTGTGTAAGGATCGTGCCATATGGCGTTCGGTTCTCTCTGCCTACCCCGTTAGGGAAGTGGCGTGAAGTTTAGTTAGTTAGTTAGTTAGAGAAAAAAAAATCTTTCTGCCTACTCCACTAGGGAAGTGGCGTGAAGTTTAGTTAGTTAGAGAAAAAAAAAACTTTTCGTACAAAATAGCCTAACCAACATTTGTATGGAATCCTTTAAATTAGTTCCTTGAAATAATAAGTTGAATAAGTAGGTAAGTGATTTTGCATAAAGTAAAAATAGCATTGTATATTATTTATCGCCACGATGATGCAAACGTAATGACTTCATCGGGATTAATCTGCTTTCTGCAGACATCCTATCCGGGTTATTCCAATTTATATGTTAAATCTTCCAGCGGGCCATCAACTAGATAAGCGTGCATGAAGCTTTAGATTCACATTTTTGTTATCAAAATTAATAAATAAATTTTGAAAAATGCGTTGCTAAAGTTTTAGAGTTAACAATGTTTTTAATAAGAATGTTCAATTTATCTGAGCGTATTTCCCATGCAGTTTATTTCTTTGGCGGTTACGTATACATACATAACATCGCACCCATATTCCCCGAAGGGGTAGGCAGACTCAAAAGGCAGCAGGCCCCTTTAACCACATTCAGCCAAAAACAAAACTGGGCTGGACTGGGTTAGATGGAAAATTGTGAAAAAGTAGTGACAAGTGGCTAGCTCGTCGACCAATTTTAACTAACTAACTAAACATCACGCCACTTCCCTAGCGAGGTAGGCAAGCAGAGAGAACCGAACGCCATATGGCACAATCCTTAAGGGCCCTGTAAATTATCAAACATTTTATTTAACATTTATTAAAAAAAAAAAGACAGGCCCGTTGGTCGAGTGGTCTGGTCAGAGACCCTGGTCACGAAAACAAGGGTGGCGGGTTCGAATCACGCTAGGAGCAAATGTTTCGTGTGATAAACATGGACATTTGTACTCGAGTCATGGATGTTTATAAACGTATTTAAGTATGTCTGGCCGTTCATCTAGTATCCATAGCACAAGCTTATAGCCTAGTTTGGAATTAGGGAATTGGTGTATCAGTCTGGAGAATTTATTTATTTATTATTTATTTATTCATGTCTGTCAAATTTTAGGTTTTATTTGTACGTTTTCATCAAACATCGACGCACACGACCAAACCAAATTTGTTAAACAAGGTGTCTTAGTTTTTTCTTTATATGGAAAGTCGGCGCGTTTGATTGAAGAACACGCCCGCAGACCTTCTAACTTGCGTCAAACATGCCGTCAGTAAAATTTTCTTTCAAATACATCAAACACGTAGATTGTTAGAACGTCACGTCAAACAAGCTTGCAGACGATCAAAAAATTTGCCAAACCTGTAAAATTTTACAAACATGTTTGATCGTTTACAGGGCTCTTTACACACCTCTTCAACATTCATGATCCTTTTCATAAAAGCTCTACGGTTTTTATGACTCCTAACATCACCTTCAGTTAGCACACGACTAATCTGGTCGTGGTAGGAGAGCCTGGGCCCTCCGCGGCTCCTACATCTTTCCACTTTCGCATTGTATATCTGTTTAATCAATCTTTCGTCATCCATTATTTCCACATGTCCGAACCACAGGAGCATGCCTCTCCTTACCTTGATTCCGACGCTGTTTTTCAGACCAACCAATTTTATCCAATTTAAAATTTACCTAACAGTTAAAAAAGCTATCTTATCCGGATGTGTTGTAAAGCTTATGCTTGTCCAGTAACATTAACAAGTAAAAAATCGTAGAATTTTTTGCCAAAAAAGTGGATAAAAATTTACAGAACTAGCTATTTTCTGTAACTTTTAATCCACCTCCTTTTCACATGGTGGAACAATGTTTAAGTGACTTTATTATAGAACATACTGGACTGACCCATTACTCCTCTTATGAGAAGCGCGGATGTTTTCCCCATTAAGAAGATATCGTATTTGTCCAGCCCTTAATCTCTCGTTTCCCAGTAGCTCAGACCGTGACCTTCAATACACGTGTTGGACCACGTGGTTGGCTATGGAGAGGATCGATTTCTTGGGAACAATGCCTGTCGATTGAGCGGCTTTGGTTGAGAACATCTGTTTCAGTCAGTACATGGAATAGGTAAGTAAATATTATGTAAGTATTTTGCTAGGGTGCCATTGTACTCAATCTTATACCACTAGCTCGGCGGTGAGAAAAGTCGTGAAACGTGTACTCAAGAAAGGCATTCTGTAGTTATTGCGTGATCATCTTCCTAGCGTTATGTCCCGTGCTTAGACGGGGTCCGCTTAGACCATGATCCAGGATTTAGCGAGTCTGGTAATTACATTGAAGCGACTGCCGATCTGACCTTCGTAACCCTAAGATAGGGGAACGAGACAATTTTTGGATCATGGTTACAAATGCAAAGTTGTTTGAATTTGCAGGTTTCATCACGATGTTTTCCCTCACCGTCGAGCTACTGGTATAAATATGTACATAGATTTTTCAAAATCTAGAGATACATGCCCGGGTTTGAACCCGCACTCCGCGGTTAAGAGGCGCGTGTCCTTACCATTGAGCTACCACCGCTCCTATTATTGCGTGATAAAGTAACAAATTTCATACATCCATCCATACAAAGTTTCGCTTTATAATATTAGTACGATTTGTCTGGCCCCCTGAATGAAGGTCAAAAGTCAAATGGCAAGTCGCATTAACGCAGTAGATTCGCTAAAGCTTTTCATGATGATGATTTTGATTTTCACTTTGTTATACGTAAGTATTGTATGAGTATCTTTAGTAGCATTTATTCAGTACTAGCTGTGCCAGTGGTGTTACCCCCGTTTATGGTTAATATTATAAAGACTATTTCTGTCATACATGATTTCTATGTAACTTTAATCATTGAGGCTGCACACGCGACGGAAGCTTAAAAAATGGAGTAACTTCTCCCGTTTTCTCAACATTTCCCTTCACTACTCTGCTCCTATTAATTGTAGCGTGATAAAAAGTATACTATAACCTGCCCGGGAGTATGAAGAATAATTGTACCAAGTTTCGTTAAAATCCGTCGAGTAGTTTTTGTTTCTATAAGGAACATACAGACAGACAGACAGACAGACAGACCAAAAATTTACTGATTGCATTTTTGGCATCAGTATCGATCAGTAATCACCCCCTGATAGTTATTTTGAAAATATATTTCATGTACAGAATTGACCTCTCTACAGATTGATTATAAGTATAGATTGGTTGATAGTAAACATTACGCATTACAAGAATGGTAATAGTTTTGAAAATACGCAGTATCAATGTCTAATTCTATTATGATTAGTGATATGTTGGGTAAATATGTTTAACATATTTATTTGATAGAAATAATACACGATAGCGGTTGTAACGGAACTGAATTTAATGTTGACACTATACATGCGTATTACAAAAATGTCACAGATAATAAAGGGTACTTAATAGGTGGCGCTAGTAGTATATTATTTTGATACAATTTTAACAATTTACCAGTGCAGTTCAGTAGTGTAAATTATAATGAACCCTTTTTAAATTCAATGTTTTCCTTATATCTATTTCTGTGCAGATAATAAATTATTATTGCACTGTGTATCGTGTCCTAGCTGTCCAAGTGGGTTGTGTCAAACGTTTAAAGGATCTTGCTGTCCATTTGATTCTGCGTACTCGTTCAGGGATTTCGGGTATTATGTGATATTAATAGCTGTTCCCGCGGTTTTACCTGCGTTTATGGTTAATGTTAAAGCTTATTGCCTTATTGATAAATGGGCTATCGAACACTGAAAGAATTCTTTAAATCGAATTAGTAGTTCCTGAAATTAGCGCATTTAAGCAACAAACAAACTCTTCAGCTTTATAATATTAGTGTCTTGTTGTTAATAATAAATCCTAACCAATTTTCGATTACTGCGGCACATATAAACATAGATTGACCATATACCCAAAATATATGATAGTGCCCAAGTTTCTCCGCACACACAGGTGCACTCTCTGTTCTTTCACTCTCATAGACTGTGAGCCGGAAATTCGATAAAATTTGAACCCAAGTTGATATTTAGACTTCCTAGATTTGCTTACCTAGTTATTTACTAACATACATGTAAGGCTAATAAAATCGTGTTAAAAGATCTCTTTCCGATGGCCGATCGATAGTAGCGCCATTAATTCCTTAGTTTTCCACTTAATTCGGCTGGCTGTTTAACGTAATTATAGCAATTAATCTACGGAACTAGAACTTAGGGTCGTTTAGGAGGTGGCGATGTAAGACAGAGGTTGATGGTTTAGTTATGAGCCTGAAGGTGTTGGTTGGCCCAAAGAGTGGATTTTTGGTCATATGCAGTCCAAAATATCTCAATAGTTTAGTTAATTTAATCAGGGGTTCCTAACCTTTTAGTGATTGAAGACCATTTTGATTTCATTATTGTTATCAGGGACCACTAGGTCGAAAATTTATTGTTATTTTTAAAATACTGTCTAGGACTCAAAAATAATGTGCTAACTGTGTTTCTTGCCTAGCATGTCGTAAAAGGCGACTAATGGTATATCGGGTTTTGGGTATGTGATTGTGTAGGCGACAAAAAAGCCGCTTGTAACTACTTTTTCACAATTTTCCATTTCAAGCCAGCCCAGTTTTCAAATTCTGTAATAAGAGTTTAAGCAATGTTTCAGAAACATATTCTACGTGTGCATTGGAAACATGGGCTCTTTATGATCCCGAAAAATTCTCTGTATTAGACAAATTTCACTGAACCGTCTTTTGCGATTATATAATTTATTTGTGATCATTTGGTGAATCTATGACTTGACCAAGAAACGCTAGTGCTTTAATGCAGAGCTTCTGTACTAATGCTAAGTCTTGATTACACTTTTTTAAGTCAACCGAAGCAACTGAGAGTGCGACTAAACGCCTCGCGGGGCTAATTGGAGAGGCCGGCTTCACTCCGAGAGGTCCCACGGGTCAGCGCGCTGCTATCTTGACTTCACGGCTAAAGCGAACTGACGGAGACTTACTTCATACTTTTTAAATACTGAAGATGCTTTCTAATTCTGATCTTTATGCAACTAAAGCTGGTTATATTTGGGATTCAAAAATGATGTGCGAACTGTGAAAAAATTATATCCTTGACTAGCATGTTGTAAAAGGCGACTCATGGTGGTCAATTGGAGTGTTGGGTTTTGATTATGTGGGCGACGAGCTAGCCACTTGTCGCTACGTTCCCAATTTCGTTTTGGTCTGAATGCGGTTCAAGAAGTATATCGGTCCTTGGACTCTCCTTACCTTTTCGGGGATCAAAAGCGTGATATTTAAGAAATCCCATGATGGTCTGGGAGTTAACAAGAATGTGCCAACTGTGTTCTTGCCTAGCACGTCGTAAAAGGCGACTAATGGTATATCGGTTTTTGGGTATAAGATTGTGCAGGCAACAAGCTAGCCATTTGTCACTACTTTTTCACAATTTTCCATCTAACCCAGCCCAGTTGCATTTTTGGATGAATGTGGGTAAAGGGTCTTGCTGCTCCTTTGCCTCTGCCTACCCCTTCAGGGATTATGGACGTGATTTTATGTATGTATATATAAGAATACGATATTTCTAGTTTTGCCATAAAATTTCACAAGTAATTTCAAATTGCTACTAATAACGTTATTATCTTGAATGGCAGTCTGACGCTCCGGTCGCATGCAGCCGCCTGACCTCTTTCTGGCAGTTAAACGGTTTAACCGGCAGGCTAAACGCGCTCGCTGTAATTAGGTTTAAAATAAAATGAACGCTACGAATGTATGTTCGTTAGTATTCGTTTTAATTTTGTTGAACGGTGAGACAACTATGTCAAACTTTTATTTCTTGCTTTTATTTATTTGGGTTAGGTACGCAAAAATATAAGTGACATTCTAATTCTGGCCACACTTCCAAATGAAGACTGTAGTGAATAGTGTTTTTATCACTTGTGTATTCATTGGATAGGATAAGGATTTTGACAGGCCCGTTGGTCGATTGGTCAGAGGCCCTGGCCACGAAACCAAGGGTCGCGGGTTAGAATCCTGCTAAAGGAAAGGCAAGATTAAACATGATTTCTAGAAAATACTGCTCAGAAATATAAAATAATCAAACTAATTTATAGGTTATTACTGATAGCATACAATAAACTTGTGCAGCAAAAACCTTGTTAATGTGGCCAATCTAAGAACAGTGGTTTTGTAGCTTGCAATTAAACATCAAAGGTAATCTCAATGGAAAGAGAGTGGAGGAGAGAGACAGAGAGAGAAAGAGAGTATAGCAACGATGTTACATCTTGTCGTTGAGTGTTTTACAGCGAGATCAATTATCGTAAAAGCGCGCGTTTTTATTCGCCTCTTAAAAACATGGCGGAGGTAAAAATTTATTGTACAAAAGCATCTCTGATGTACAAGTTAATTTAGTCTCGTACAGAAAAGCACTCTAAACGCTTCGGGGTAAACATGAGATATGTTATTTTGTGTAGTGTATGCAGACAACATTCTATTAATAATAATAAATTCTCCAGACTGACACACGAATTCCCTAGTATCACACTAAGCGTATACGCTTGTGCTATGGATACTAGGTGAACGAATAGACATATTTAGTACGATATACTTGAGTGAGTGAAATGTAGACAACAACATCGATATCGATATACATTGATATATTTTCAGTGCAAATTCTGTACCACGTTGGGCGCCATTTTAGAGGACACGAGAATTGTAAGTAAAACGGTGAAACATTGTAATAAAATCAGTGCCTAATATTGTGTATACCGAGTAAGTGAAACATTGAAAATGATCGCAAACAGGAGTGCTCTCGTTCTGCCTTATATTCTAGGGATTTACCATGAATGAGGTAAGGGTAACACAAAATTTCGTTACACAAAAATAGATACATAACATCACGCCCATAATCCCCGAAGGGGTAGGCAGAGTTAATGGGGCAGCAAGCAGTACACAAAAATAACTAAGCCTATTTATCATATGTAATAGCTATACTAGACTAAATAGTGAGTAAAATGTATTTCATAAACGGTGAGAATTACCATACATTTAATCATAATTAATATTCGAATAGAATTTCCTCTGGATGTAAATTATTTTCTCTTGTCTACCAATCAGTTTTGTATAATTAACAACATTGTACGTATATTATGTAAAATATAGCAACACATTTGATGTCACCGCTCAAATACACAGGCTTAAAAACTCACTCATCAAATTTCTTCCACTTGACATCCAGCAAAATCCCTGCCGTCTGTTTGCCATTAAACAAAATTATAAAAAAAACACCCCTCGGTCCTCGCAAGAAATTTTCATTTACCGTAACGTGCGTATTTACTTGGTAGCCTTTGATGCCAGAAGTAATCAGGGTGAAATGTCCCGGCTAAAAATAGTTCCATTCTCACTAGTGGGTCAGCACCAACTTGCCACTTTGAAGTTAGATGCGCCGGAACTTATAATGGACTCCGCAGTGATCCGAATGTATATATGTATATATATATATCAGACGACATCACATACATTGATCTGACTCTGAGGTAAGTAGCTTAAGCACTTGCGTTACGGATATCAGAATCAACAGTGGTATTACAAATGTATACTTAAATATTCAATATTAACACCCAGACACAGAGCAAACATAAGTATTTGTCGTACGAATGTTTGTCCTGGGTGGGGATCGAACCCACAACTCTTGGCGCATGTGGCAGGGTCACTTCCGAATGAGCTATCGAGCCTGTCCGTAATGTATTACGTAAATGTTACTGCTTTGTTTAGCTTGTTTTATTTGTTTATATAAACATACAATTAATATAAGTCATGTGTGAAATCACAATTTGAGAAACAGTAAAAGGAGCGATACTGCAGTCTATATAATGCTTTTAAAATTGTGATCTTTTTCTGTACTGTTTTGTCCCATGTTAGTCTGGGACTAAAAAAATGTTCAACTTAGCTAATATGGTAAAAAGCGTCACTTTTCCTTGTCTTATTTCCCATTCAATCCAATTTATTTTTTAGCTAAATTTGATTGAAGTAGCTTACATAACCACATTCAGCCAAAAACAAAACTGGGCTGGGTTAGATGGGACATCGTGAAAAAGTAGTGACAAGTGACTAGCTCGTCACCTACACAATCGCATACCCAAAATCCGATGTACCATTAGTCGTCTTTTACGACATGCGAGGCAAGAAACACATTTGGCAAATTCTTTTTAAGTCCCAGACCAACATGGGGTAAGTAGTATAAATAAAATAAGATTTTAAGGCTTAAGCCTGAAGTATATAAGTAATAGTATGCTTTAGCCGGTTAAGACTAAGTGGTTCCATCTGTAGTGAACTAATCGTAGGCGTTACTATTTAAAAATAATGTCCTCCTAACCGATATTGGTTACGGCGGCCAATCTCAACGAGCATTAGCCATCTGCGCAGGAGATATTATAGTGCACAAGTGTGTGCGCTAACATAGGTGCACTCTCTATTCCTTCACTCTCATAGTCCGGTGAGACGGCAGTTCGACATGACCGAAGAGAGGTTAGGCGCAGGACCAACGGCTTAACGTGCTTTCCGAGGCACGGGGGTAATTAAACCGCCAACTTCCTGACTCCGGGCTGTTACTGAGTAATTTGGATATTGAAATACCCAGCCACAAATTTTTGGCCCGACCCGGGATCTGAACCCGGGACCTCTTGGTCCTTAGGCGGCGCATGCTACCACTGGACCAACGAGGTAGTCAATCAGTCAAGTCAAAGCAGTCAAGTCGTTACTATTTATTTATTGATCAGGTATACTTGTTGTTCACCTGTTGCACTCGGCTAACACTTTGAAACACAGCTGCAGCTGTTGACCGAACACGTTTCAAACGAAATGATACAGACATATAAAATATATCTCTCTAAAAGTGGAAATGGTTCTTATTTAAGAGAAATAATATCTTAATATATAATAATATCCTCCTAACCGATATCGGTCACGGCGGCCAATCTCAACGAGCATTAGCCATCTGCGCAGGAGATATTATAGTGCACAAGTGTGTGCGCAAACACAGGTGCACTCTCTATTCCTTCATTCTCATAGTTCGGTGAGACGGCAATCCGACATGACCGGAGAGAGGTCAGGCGCAGTACCAACGGCTTAACGTGCTTTCTAAGGCACGGGGGTGATTATACCGCCAACTTCCTGACTCCGGACTGTTATTGAAAATTTCAATATTGAATTAACCAGCCACAAATTCTTGGTCCGACCCGGGATTTGAACCCGGGACCTCTTGCTCCTTAGGCAGCGCATGCTACCACTAGACCAACGAGGCAACAACAAAATCTTAATATATAAATTACGCGTCACGTTGTTTGTCCGCGATGGACTCCGAATTTGCACACCGTGTGCGGTTTGACCCAACTTGAAAGATAGGATAGTTTACATCTCAATTTATTAAACCCGACTGTGTGATTGACTGTTAGGCGGAACGAAGTTCGCCGGGACAGTTAGTTATATAATAGGTGCTTTACTTTCTAATATTATAATTGCTATACTTACTAATATTATAAATAGGAAAGATTTGATTGTTTGTTTATTTACATTGAAAAGGCTCCGGAACAACTGAATCGATTTGAATATTTTTTCACCAATGGATAGCATCTTTATCACCGAGTCACACAGCCTAATTTTATACCCGTATTCCCACAGGAACAGGTACTACGCGGGTAAAAGCTCGGGGCGGTGCTAGTTTTAATAATTTTTTTTTACAGATTTCCATTAAACCCAATTTGACTTAATTATTGACTGAATACGATGTTTGCAGCTCCTTAGACTCTGCCTACCCCTTCGGGGATTGCGGGCGTGATGATATATAACATTGATCAAAAATTTGTCATGGGACATGATTCAAGAACCTACTCGTACCTACTTTATAAAATCTTGTTAAATAGTAAAAACAATAAACGTCTTTGACCTAACCGTTCATAGGACAAGCTGGATTATACAAAATATACCTTCAAAGTCGTATTTACTCTCTAAGAGACTAGAAGTATACTGAAAAGACGAAAGAAAAACGCAGCAAATATGCTTATTTGCTTCTTATTCTTCGATAAATACAGTTATATATAAAGCTAAATCTATAATTTATTAGCATCCCGGTACTTGCTTCGCTACGTATAAAGTTTCAATTTGACAGCAAAATCCCCATTAACAAAATGATCCGCCATTTATTGAATTCATTTGTTACAAAAAATGTGATAAATGAAGAACCGCTCGTCTGATTTTGTGCAAACTTCACATAAACCATCTACTAAATAGTCCGAACAAAGCCTAGCATTTGGTTTGAATAGGTGAGCCCGTTCTTGAGTTATACAATTACAACGAAAAGTGGCATTGATTTTTATATATATTGATATATAAAACTACATATACAGTTTCAACAGTCACTATAACTTCCTACTCCGATACTTGGCAACAAGTTGTAAGTACCGCGGTACTCCATAAGACAAAACTTACAAGTTATAATGGCCCATCTTATAGGCAGTGATCCAAATGTATCGCTTAAGTGCTGGTGCGATGTTCACTGTTGCTTAGTAATGTTTTTTATTTGGCAGGACTATGTACTATATCTTTTAAATAGTTTCCAACACGCTATTGGTGCTAATGTTGAGACTTCGTATATGAGGCAAAGGGCGCGGGTTCGATCCGCGGATCGGGAGAAATTGTTGTGAGTGGAAAAAGGGTTTTTCTGGAGTCCAGGTATTTGTTGATTCAGATTTAGTAGTTAGGTAACTTATTGCGGAATTAAATTAACATATGTGACAGTTTTTAATATACATGTAGGATCGATAGATGATGTATATCAGATACGTAGAACGGAATGATGTGAAGTGCGTAAGAAGGAACGTAGTAGAGTAAGAGGGACGGAAGATATTTGAAAAAGGAAGGAGACGAATAACGGACGACGGATGGTGAAGGACGTGTAGAAGAAAATATTTTATTGTCTATAAGCTAAAAGAAGAATAAACCACGTGTTAGTTCTAGGATTCTTGCTTCATTTGCTGTGAGTCAACCGCGGATATATTCTGCACACTACATACATAAAATTGTAAATGAGAGGACAACAAAAACAAAATGGTATCATCAATTCTTAATGTATAAATTTAGAGTAGTTCGTCCGAACCGAAAAGTGTGTGCCGCCTATATTTGTTAAGCTCTATAACTATTTTTTAACTCCTATTTGTGTCCGTCAAAAAAGCTACTAAGAATAGTTTTACCATTCCCATCTGACACCCTCATTAACACTTATTCAGCAAAAACCTCCCGGATAATAAAATCAGCCGTCATTATTAGCCCGGCATGATTAATAACGACCAAAAACGACCCACCGCGATTTATAACCCTTTCAATTTCCGTATACCACTGAACTTCAGCAGGGTTAACATGCTAAATCCCTACGTCGAAAAATGAAAATTCAACCTAAAATTTATGATCACAGAGTTCGAAATGGGTTGTAGCTGTTTCACCTGCAGTGCGCTGTTGTGTGGCGCAGTGCATCAGTTAACGGTAATGGCAGTTTTTTGAATGGGCGTTTACGGCCGAAGTTACATGTCCGGTACAAAAGAAATGGCCTAGAATTAGGTCGGAGGCTATGATTGGGGCGTTCACCCTGCTCGGTGGGGCGCACTGTGGTGGGAGCAGTGTGCCAACTCCACCTAGAGTTTGACTCCGCCATCTTTCGTTTTGTCTGTCTGTCAGTAGATCGTGTCTCTATGACTGTGATATGTTATCTACATATCACAGTTGTCATTGTCATGGATGTGTCAACAAATAATAATAAAAACTGAACAATACTAAAAAAATTAAGGCGTCTTTATTAGAGACTAGCTGTGCCAGCGGTGTCACCCGCGTTTATGGTTAATATTATAACGACTATTTCCGTCATACATGATTTCTATGTAACTTTAACTATTAAGGCTGCACACGCGACGGAAGCTTAAAAAATGGAGTAACTTCTCCCGTTTTCCCAACATTTCCCTTCACTACTCTGCTCTTATTGATTGTAGCGTGATGAAAAGTATACTATAACCTGCCCAGGAGTATGAAAAATAATTGTACCAAGTTTCGTTAAAATCCGTCGAGTAGTTTTTGTTTCTATAAAGAAAATACAGACAGACAAAAATTTTACTGATTGCATTTTTGGCATCAGTATCGATCACTAATCACCCCCTGATAGTTATTTTAAAAATATATTTCATGTACAGAATTGACCTCTCTATAGATTTATTACAAGTATAGACGAGCTGACCCGGCGGACTTCGTAACGCCCTGTTCTCGAATTTTCAATACCCATATTTTTATTTTCCGTGCAACTTTTTTATTTTTTTATTTCATAAGAACCTTCACCTGATAATAACAAAACACAACTAAAAAAAAATTTGCGAAATCGGTTCAGCTGTTCTAGAGATTGCGCTTAGCAATACATTCAGCGATTCATTTTGATTTTATAGACTAGCTGTGCCCGTGAGTGTTATTCTACTACATGGTACACTTTCATCATGTTCACTGTGCCCGGGGGTTGTAAAGCGTATGTATGTTTATGGGGGAGATAGTAGAAGGTACACTGATATTTTATTATTTCATGCCGCGTTCAGATGTGACCGAAGATAACGGTGAGTTATATGTAGTTCCGTTTGGGGCGTCGAGGAGTAATGTATGAGGAAAATTGTATTTTGCATAAGCAAAGTAAGAGATACAGTTACAGGGCTCTTCAGGTATGGTTCCCAACTCGACTGCAACACTGAGATTTTCCATAATTTGCAATTATGTTTGTGCCATTTTGGTCTGGGACCTAAAAAGCATGTGCCGACTGTGTTCCTTGTTTAGCATGTCGTAAAAGGCGACTAATGGTATATTGGGTTTTGGGTATGTGTTTGTGTAGGCGACAAGCTAGCCACTTGTCACTACTTTCTCACAATTTTCCATCTAACCCAGTCCAGTTTTATTTTTGGCTGAATGTAGTTAAAGGGGCTTGTTGCTCCTTTGCCTCTGCCTACCTCTTCGGGAATTGCGAGTGTGATGTTTGTTTGTTTTTCTTTGTTTACAATTAAATTAAATTATGATACATGTTGTGAAACTGTAGTAGATACATTTAACATATTTCGTACTTAACATCGAAGGAAAGCATTATGAAATCTGCTTATTTCAGCAGCTTATCTATTAATGAGGAAATTGATGATGAGGCGTTTATTCGGTAATAACTTTGGTATTTGATTTGATTGTAATATTATATATTATATTATATTTCGAGTTTTTTAACTCTTGGCAATCTTGGCAAAGCAATGCCACAAGCCAACGTTTTTGGGTATCCCCATTTCTGTATGGGGGGTACATAGCAGGCCTTTTAGTAAAGATTTTGCTACAGGCCTTGCGTCAATATGGTTGAAAACTGCTCAAAGCGAATCGCCATCACAGATCCTTAACGCGACTATTATGCAGCTAAAAACAGCAGAGATTAGTAAAGGAAGGAACAATGACGACATTATAAAGATATCGCCGATGGCTATACCAAAATTAAAGATAGCGCGAAAATTCCTACAGCCATTCCTAGTAAAATTCAGGGGGCATTAATGTTCATCAAACACGCACCCTAGTGTTGTGAGTTCAGCCATCACTTCCCCGATCGAAGCGGCGCGCCCTGGCTATTATGTGTCAAATTAGTATAGATTCGTCACGTGAAAGGGTTCCGTGTACAGGTAATTTTGAGATTGGTGGCTCCATTGTGAAGGAAATCGTCGCGAGAGGACCTTTACAATAGATAATAATTGCTCGCTCGTGCGCGGAATGGGGTGGGCCGAGAATTGGATTTTGTTCGGAATAATTAATACGGTGTTCATTTTACTTGGCTAACGTTGCGCTTTATACGCTATCATCTTCCTAGCGTTATGTCCCGTGCTTAGACGGGGTCTGCTTCGACCATGATCCAGGATTTAGCGAGTCTGGTAATTACATTGAAGCGACTGCCGATTTGACCTTCGTGACCCTAAGATAGGGGAACCAGACAATTTTTGGATCATGGTTACAAATCCAAAGTTGTTTGAAGTTGCAAGTTTCATCACATAGACTTCAAAAATCCAGAGGTACGTGCCTGGGTTTGAACCCGCACTCCTCGGTTAAGAGGCGCGTGTCCTTACCATTGAGCTACCGCGCTATATACGCTATACTAATATAATATTATAATTATAAAGCTGAAGAGTTTCTTTGTTTGCTTAAACGCGCTAATCTCAGGAACTACTGATCCGAATTGGATATTTATTTTAATGTTAAATAGCCCATTCATCGAGGAAGGCTATAACGCTATATAACACTAACCAAATGCGGGTGAAACCGCGGGCACAGATAATGTTTAAATAAACGTACTATCACGCCCCAATCACCAAAGGGTAGGCACCTTACCTGGGTAGGCAGAGTCCAAGGGGTAATATGCTCCCTAAAGCACATTCTGCCAAAAATGTAATCGAGAAAGTTACACAGGATGGCTTCATGTTTAATTAACAGATGCCACCTTGGGGGACTGGTCTGCTCTGGTCTGGTTAATTTAAGATTTAATTAACCGACTTCAAAAAAAGGAGGAGGTTCTCAATTCGACTGATTTTTTTTTGTTAGCATCTTTATTGTATAATTTGTGTCTGACAAGCCGACTTCATGACGTGGTTTAAAGGCATCTTTTACGAAGCAAAGGTTTATAGATCATATACAACTTTGCTTTGTAAAAGATGTTGTTAAAAAAAAAACGGTTGAATTGAGAATCTCTTCCTTTTTTGAAGTCGGTTGAAAAGAGTAAACCTTGTTCTTGGTAGAAGCAACATTCCGAACCGGTGGTATATTCACATAGTTAATTATCTTGTTGAATAAACGATAAGTGTTTGTTTCAAACCTATAAAAATAAAGAGTTTTGACCGTTGACTTTTGACCACTATACCATATAAAAAGATATTAAATAAAGCCAGCGGTGTCTTATATGCGATTTTAATTTTTCGCTAGATTTTAAAATCCCTTTGCTTTCACTTCGAAGGATTATTTCAATATGGTTGGTTGTGTAACCATGATCTTTATGACGCAAAAATGGGAACCAACAATTGAAGGTCGCGAAAGTCAGGTAGCTTTAGTGTATAATAGCTAGATTCGCTAAAACACATAATATATGGACAAACGCAATTAAAAAAAAAGGTTAGGTTTAGTTTTAGTTAAACACACTGTTAATTCATAATCCGTTTAACTGGTCGTAATCTTGCATGTGGTTTATTTATTTATTATTATTCAAAGTTTACACTATCCTAGGTTAATTATAACTAATGTGGTTAATTATAAATAACGACTGGTCTTAAGTATAAGACAGTTAAATACAAACACCTTTAATTAGTTATTGTATTTAACTGTCTTATACTTAAGACCGGTCGTTTTGGCGATCTTTGGGGGAGGCCTATGTCCAGCAGTGGACGTCTTTCGGCTGAGATGATAATGATGATGATACTTAAGTTAATTTTTTTATAACCCTAGCATGTGTGAATACAAAAAACTGTTGGTAAACCCTAAATAATTGAATGAAATAAATAAATAAAACGATCATGATCCATGGCCTCCACTAGGAAATGAGACGTACCGCTAACTTGACAAGGACGTACAATGCGTACTTTGTATACCTTGATAAGTATAATAAGTAGTTGAATAACCGCAATGGTTATAGTAGGTACCTTATTCGAGTCGTCAACGTCGCAAGCCACCCGTGTACAAAATAATTTAAAGCCTACTAACAGTTTGTACCTAAAACGAGCTACATTCGTTTTTTCGTGGCTTGCATAAAGAAATCCATGGCAGTGAGGAAACCAGAGAGATAGTGACAATAAAAATATTCGCATTACCAATAAAACCATTCAATTTTTATACTTTAAACTGACACACCAATTCCATAGTTTCAAACTAAACACGTATGCTTCTGCTATTGACACATAAATACGGTTAGGTATACATAAATACGTATAATAAACATCCATGACTCGAGTGCAAAGGTCCATGTTCATCACACAAAAAATTTGCCCTTAGCGGAATTCTGGTGGCCAGCGTCTCTGACGCGACGACTAACGGTCGTCAACGGTCTGTCTAACATGCGTACGAGTATTTATAATACATTTTAATATGTTTGATAATAAAATGTACCTAATTCTTATTTGTAAAAAAAATCCCGGAACCAGAGAGTTAATTTATGCTAATATTATAAAGATGAAGAGTTTGTTTGTTTGCTTGAACGCGCTAATCTCAGGAACTACTGTTCCGATTTGAAAAATTATTTCAGTGTTAGATAACGCAGGTGAAACCGCGAGCATAACTAGTTAAGTAGTAGTGGAATATAACAGAGATTGCCAGTGAACTATTTGTGTGGTTAATTTGTTTCCAAGTGATGATACACCTTCGAGTCTTCGAACTTCGAACATTCCGCCTATACTAGTTAACTGTGCCACAGTTAAGTACTGATATTTGCCGTAGCTTACATAATTATAAGTTCGGTAACTCGTCGCCGACAAGCGCTTTGAAACACCAAGTTCATTTTCAGAGAATTTAATGAAGTTGTATTTCATTTCAAAGGCGCTGTTTATCGACGTACCTATACAAAACATGTACCAGTACATAATAGTATCAGAAGGATGGGGACGGGAAACCTATCGGAGCTGAATACTGAAAATGTAGTGGTTTAGTATTTTTAATAATTGGGTTTATATTTTATCTGTGTTACGCGCTGGTGGCGCTTCTAAAGGCAATATAAAAGACAATTGTTTGACTGACATGAGTTAATAACTTACTTAATCTATGGATATTGATTGAATAGGGTAGATCCTCTGAGTACTAAAACCAATGGAGATGGGATACCTACGAAAAAATTGAGTCCTATTTTTAATGAGAAACATAAATGGCGCATTTGCGTAGTGTCATTCCACTATAATTATTTACATACTCTATAATGAATAATTGTTGTCTCTTTTTACGTACAGTATTGTAGGCTTGTTAAAATAAGATAGATAGAGATTTATGAGTACAATATCGATATTAATTATATTTTATCTAGCACTTAGCAGATTGTTCGTATAGATTAATAGGTAGGTCGTCTCCATTGGTTTCTACTCAGAGAGATCGGAGAAACAGTCACAGAGCGCTGTAACTATTTGTATATAAAGAAATTGAAAATGATTGACAATCTTCTAATGTAGTTTTAACAGTAGAATGATCAGTTGGTATATTTTGAAAAAAAATTACATTATGGTTAGTTAAATGTTGTAATAACAATAATGTATGAAAATATATTCAGCATGCATTCCACGTATTCCTTTAACCTACATTCGTGTATAACAGCTTGTCTTGATTTGATAGATGTAGCATTACGTATTTACCAAATGTGATAATAATTTTGAAAATGTTTTGTGTTAGTTATTAAGGCATATCCATGGTCAAGATTTGTTTCAAAATTCAGTACTTACATAAGTGGGAAGATAAATTAAAAGGAACAGCAAAGTCCTACTTTTATCTACTTATAACTACTTATATCCAATAATAAAGGTGGGTCAGTTTGATAAATGGTTATTCAAAGTCAAAGTCAAAGCATTGTTGTTCTTGCAAATGCAGCAATGTATATTTTTTTGCTGAATGTCTGTGAATTTCTTTGCTGGGCTTAATGTCTGAATGTCAAGTGATATATTGCTAAAGTTTCAACAATAAAGCATAGAGCCCGGAGTTTTATAATTTTCAAGGATTTTGCATAAGCCACGCTTCTGTGGTAGCAGCATCGAAATGCTCTCGAGCTTGAAGTACGATTCATAATCTTTTTATTCTTTATCAACATATCGTATTTGAGAATGTAAACATTCTCCAAATTATATATAAGCCTGTTTAACTGTTATTATATGTGAAATTGATATTAGAGTACCTTTTTGCTTTTATCGGAGGACTATATTCCGTAAGGATAGTTTGAATAAAACCCAACATAGGTTTTATATTATATATTTTTATTTTAATGCTATATGCGTATGATTAAACTTTTTAAAAAGTTATGTTTATTGAAGTCACAGATTAACAACTATCAAATTTAGAAGTAAGAAGGACGTTATTATAGAAATGACTGACACATCTGAACGACAAACGGTGAAAAAAAGTAGATACATAACATACATAACATCACGCCCACGATCCCCGAAGGGGTAGGCAGAGTCGAAGGGGCAGCAAGTCCCTTCAACCACATTCAGCCAAAAATAAAACCGGGCTGGGTCAGATGGAAAATTGTGAAAAAGCAGTGACAAGCGGCTAACCTGTCGCTTACACAATCACACACCCAAAACCCGATATACCATTAGTCGCCTTTTACGACATGCTAGGCAAGAACCACAGTTGGCATATTCTTTTTAAGTCCCAGACCAACATGGGACAGTGGGCTGGGTTGGATGGAAAGCTGCGAAAAAGGAGTGACAAGTGGCTAACTCGTCGCCTACACAGTCACATACCCAAAAGCCCGAAAACCATTAGTCGCCTCTTACGACATGCTAGACAAGAACCACAGTTGGCACAATCTTTTTTGTCCCAGATCAACATGGGCCAAGTCCCAGACCAACATGGAAAAAGTGAAAAAAAGTCTTTGAGATTTTTCTTTCTTTGGCCACAGTAATTCCGTAAAAATTTGGGAGAAAATACGTGATGTTTCAAATTGTATCTTAGTGCGTAAGACTGCGGTACCAGGGCAGGGACACGGTGCTGGCATAAATACGAATCACAGAAACCCAGGTGGGACGTGCTCTGATTCCTGATGCTTGTCATGCCAGAACAAGACGGCTTTGCAGGTCAAACGGTTGCTGCTGTAATTGAGACTACAGAAATACGGCACGGTCTACACGTTGATCATGTTAATGTACTTTTAAATCAAATTTGGAAAAGATTACTGTTGCATCAATTTCAAGATCTATGGTCATGATGTATGTAGTCGTGGTTTATTTAATGTAACATCTGATTGTAACTAATTAATGCATTCAATTAATACTTAAATATTCCAAAGTGGACGTGTTTTGGCTAAGATGATGGTGAGGTATTGACAATTGTCAATAGCATCGCGGCATCGGAAGAAACTAATGTGGTTTGACTCGATGTAACCATATTTTCGTTCAGAAAAAAACTTTTCAAATTCAATCGGTTTGAGTATTCTACTACTACTAATGTACATACATACAAACCATTAGTCGCCATTTACGACATGCTAGGCAAGAACCACAGTTGGCACATTCTTTTTTTTTTGTCCCAAATCAACAAGCTTTTAGAAGCCTTTAGTAGCTTTTACGGGATTTTGGGTATGTGACGAGCTAGCCACTTGGCACTCCTTTTTCACAGCTTTCCATCCAACCCAGCCCACTGTCCCATGTTGGTTTGGGACTTAAAAAGAATATGCCAACTGTGGGTCTTGCCTAGCATGTCGTAAAAGGCGACTAATGGTATATCGGGTTTTGGGTGTGTGATTGTGTAAGCGACAGGTTAGCCGCTTGTCACTGCTTTTTCACAATTTTCCATCTAACCCAGCCAAGCTTTATTTTTGGCTGAATGTGGTTGAAGGGGCATGCTGCCCCTTTGACTGCCTACCCCTTCGGAGATTATGGGCGTGATGTTATGTATGTATGTATGTAAGTAGCTTTTAGTAGTATAAAAGAAGCTGGTATCTCAGTGGCCCGCTTTAGTGCGGTACTAGAGACACGGTGTTGGAATCATTATGCGAATCGCAGCGACTCAGGTGGGACGTGTTCGGCTTCCTAATGCCCTCTGGGAACATCTTGGGTTTACAGGTGACACGAATATTTGCACAATTTAGTTATTTCAGGGAATACGGGACGTTGTACCGTGTGTTATCAGGAGTCAAACTGTGTTGTGTTGCTGTCAAACAAAATTATGTGGAATTAGAAAATTAAGGGAGGTTGCATCATGTGTTATATGAAGTTACACTGTACGGCTATCGAACTAAAAGATTTTTCAAGTGCAAATGTTTGACTGGCTCGATGGCGCATTCGGTAGTGACCCTACCTCATGCGTCAAAAGTTGTGGGTTCGATCCCCACCCAGGACAAACATTTGTGTGTGTTTGTTCTGCGTCTGAGTGTTAATATCCAATATTTAAGTAACACAAGTGCTTAAGCTACTTACCTCGGAGTCAGATCAATGTATGTGATGTAGTCTGATATTAAATGTACCTAAAATTTAAAATTGTTCCTAATTGGTATGTTCAAAATGAATGTTATAATTCATTATTATTATCAAGATAAACGCTTGTTTTTTTCGACAGTATGAGAATATTACTTTTTGTTAAGTACAATTACTCTCCATAACTACAGCCGATATCATCTTTCTCGCGTTATGTCCCGTGTTTAGACGGGGTCCGCTTAGACCATGATCCAGGATTTATCGAGTCTGGTAATTACATTGCAGCGACTGCCGATCTGACCTTCGAAACCCTAAGATAGGGGAACCAGACAATTTTTGGATCATGGTTACAAATCCAAAGTTGTTTGAATTTGCAGGTTTCATCACGATGTTTTCCTTTACCGTCGAGCTAGTGGTATAAATACGTACATAGATTTAAAAAATCCAGAGGTACGTGCCCGGATTTGAACCCGCACTCCTCGGTTAAGAAGGCTGTGTCCATTGAGCTACCACCGCTCTATAACTACAGCTGATAATGTGACAATAATAAAAAGAGTGAAAACATTACTGGTAGTAATATTGTTAACGTTTCTTTTATAAATAAAAAATAAATATCAGACTACATCACATACATTGATCTGACTCCGAGGTAAGTAGCTTGAGCACTTGTGTTACGGATATCAGAATCAACAGTGGTATTACAAATATATACTTAAATATTGCATATTAACACCCAGACACAGAACAAACACAAGTATTCATCACACGAATGTTTGTCCTGGGTGGGGATCGAACCCACAACACTTGGCGCATGGGGCAGGGTCACTACCGCATGCGCCATCGAGCTTGTCAAATGAATTTTATGAATGATATATTGACTTTGCTGTAATATAAAAGGAAGCATGGAAGGCGCTTTCCGAGTACACAAAAGATTCCACATTGTACAAAGAAGTAAACATATTTACATAGTCCAAACCAGAATTAACGACGAAATCCATCATTCAACAACACAAACATGTCTGTCCAGTCCAAGTAGATATATTTTTTATTTTTATTTATTTATTCTAGCAAACTTTACAGCATTACAACATTCTTATTATCTACTAGCTGTGCCAGCGGTGTCACCCGCGTTTATGGTTAATATTATAAATACTATTTCCGTCATACATGATTTCTATGTAACTTTAACCATTAAGCCTGCACACGCGATGGAAGCTTAAAAAATGGAGTAACTTCTCCCGTTTTCCCAACATTTCCCTTCACTACTCTGCTCCTATTAATTGTAGCGTGATGAAAAGTATACTATAACCTGCCCAGGAGTATGAAGAATAATCGTTAAAATCCGTCGAGTACTTTTTTTCTTCTATAAGGAACATACAGACAGACAGACAGACAGACAAAAATTTTACTGATTGCATTTTTGGCATCAGTATCGATCACTAATCACCCCCTGATAGTTATTTTGAAAATATATTTCATGTACAGAATTGACCTCTCTACAGATTTATTATGAAACTTGGTACAATTATTCTTCGTACTCCTGGGCAGGTTATAGTATACTTTTCATCACGCTACAATCAATAGGAGCAGAGTAGTGAAGGGAAATGCTTCCGTCGCATGTGCAGCCTTAATGGTTAAAGTTACATAGAAATCATGTATGACGGAAATAGTCTTTATAATATTAAAAATAACCATAAAAGCGGGTGACACCGTTAAATGCTTACATAGCCAATTAAAAAGTTTGTGATATTAAGATTAATTTAAAATGGACGGTCGAACACGGGCTATATGGAGAAAAAGGCATTATTAACAATTTAATAGAAGAGAAAAAAAAATATCGTGAGGTTGATATATGTCCGGTGAATGTGTGTGACGTGTGTGACGATGTGCGTATGTGTTAGTGTAAATATGAGTTGAGTGTGTATATAGGTAACCTTTGGACATATGTTGGTTTAACACAAAGAGAAACCTTCGTAACGGTGGGGTATGCTAATTCGGTTATCAATGTAATTCCTCGGCGGTTTAATATCGTCTCCGCGGAAGATTAATGGGCCAAATGTGTCACCGAGCGATTGTCCCGTTTGAGCTCGCCACGTACTTGCTATATGAGTTTGGTACCCGGTAAGAAAGATATGAAATATCTTCCTTGGTTGGCGTTTCTAATAAGTAGCAAGCTATGTATTCAATAAAAAATGCTGAAAAGGGATACTTAGTTCTCGCACATATACGTACGAGACTGGCCCGTTGGTCGAGTGATCAGAGACCCTGGCCATGAAATCAAGGGTTGCGGGTTCGAATCCCGCTAGGGGCAAATGTTTCGTGTGATGAACATGGACATTTGTACGCGAGTCATGGATAAACGTATTTAAGTATGTCTATCGTTCACCTAGTATCCATAGCACAAGCATAAGCTTAGATTGGGACTAGGGAATTGATGTGTCAGTCTGAAGAATTTATTTAATATAGCCCAGGGATATAAATATTTAAATTATGAGGAAATCTGAGCATTCAGATAATTCGTTCTCCTTTCTTAATCTTTCGAAGGCTATGTATTCTAACTACATTATATTAGATAAATAAAAAAATAAAATAAAAATCAAACTACATCTACATATATTGATTACGAATATCAGAATCGACAGTGGTATTTTACAAATATATACTTAAATATCGTATATTAACAACCAGACACAGAACAAACACATGTATTCATCACACGAATATTTGTACCTACCCTGATCGCACCCACAACAACTCTTGGCGCATGGGGCAGGATCACTACCGAATCTAAGAAGGTACTCAAAGGAGATTCATGGAGATGATGACTGAAAAATAACTTAGTACGGAAGTATGTAAAAAGAGTATCAAAAATATCAAGGAGATTATTTCTCCTAATTCTTTCTTCCAAATTTAAAAAGATTAAATTCAAATTCAACATATTTATTGCATATCACAATATAGTACATACATACATTTGTATATTTGGTACTATACTTGTATGTACATACATTCGTATATTTGTAGCAATAATATTTGGAAATTTGCTACTACTACAGATTTTAAAAACTTTACATTTTCTGGATAAAAATATCTGATTGCATAATAGTAATGAAGTACTTTTTCGGATTGGCACTCAATTCTTATTTTAAACGATCACGTTAAAATACAGTCGAATCTTACAAGACCTTTCACCACACTCGCGCCATCTTGTGGATATCTTATTGTAGGAACCATCGTTAAGTTGACCTTCTAACCAAAGACGGGCGATTACAGGTATCATACTGTCGCCGCATCGTGTCAAATAGAGACATTTTGGTGTCACCACGCCACGCCGTGACCCGAATGTCGACGATGTCCTTGCTATATTTCACGTCATTAATCTGACAGACAGATGGACAATAGGGTGGCACAATAGAGGTACCTACAATATTTTTTTGGGTTAAGTGTTTTGGTTTGTGCTTTTTTTTGACATATTGTTAAGATGACAGACGTTACGAGTTTTGATATTTTAATTAAATGATTTTTTAAATAAAATTTAATAGATTTATTTGCTGTGAATTGTAGGTAGATTAGCTTACCCATCTGGGTAATGTATGTAAAATAAACTTTTCTGACGTCTAACGAGACTTAGTATTACGTAGACAACATGCTTTGGACCTTATAACGACTTGAACCTATTGCGGTGAGAGTACCTACATAATCACATTTATCGTCTATGCTTAAAGCTGTATATTACTCGATAGATAATGGACAAAGTAAATTCGAATGTAAGTTTGCTTTCCATTAACTAAACAATAAGAAAAAAAGATAAGTTTACTTTGTTAAAGAAGAAATATTGTAATATACTCGAGATTAACAGACTTTTCACTGGAAAAATACTTTTTAGTTACAAGAATTGTGAAAAAAAAACGCACAGTACCCGCATAAATTATAACACATTTTATCCAAGTGTATTAAGAATTCTTTTATTTAGCTCAAAACTAAGCTAACTTGACTATAGTAAATATATTCTTCATTAAATTATTACTGTATTATATATGATACGAAGTGTAGGTATCTGAAAGCATAATGTACATACATAAATGTTGCGTAATTATAGTTAACCATTTGCAAAATTGGATAGATAGTAAGTGTACGTCAATTGATTATTATGTACGATCGAGGCCTACAACGCCATAAAAAAAATTCACTACATAGCTACTACTAAAACGAGGAAAAATGTAAAGTGTATGTAATGTCAGGTTTTATTAAAGCGACTGGAAGAGTCAGGATGAGGTGTTATGTCATTATCGTACACATTCTACAAAAACATTTAACGTCGATACTCACCTACGCCGGTCGAAGTTACGCAAGACGCGATCCGGTCTTCACATCACTCTCATCTATATTTTATTATTTAATTTACAACTAAAGAACCATTGTAAAGTTAAAAAAGGACGCCATTTTTGTGGCAATAAAAACACTTAGAAATAAGGTTGTCAATCACAGCACTATTGCAGTCATAGTCACTGGCACGAAATAATTCGGAGTGAGAAACAAAAATTGCCGTTCGATTTTTAAATCTTCCGGTGGCGCGTCGAGCTCTGGTTCTGGCGAAGGGCTGTCGTGTGGAGTGGTTGGTTTTTCCGGTTGGTTTTTTCGGTTTTTACAGATCGTGGTTGGGTGTTTTTTGGTGGTGTAGACGCGTGCATTCGGCCGCTCGGGCTGGGGCGGCGGTGGCGTCGGGCGGCGCGCCGGCGCGAACGTTGCACCCCTGCTCACGGGGCCGGAGCTAGGGCGGAAGGGGGTTCTCAGATCTAGTAAATTTTATTCACCGCTAGAGATTTGTAATAAAGTTAGTTTCGTGCACATTTTATAAAAAAAAATTAAAAGAGGTCACCAATTATATTTTGTGTTAGTTTTTTAGACAGTAAAATGGAGACATATGGATTTTAATGTAACATAATATTTTCAGCATCTTTAAGTAGGTCAAACTTAGCCAAGTAATAGTATTATTTTATGTTAACATAAGCTTTATCGCAATTCTTTTATGAGTTTTCTATAACCATCTTTCTGATAAGGAACTTGGCCTTTTCAATTAATGAATGATTTTTAAAAAAATTATATGGTCTCACTTTTTACTACTCAATAAAGTCTCTTTAAACTCAAATTTTTGCAATAGGACCAAAAAACTTTTTAATTACTACATATCCAGTAAACATGACGCCACATTATTCCCAAATCCGTCCCCTCTGAAAGCGACAAAGGTTCTTCGCGCTTCGGGTAAAGCCGAGTTGCTCCGAGCGCGGCCGAAGGGCGACAGCCCTGAAGTTGTCCCCGACTAGGCTAGACCCCCCCGCCGCTCACAGAGTGAAAACGATGTAATCAGATTTGACAGACGTAGTGATGTACCTACTTTGACAGTGTCGATGTTTTACAAGGAGCAGTGGTAGTTCAATGGTAAAGACACGTGCATCATCCGAGGGATATGGGTTCAAACCCAGCACTTTGTACGTATTTATACCACTATTTCGGCGATGAGAAAAAACATCGAGATGAAACCTGTTCGTACATGTATGGATGTGTGAGTCACCATGATCCAAATTGCCTGGTTCCCCTATCTTTATGAAGGTCAGATTGGCAGTAGGTTCATGTCATTATCATACTTGTTAAATCCTGGATCATGGTCTAAGCGGATCCCTCATAAACACGGGATATGACGCTAGGTGCCACCTTTGAGGTCTGCTATGGTCGGGTCAAGTCAAGTTTTTTTCTTTATAATTATTTATATTATTTTCTTATTGTAGAATATAGACCAGGCCCACTTTTAAACATGGCTAAAAGGTAAATATGGTTCATACACCTGGTGTTGAAAAGAGTAACTACCGAGTTTCCTACCGGATTCTTCTCTATAGATGCAACATTCCGAACCGGTGGTAGAATCATATTTCTTTATCTGTATTTGATGATTTATGAGTGTTTTTTTGGAACCTGTATAAATATAGAATATTTCGACTTTGGCTTTGACTGAATTAACTAGTTTAAGATGTCATTGTTTGCCGAGATTCGGCATCGGCGACTGTTTTAAGTCTACCTTTTGCGAGGTGTAAGTGTTTGGGCGCCGTTGTTCGGCCTTCTCATGGGATCGAATATGGCTCACATAGCTACCAAGCCTCAATACTATTATGGAAATAGATCCGGCGAAGGTAGGGCCACAAATACCGAGACTCATAACAAATAGTTGTTTCATCAAAAAATATTTGTCCGGGGTTCAGTAAACGAGCCTTGTGTTGAACGTCTTGACAATTGCACCAACGGGGCTGTCAAATGTCAAGAAGGTAGATATATCATCAATATTATTTCTACTTTTCAGTGTGCATCCATGGTAGTAGATTTTGAAATTAAGATACACGTTAGAATAATAACAAATGCTATTGTTAAAACGCATAACGCATGTTTAGATAGCGGTGGTAGCTCAATGGTAAGGACACGTGCCTCTAAACCGAGGAGTGCGGGTTCAAACCCGGGCACGTACCTCTGGATTTCAAGTCTATGTTCGTATTTGTACCACTAGCTCGACGGTCAAGGAAAACATCGTGATGAAACCTGTAAATTCAAACAACTTTGGATTTGTAACCATGATCCAAAAATTGTCTGGTTCCCTTATCTTCAATGTAATTACCAGACTCGCTAAATCCTGGATCATGGTCTAAGCGGACCCCGTCTAAGCACGGGACATAAACGCTAGGAAGATTATTTATTTATTGTTGAAACGCAATTTCATATTTTGTTATTGTTCTCGTAGTGGAAAATACTAGTAGGTGTGATAATAAACAATTTCGACGCTGTTAATTGATAATAACTTAATATACATATAAGCGGAAATTACGATATACATAATATATTGTATATTATGTGTTTAAATAAATAATATTCATCGAATATTAATTGGTGTTATTTTATGTAAGTAGTAATTGGTATCTACAAACTTGATTTAACATATAAAAGATGATGAAAAAAATTCTAAAGACGGAACCGTTAAACAGAAATTATTTTTCTAATTATTCTGTACTTTTAAGCTGATGTAAGGGCTTTTTCTGTTACTATTATTCAGTATAGCAGCGCCCCGCGGTTTCACCTGCGTAGCTCCCGTTCCCGTGGGAATACGGGGTTAAAATATAGCCTATGTTACTTGCTGATAATGTAACTTTCTATTGGTGAAAGTATCTTTCTTTCTTCTTTCTAATGGAAGTGTGTAAATTACAATAACTGTAGGGTACACATTAGTTATTAACTGACTGCCTCGTTGGTCTAGTGGTAGCATGCGCCGCCTAAGGACCAAGAGGTCCCGGGTTCAAATCCCGGGTCGGGCCAAAAATTTGTGGCTGGGTATTTCAATATTCAAATTACTCAGTAACAGCCCGGAGTCAGGAAGTTGGCGGTTTAATCACCCCCCGTGCCTCGGAAAGCACGTTAAGCCGTTGGTCCTGCGCCTAACCTCTCTCCGGTCATGTCGGATTGCCGTCTCACCGGACTATGAGAGTGAAGGAATAGAGAGTGCACCTGTGTTTGCGCACACACTTGTGCACTATAATATCTCCTGCGCAGATGGCTAATCCTCGTTGAGATTGGCCGCCGTAACCGATATCGGTTAGGAGGACATTAGTTATTAACTATTTCAATATTCTGAAAGTTACAGCTTTGCATAATAATTAATTTAAATACTCCTAATTTAAATTCAAAATGTATTTATTTATGTAGGCTTCAAAAAGTACTTATAAATTGTTAATCATCTATCTAATCTACTTTAGAATGGAATAGAATAGAATGCTTTATAATGCTTACACAAATCTAGCCCGACCCAGGATTTGAACCGGGGAAATCTTGGTCCATAGACGATGCATGCTACCACTAGACCAACGAGGCAGTCAAATAATGTAATAACTAATATAAACTATCGATAATTCGATGCAATAACCTGTCGATATACCGCCATCCTTACCGATCTCTGTGGGCTGGTTGCGCGGACATGCGCGTCGCCATCGACGGTCCGCCAGGTGCTTCCAGAACATACAAGACCTGGGATATGAAATGCTGTTTGTTACCAGAACAAAAGATGACGGTATCTCTTTAACAGGAGATGATATAAGAGAAGGCGGTATAAGATCAGAAGCAGTATTTTGGACGGGGGTGTTGGCAATATAAGAAGAAGAATAGTATTGTGTCTTACCGAGCTGGCATATGGCGAGATCATGGGTCGAAAGAGGATTTAAGGAGATAAATTATTTCAATAGTTGTTTGATTTGTGACAAGCTTGATGGCGCATTCGGTTGTGATCCTGCCCCATGCGCCAAGAGTTGTGGGTTCGATCCCCACCCAGGACAATTATTCGTATGATGAATACTTGTGTTTGTTCTGAGTCTGGGTGTTAATATCCAATATATTTGTAATACCACTGTTATTTCTTATATGTTATACAAGTACTTAAGCTACTTACCTCGAAGTCAGATCAATGTATGTGTTGTAGTCTGAGATTTTTTATTTATTATTTATTTATAATCAATGAGTGTCAGTGGTGACAACTCAATGGCAGGGACATGCATCACATATTTGAGGGGCGTGGGTTCAATCCACGCAACCACAATCGTACAAATTTATTTATACCACAAGCTCAGCGGTGAAGGAAAATATCGTGATGAAACTTGCACCTTCAAATACCTATGAATGTGTAATGTGGAAATGATTCAAATTGTCGGGGTCCCCATCAAAATGTTACGGAGGTTAGATAAGCAGTCGTTTTAATCTTGAATTATGGTCTAAGCGGACCCCAAGATGTAACTTAAACGAGCACTTTCAGAACTCCCGTCTCCAGACTGACACACTAATTCCCTACTTCCAAACTAAGCTTATAAGCTTGTGCTATGGATACAAGCGAACGGATAAACATACTTAAATACGTTTATAAACATCCGTGACTCCAGTATCCATGATCATCACACAAAACATTTGCCCCCAGCTGGATTCGAACCCGCGTCCCTTGGTTTCGTGGCCAGGTCTCTGACCACTAGACCAACGGGCCTGTCAAACATAACCTTTACAGCCATAAAACTATAGATGAACAATGGTCCAATTCGTCTAGTTGCCATCTGTCAGAAGGTACACATACATCGGTTTGGCAGCAGTTTCTAAGTAATAACCATCTTCCTCAATCCATAATTATGGTCACACGACCTGGCGTACCCGATAAACAACGGTTTTCAAGACAGTTTAATGACGTCATTCGTCACTGTCACGTCCGTCTCTCGCACCCAACAGCTATTTGTACAAACCCCTTGCCCGGAGGGTAAATATGTTTCCAAAACCGTTGCATTTTTTACAAAACAATGCTTTTTGGTCGGAACAAAAGTTCGGCCGACTGAAAAGAGGTTTGAGTTCTTTTGTAAAAGGAAACGAAACGTTTGTGTTGTTTTAAATAACACTTTTGCAGAATAAATAGGTATTTGTCGTCGTTAAATGCCAAAGAATGCGTTTGAGTGGCTTCATCATCCTTCCTAACGTTACATTCTTTTTCTTGTCGGGGTTTTTTAAGACCACAGGTTCCCAACCTTTTTTGAATTGCCCCTTAATAACAAAAATAAAACATTTAACGCCCCCCTTTGCATATACCAATATACAATTTTCAGATTTCTGTATATTATGTATTAATAATTACAAATTAAATTAATTATCTCTCTGTAATCGCGCAACTCGTGGTCATGTCTGAGGGTCATAATGAACCCCATTTGCCTTTTTGAAATGAAATGAAATGAAATGAAATGAAATGAAATGATCTTTATTTACGTAGGCTCAAATAAGCACTTATAAATCGTCAGTACATACAAATGAAAATAAAAATTTACCACCGGATTCGGAAAGTAGCTTCTACCGAGAAGAACCGGCAAGAAACTCGATAGTTACTCTTTTCATCGCCAAATTTACAATAAGTATCGATAACAATTATTATATCCTTAAGCTACTATGCTATACAAATCTAAAAAAGTAAATATGTATAATAACAATTACAAATATTTGTCACTTAAAAAATCTTCTATATTATAATAAGCCTTTCTCATAAGATGATTTTTAATGTGTAATTTAAATCTATGCATAGGCAGTTCAATTATATTGCCTGGTAGTTTGTTAAATAATTTTATACTTAACCCCCTAAATGAACTACTAGTCTTGTGAAGTCTTAGATACGGAACGGCAAGCTTGTGTTTATTTCGGGTGTTAAAATGGTGACAATCAGATTTTTGAATAAAGTTATGAAAGTTCTTACGTACATACATAATACAGTCAAAGATGTATTGTGATGGCACGGTTAATATGTCAATTTCCTTGAACATATCTCTTAGCGAATCTCGAGGTTTCAGGCCATATATAGCCCGGATGGCCCTCTTCTGCAACACAAAAATAGTTTGTATGTCAGCAGCGGACCCCCATAATAAAAGGCCGTACGACATTACGCTATGAAAGTAACTGAAATAAACCAATCTCGCCGTCTCAATATCAGTCAAGAGTCGTATTTTCCTAACTGCGTATGCTGCTGAGCTGAGTCTTCCAGCCAAAGCCGTAATATGAGGGCTCCATTGCAGCTTGGAATCGATAGTGATACCAAGAAAAACTGTAGAATGAATGATTTCAATAGGTTCATCATTCATGCATATTTTAGTGTTTACTTGTCTTACATTGGGCATTGAAAATTTAATACATTTCGTTTTCTTTGAATTTAATAAAAGATTGTTTGTAGTAAACCAATGTAGTACTTGTGAGAGAGTATTATTTACGTCGTCAAAATTTGTTTTTTTTCGGTCAACTCTAAAAATCAAAGATGTGTCATCGGCAAACAATACTATCTCACATAAATCTTTTGTATAATATGGAAGGTCGTTTATATAGATTAGGAAAAGCAAAGGTCCTAATATCGAGCCTTGGGGCACTCCCATAGATAAAGAAGCGCCAGAAGAATCAGTTCCGTTGATGTTGATTTTCTGTATTCTGTCAGTTAGGTACGACTGAATCAAGTCAAGCGAGTTATTCATAACACCATAGTGCCGTAACTTCATCAGCAACGTTTGGTGGTCGACGCAATCGAAAGCTTTTGACAGATCGCAGAAAACTCCTATAGCGTCCTGCTTGTTTTCCCATGCGTCAAAAATATGACTGACGAGGGCTACTCCTGCATCAGTGGTAGATTTTCCTTTAGAAAAACCGTATTGTTTATCATGTAATAGCTTATTATTTTCAAAATGAGCTATTAACTGGGTGAATATAATTTTTTCGAATATCTTACTAAAAGCAGGTAGTATAGATATAGGTCTGAAGTTGGTTGGGTCACTTTTATCACCTGATTTATACAATGGAATAACTTTGCTTAGTTTCATTAAATTGGGAAATTGGCCTACATCAATACATTTATTAAACATGAAAGCTAAATATGGTGCAACGTGGTGAATTATATTTTTTAGAATATCAACTGAGATGCCCCAGAGATCTTCAGTTTTCTTAATGTTTAAAAGTTTAAAATGTTTCAAAACTACCCCAGAATCAATATGTGTAAAACTAAAAATAGTTTTACATTCATTCACTTTTGACTTCAAAAGGGAGTTAGCAAGACGCGGGCAGGAGTTTAGACTGCTTGTCGTTGTGAGTGGGATGTTGGAGAAGAAAGATTCAAATACATTGGCCACATCAGCATCAGAATGAAAACACGTACCATCAATATTAAGAGAGATCTTGTTGTCTTGTGTTTTATTTTTACAAGTCTCTTTATTTATGATTTTCCATGTTGCCTTACTTTTATTGGCAGCTGATATAATTTTTCCTTTTAAATAACTAGATTTAGCAATTGCACAAACCTTCTTAAATAACTTAGAGTAATTCCTAACATACTCTATCAATGAAGGATCATTAGAGTTTGCCTTCATATCATAAAGTTCATATAATCTTCTTCTACTTTTATAAATACCAACAGTTGCCCATTCACAGAATTTTGTCTTTGAATTATAGACCATTTTGGTTTTTTTCGGAAAAGCGTCATTAAATTCTTTTTCAACAACATTGAAAAACTTTTCATACATGTTATCTACTTTTGTATAATTAAAGTTATGTGCAAATATTTTATTACGAATATTTTCGGAGAATTTTTCAATCCGAGATGCAGTGATTGGTCTATATACAATGCTTGACGAAGACAGCACATCTCGGTGCTCGAAAGCCGCTATTTGGCCAGTATGGTCTGAATTTACAATGTTTATAATAGATTTTTTTTGTACAATGCAATTACAGAAAATATTATCTATACATGTAGATGATGTGTGAGTCACTCGTGTTGGTTCGTTAAAAAGGTTGTTTAAATTGAAAGATTTAAAAAGATTCAGAAACCTAACAGAGTCTTGTGTATTATCTAAAATATTGACATTAAAGTCCCCACACACAATAATTTTTTTGCTACATGTACTAACTTTCCTCAATACTTCTTCCATTACAGATTCAAAGATAAAAAGACTAGCAGAAGGGGGTCTATACACACATATAATAACATGATGCTCTATTTCTACACATGAAATTTCTATAATGCGTTCCATTGAGAGCGAAACAATATCCTTACGTTCCTTAAATTTTATTGAGTTTCGCAGTAAAATAAGCGACCCGCCTCTAATTGCGGAGCTTCGAGTAAATGCGCTACTAACATTATAGTTATTTATACTGACAATTAATTCATACTGATTGAACCAATGCTCAGTGATACATAATATGTGGACATTCATATCTTCTAGAGATAATTCAATTTCTAGTTCTTTGCCGGAAAAGCCCTGTATGTTTTGGTGAACAATATTTAAGTAATTGGGTTTTTCCTTAGTCACAATTGTGCAAGAGACGTCCTCTATTGTCTTAAAATTAAATTTAAATTATTTGGAACGAGTTCCAAAGTCTGTGTAAATAAAAAATTAATATTGAAGGCTAACAAATTAGCCAATTGTTTCTTAATTTTATTAGGCAAATAAAAGGTTTTGCCAGTCAGTATTAAACTATTACTAATAAATTTATTTGTGTCAAAAAACACAAATTGGTCACTATGACAAGTCAAATTGTAAATTAATGTATTCAATTTATGAATACTATCATTTTGTCCTGGTGTGTAATATCTACAGAAGGGTAGTGCACACAAATAGATTTTTTTTACTTGTAGCTCTGATAGTATAGAAAAGCCCTTTTAGGCTCGCTATCGCCTCCTCGATAATCTCCAGCGCCTACTAAGGGGTGGTACCACCCCCGTTGGGAACGTATGGTTTAAACCAGTAGTTCCCAAACTTATTTTTCTCGTGGACCACTTTCAAAATGTTACTAGTTTCGATGGACCCCCTGCTGCTACATTTCTACCACATTCTTAAAGTCGCCAAAAAATGAAAAAGTGTCGCTTCTGAGTTCTGTCCCTATATTCCGACAGGTAAAATAAAAACGAAAAATGGTACATTTTATAACACTTTATTTATTAAAAGAATAGAATTGCGAGAAAAAATTAAAAAGGTAAGTCACAATTTTAATTAATGGGAAGGATGTATTTGGTGGAGTGTCAGCAAACGATCAATGTTTGGCTTTATTTTTGTGAGCAATAACCGCAAATCCCCCCGCTCTGTGATGTTTAATTTGCTCCTTTTTTTTGTTAAGAGATTTGTAACGGCACTAAAACTCCTTTCTACAAGGTATGACGAGGGAAAAGCTATTAAAAATTTCCTTGCGATTTCCCACAGTCCAGGATATTTTTCGGGTATTTCTGCTTGCAGCCAAAATGTTTGGTAGCCTTTTCTAAATTTCACCTTCAGCTCCTCATTGGTGCTTAGCTCGAGCAGCTCCTCTTGTAATACAACATTGGCCACTTCCGTTTCATCAAATGGATTTATGATCCATGGTGGTATATCCATTGTCAGCATATCTTCAAACCTGGTTTTGAAGTCAACATGCAGGGCACTTAAATGTTGACTGTAGGTATGGATATCCTCATCAATACATTCTACCTGTGACAAGTTTGGAAATTGAGAGAATTCGCGCCGACTAATGTTTTGCTTCATTAATTTCAATTTCCCAAGAAAAGCCGAAATTATCCCCTTTGTTTTTATTAAATTCAGGCTGTCCCCTTGTAACTGCAAGTTAATATCATTAAATTTTTTAAACAAATCTGTCAAATACGCAATGTCTGTTTTGAATTTGATCAAGTTTTCTTTTAAATCTGGATCTCTGCTTTCTAGGAACTCTAATACGGAATCGAAAACAGAGTAAAATCTCGTTAAGCATGCGCCTTTCAACAACCAGCGTACTTCAGTATGTAAGAGCAGTCGTTGGAAGTCTTCATCATTTTCGTCGCACAATTGAGCAAATAAACGCGTATTCAATGCATTGCTTCTGATTTTGTTGACAGCTTTTATTACAAAATGAAGAGATTGGTTCAACCTGTCACTTAAATGTTTTGCCACAAGATGTTGGCGGTGGATTACGCAATGAATAGCTGTAAGCCCTGGTATAATTCTTTTGAGATGAGTTATAAACCCACGATATCGCCCGACCATTGCAGGAGCTCCGTCTGTTGCCACTGAAATAATGTTTGTAAATGGAATCGATTTTTCCGTAAAAAAATTGCTCAGTACATTAAATATTGATTCGCCTTTAGTGTCAGTCTCCAAAGTTCTGGCAAATAGCAATTCTTCGTGAATTTCTTCCTCCATAATATATCGGACATATGTCAATAATAATGCTTCATTACCGGGTAACGTTGACTCGTCCAGTTGTATAGAAAAATGAGTTTTTTGCAGATGATTGCACAAAAAACATTCGATATCAGAGCTCATTTTATCAATGCGTCTTTGTACAGTATTGTTACTTAATGGAATTCTTTTTAGTACGTCAAATGGAGATTTGTGCAAAACAGTTTTTAAGACTTCTTCAACAGCGGGTAAAATTAATTGTTCTCCAATAGTGTGCGGTTTTCCACATTTTGATATAAGTAATGAGATATTGTAAGATGCCCGCAAGCCATCATCGTTACTTTGAGATGTTGAAGCGAACATACTGTGCATGGTGGGTCTCTTTTCATATTTTTCCTTCAATGTTTGAAAATATTTTAAATCTTTACCTATTTTATCAGTATGACACCTTTTTAGATGATCTTCGAGCTTTGATGGTTTCATAGAGTCATTGCTCAAAACTTTGTTGCATAATAGACACATGGGCAATTGTTTGCCTGCCTCTGATGGAACAAAACCATATTTCAAATAATCGACATTTTTTCTTTGCTGTAGCCATGTTTCGTGTCAGTTAACTTACCTGAAAAAAAAAATGTTTTTGTAACCAAGTTTTTTTCTGAATATAGGTATCACACCGCAGCCTTTGTCAGCACGCGGGAATAGAATTACGGCTTGTGAAGGGACCAACTAATAAACCGCTAAGACAAATACAGACGTATCAATTTTAAAGTAGGTACTTTAAAATTGATACGTCTGTATTTGTTAAAAATTAGTGGTAAATTAGGTAATTTACCACTAATTTTTAATACTACAAATAAAAAACTCAGTATCGAATGCTGATCAAATTTGTGTAGGAAAAAATAAAAGTCGAAATCCCAAAATTGTCCATAAAAACCATAACTAACATCAAATCAATGAGTTCACGCTTAATTGCTCTGCAATATTGCTTATTCGGCCTTTTTAGAGAGGCAGTGCTTCTCTCGTGAAAAAACAATTGAATAAAACGTGCTGTGTTTGTCTTCAAATCGAAAGAGGACAATTAAAATATCCGTAAGTTACTAAGTCACCTATCTATACAAGCAGTTGTGATCAACTGACTAGTACACGTAAACAAAATACTTAATTACTATAACAAAAAAAAAGGTAAGTACTTACTTTTCTTCGGCACTAGCAATCACTGATATAAATTTTCTCACACCTTTTTTTCGAAATTCCGGAAACAAATGAATGAGTTTGCCTTTGGCATCAAGTATTTATAGTGGTGATCAAATTCATGTCTGAACAAGTTTAAGCATTGTCGGGCGGACAGCGCTTTGCAAGTCTGTACACGAAATTGTACGTAATATCATACGCAAGTTTAGACAAGTAACAGTCGCTTGCCTTATTAAAATATTATCTGCTTAGTTAGGTACTTAAAATAATGTAGGTAGGCCCTTATAAAAACTATGCTTGCTCTTTACTATTGACGGCCACTTTGGTTCAGTGGTAGTGGACGCTGCCTCTGAACCAAGAGGTCGCGGGTTCGAATCCCGCGGGGTACAAACATTTGTGTGCATGAACATGTTTGTTTGTATCTGTCCAGGTGTTTTCTATATACAGGGTGTATCGTAAATCGTTTAAAACCTCTTGGCCACGTGGTCTATAGGTCACCCTGAACAATGTTTGTTCTACGACTTATCCAATACAGACATTAAATATTTCGACTTCCCATACAAACCTCGATCAGCTGTTTGGTCATTTTGTATGGGAAGTCGAAAAATTTAATGTCTAGATTGGATAAGTCGTAGAACAAACATTGTTCAGGGTGACCTATAGACCACGTGGCCGAGAGGTTTTAAACGATTTACGATACACCCTGTATAATAAGTATGTATTTACAAAAAAAAAAGTATTTAAGTATGTTTATCGGTTGTCTAGTACCCATAGTACACAAGCTCTGCTTAGTTTGGGACTAGTGGCTATGTGTGAATAATGTCCAAGAAAAGCAGATAAATTTTCGTGGACCCCCATTAGCATCTTATGGACCCCCATTTTTGTTCACGCCTACGTAGACCCCCAGCAAGTCTCCCGTGGACCCCTGGGGGTCCACCTGGACCACTTTGGGAATCACTGGTTTAAACCATAATCCTAGGACTAATCGGGTCTGAGTACAATGATAAACGTTTTTTGAAGTTATTGTAATATTAAAAAGATACTTTTCTGTTTTTTCGCTTTTAAACCTAAACCATTAAACTGATTTTGATCAACTTTCAGATTCAAAATGTTTTTATTTATGTAGACATAAGAAAGCACTTATAAACAGTCAGATTTACATAGGTAAGCCTTAAAGCTACATGAATCTACCACCAGTTCGAAATGTTGATGCTACCGAGAAGAAACCAGCAAAAAACTCGGTAGTTACTCTTTTCAGCGTCAAAGTACTTATTTTAACAAAGCCCATAATCCCGGAAGGGGTAGGCAGAGTCAAAGGCCCAGCATGCCCCTTCAACTACATTTAGCCAAAAATAAAGCCGAGCTGGGTTAGATGGAAAATTGTGAAAAAGCAGTGACATGCGGCTAACCTGTCGCCTACACAATCACACACCCAAAACCCGATATACTATTAGTCGCCTTTTACGACATGCTAGGAAAGAACCACAGTAGGCATATTCTTTTAAGGTCCTAGACCAACACGGGACAGTGGGCTGGGTTGGATGGAGAGCTGTGAAAAAGGAGTGACAAGTGGCTAGCTCGTCGCCTACTCAGACACATACCCAAAAACCCGTAAACCTTTAGTCGCCTTTTACGACATGCTAGGCAAGAACTACAGTTGGCAGATTCTTTTTTTTTTGTTCCAGATCAACATGGGCCAAGTCCCAGACCAACATGGGACTAAGGGGATCAAAGAGTAAATAAAAGATTTATATTTCCCATAGGGCACACGACTGTCTCTAGTCTCTAACCATGTACCAGGCAGACAGAACCGTGGCTAAGCTGCTTCAAAATGTAAGTCAAGTTCGTCGTACTATCTTGTTCCGGACTCTTATTTATACTTCGCCTTTTTCCTGCAAAAACTGTTCGCACTTTATCATTCATTCATAAAATATTCGCCGGAAAAAAATAAACATTAACCAATTCCATTTATGGCGACATCTCTTATCGCATCCGACATTTCACCCACTGCCGTTCTGTGACCCCGGTGCTTTCTGTGAACCTTGTTTATCTAATAATACTACAGTCGAAAGTATCTGTCTGTCTGTGCGTAAAGTTTTCCTTCTTTAGGACTATGACTTAGTTAAAAGACGGGATCTGGATGGGGTGAGAGGATCTGGGGAACAATTTCTTATTTATAATATGGATACGTACATTAAACATATGAATTCTATTACAGATAAGATTGCGTCAGGTTTAAACACAGTCTAAAGCATAGGTGAATTATTTAAAATGTTACATACATAACACCACGTTCATAATCCCCAAAGGGGTAGGCAGAGTGAAAGGGGCAGCAGGCTGAAGGGCAGCCACATTCAGCCAAAAATAAAACTGGACTGGGTGAGATGGAAAATTGTGAAAAAGTAGTGACAAGTGGCTAGCTTGTCGCCTTCACAATCACATACCCAAAACCCGATATACCATTAGTCGTCTATTACGACATGCTAGGCAATAACCCCAGTTGGCACATTATTTTTAAGTCCCAGACCAAAATAGGACAAAATAGGCTGGATTAGATGAACATTTAAAAAAAAGTAGTGACAAGAGGCTAGCTTGTCGCCTACACAATCACATACCTAAAACCCGATATACCATTAGTCGTCTTTTACGACATGCTAGGCAAGAATCACAGTTAGCACATTCTTTTTAATAAATAAATAAAATAATAAATTCTCCAGACTGACACACCAATTCCCTAGTTCCAAACTAAGCATAGGCTTGTGCTATGGATACTAGGTGAACGGATAGACATACTTAATAGGTTTATAAACATCCATGACTCGAGTACAAATATCCATGTTCATCACACGAAATATTTGCCCCTAGCGGGATTCGAACCCGCGACCCTTGTTTCGTGGCCAGGGTCTCTGACCACTCGACCAACGGGCCAGTCGTTTTAAGTCCCCGACCAACATGAGACATTGATCTAAAATGTTTTCACTGTAAATGGGAATAAAATAATAGGGACGTCATACATGGATTTATGAGACGTTATTCTTGTCTTCACATCCCAAAAGAAATGTGTCCATATTATAGTGGTGGCCGTCCATGGGACAATTGTAGGTTGGTCTATGAATGTCAGCAAATGTTCAGAAATTTAAATCAGTATGTATCAAAATTCCCATTAAAAAAAAAACTGTCATTATAATTTTTGTTCTACACGCCAAACTTCCATATCGATAATTACGATTTAGCCCTATCAAGGGTCACTAATGCGTGGTTCCGTAATTGAAAAGGTTTGTGAGTGGGTGATAAGGGGTCTATAATAGAAAATTGGCCTAATTGTTACGTCACAAGAGTTCAACGCCCAGAGATAGGGCGAGACACTGGCGGGCCGATAGCGTCTCGGACGGACAAACGGACTGTAAGATGTATGAAGAGACTGCCGTACTTTCTGTTCGTACTGATAGTATTTTTGGTGTTATTGTTCTTGCACATTGAGCTATTAAGTAATAATAGTTCAATGTTCTTGCAGACATATTAGATTTGATATTGCAGCTGCTGTCAATGTACATGTGAAAGGATTTATATATTTTTTAATTTGACGCAATCTTTTATCACGGATAATCCTACCAATATCATAAAAACTAACGTTTGTGTGGTCAGATGCACTTTATTGTAAAATGTACAGATTCTAATATAGTGAACTGGATTAAGACGTTTTATTATGCAAAATTATATATGAGAAAAACCGTATGGATAAATTTGTCAGTATTTTCACTTCAATTCTGGATCTCAATAATAAAACAAGTAATGATATCTACGATAATCATTTATAGATTTCATTGTTTTACTTAACAAATTATATGCAATATTTTTATTTATCAGCATGTAACGCAATTTAGTTTTGAGAGAAATTAGCAATGCTCTTAGAGAGCATAATTAGGTACCATATAAATAGTACCTAATGACAAGAAAAGGTCGCATGATGAATAAATTTTAAATCGCAAGCAAAACAGCATGTAAGGACTTGTATGTTTCTCTGAATCATTCTATGTAATTCCAAAGTTAAATAGAGCTTTTGATCATTCAAAATAAGGGATGTATTCGATTGTCTCATGCATGGACGCTCCGTAATACTGATATGTGAGCATTTTTAAGTAGATTGAGTGAGAGGCTCTTCATACTGTAGTTGGTAGCACAGCATTACGGTAGTGTGAAAAACTGATTCGCGCCTATTTTTGACACTTGAACTTTCGCGCGCTCAGTGACAGTTCAAAAATAAAACCTCCGCAGTGAATTAGCGTTTTAATTTATTATTTTTTCGTGACAATGCCCAAATTGGCAGTGTTGTTAGTGATGTTTTTCTTTGCAATTGAAGTGGTTGCATTGAAGGAGGGCGAGACAGGCGTCTGTAGTACCACTATGAGGTGAATTGCATACAATAGTGTTTGATGTATGACATAAGGCGAGATGCAAAGTTGACGAATTAATGTGCATATGTTGTATACCTTTGTTTTCTGAACTGATTTTATTGTTTAGTTCTCCCCGAGAATTCGGAATAAGGCCGAAAAGGTTTTCAAATTCAAATTCAAAATATCTTTATTTATATAGGCTTCAAGAAAGCACTTATAAATAGCCAATATACGAAAAAGAACATATAATACTACCACCGGTTTGGAAGATACATTCTATCGAGAAGAATACTATTAGTATATTCCGACTAGTACCGCATGTTAGCTAAAGTCTATTAATTCAATTAATTTATTTCAGCGATAAGTCATATCACATTACATAGTTTAAAATAATAATAATTTCACAATTCACAGATTAATCTATTAATGATTCGACTTTCGCTTTTTCCACTTTTAATTGGTATTAAATAATTATAAATAATGAAACAGATGACAGAACATTACATTATATAACATATTTTATATATTAATATATGTGTGTATTTAAATAGTTATATTGACGCAGTTTTAAACGGTTTTTTTTCGGAGCCTATATGAATCATATTATTTTGAACCTGAAATAAATTATTTTCAATTCTCGTGACAAAAGTTCAAACGTGCTCTATATTCGATTCTAAGGGACTAATTAACGACCGCAAAAAAAAAAAAAAAAAATAAAATATATTTTACTTCAGACAAGTTACATCCATAGGGTTTATTACAGTAGCTTAAAAATAAGCTAGAAGATACTTTAAGTTAATGAAAATTACAAATATTGAGTCAAACCAATTTAAAATAAAAAAAATTAAGTTAGTCAGATGAAAAATTGCAAAACATCTGCTATCCAGCTCTTCCACAGAATCTCAAATCCACACGGTTAGTTGCCTTTTACGACGCGCTAGGAGACCAACACAGTTCAAAGTTTAACACATAAATGTTTGTTATATTTGTTGCAGTTCGCGAAAATATAGGAGAGTCCAGTTTACAAGATACATCAACAAATGGTGTGGGAAAAAGAAATGCATCGCCAGAGGCTACAAAAATCAGGTGACTTGTTGACTTAAGAGCTTATATGCGCGTATAAAACGCTAGTCTGAAACCGCTCTCATAGCCCGTAGCAATATTATATAAGGTTACTAGCTGGCCCGGCGAACTTCGTTCCGCTTAACAGTCAATGACACAATCTGGTTAAATATATTGAGATGTAAGCTATCCTATCTTTTAAGTTGGATCAAACAGCACACAGTGATTTGATTAAAATCGGTTAAGTAGTTTCGGAGTCTATCGCGGACAAACAACGTGACGCGTAATTGATACATATTTAGATTTTTTGTATTTATATGCGAAAGCTACCTACTTATTAATTTCATTAACCTAAGAAACACATTTATATGATTATAGAAAATGAGCAGATTAGTACTTTTAATTCCGTGTGTAAGACATGCAATGATAGAGATTGAAACGGTTTTCTTTCATTCCAGCCGTACACAGTGACATCGAGGCGTGTGATCTGCTGCAGCGGGTACGAGTACCTGTCGGAGGTGGACAAGTGTGCGCCACTGTGCAGCATGCGCTGCGTGGGGGGCACCTGCATAGCCCCCGAGACCTGCCACTGCGAGGCCCCCGCTTACCTGCACCCGGATCACCCCGGCACTTGCGTGCGACCCGTCTGCGAGCCCCCCTGCGTCAACAGCCAGTGCGTCTCTGACAACACCTGTCAATGCAACTCCAACTTCGAAGCCTACGATGCGACTACATGCGTGCCTACATGCCAAGTAGGCTTTGAGCACGACGCAAATTTCAGTTGCATACCAAAATGTGAGCCGAGCTGCGGCCACGGAAAATGCGTGGCTCCGAATGAGTGTTCGTGCAACGAAGGGTACGTCCTCAACAATGGCACTTGTAAACCGAAGTGCGACTGCGAGAATGGCAAGTGCATAGCCGGTGCGTGTGTATGTTCGGAAGGGTACAGCTTATATAATCACACACATTGTATCCCATGCGAGCGGTGTATCAACGGCCTATGTTTGGTACCCAACGAATGCATCTGTGAACCTAATTACACCCTTGACGAGGACACTTGCAGACCGCAATGCGACGATTGCGTCAACGGAAAATGTCTCGTCCCAAACATTTGTACTTGCTTAGAAGGGTATACACTAGTCAATGAGACTCATTGCATGCCAACATGCAACAATTGTATCAACGGCACCTGCACCGCACCTAACGTCTGCAGCTGCCCCTCAGGCTATGAGCTCAAAGACAATGTCTGCAAACCGAAATGTGACAATTGTGTTAACGGAAACTGCATAGCTCCAAACGTCTGTGACTGCTTTGAAGGGTATACTTTAAATGACACTCGTTGTGTGCCGCATTGTGACAACTGTACCAATGGCTTCTGTGAAGCACCTCAGACTTGTTCTTGCCTACCCCACTATCAGCTCGAAGATGGTATCTGCCGGCCATTGTGCTCTCCGCCGTGCGGTAACGGAAGCTGCGTGGCGCCATCCACTTGCACCTGCTTCGATGGATACTCGTTCATCAATGGGACCTGCAAGCCGGTGTGCGAAGAGCAATGTGTTAACGGCGCTTGTGTGGCGCCCAATGTGTGCGCTTGCGACGAAGGGTACACGAAGAATGAGACCAGCCCGGCTAAGTGCTTCAAGCCCTGCGAGGTATACTGTCAAAGTGCACCAGATACGTGCAGTAATTATACTTTGAAGGACGGAGAATGCTATTGCAAGTGAGTATTTTATATAATATTTGTTAGATAGTTTAATGTAGGGCATGTAACCATTGTTCACAGTCGTTAAGCGTTGCGCGGTCCCGGGGGCACGTTCAGTAAAAAAATATTAAATACATATTTTTTCATTTATTTGTCAAACAAACACTGACGAAGACACAGTGCATTCAAGTTGCGCGTGACGTCACACTTTCGTACAATTTTTATTAAATGGTGACGTCGCAAGCCTGCACTCCAAAACTTTGATGCTCTTCATTTTTGTGATTTTTTGTTAATTTGATAAGCGAAAAATAATATGTGTCTAATATTTTTGTATAATATAACTGACGGACCAAATAGAATTACAGTTTTTTAATCCTGTCATCATCCCTATTGTTGTTTTGGGTTTGCTTGTGATAAATTTAAATTCAAATTCAAATTTAAATTTCAAAATATCTTTATTTATATGGGCTTTAAGAAAGCACTTATAAATAGTCAATATACATAAAAATAAGGATAAGAACTAATACTACCACCGGTTCGGAAGGTAGACTCTATCGAAAAGAATCCGGAGAGAAACTGGATAGTTACTCTTTTAAATGCCAAATTTTACAAATTTGTAAACTTAATTAATCTATACTTAGACTAGATATCACTGCAGATGATCACTTCCTTATAAAGTTAACCATTAATCCTTGTCATTGAGGTAATCTTGTATCTTGTAATAACCCCTAAAAAACGATAAAACAATGAATAATTCTATAATAATAAATAAACAATAATACTAAACGGAACTTCAGATAAGTATTGTAAGTGATAGCGCGTTGGATGAGGATGGCGTTTCAGATGCGTGGGGTGCAAATCCTAGGTAGATAAAGTGCTTGGAAAAGTTTACTAGCTCAACGGATGACAAATTCAGTATATCTACGACATTAAGCGTACGTCATCGATGAACGAGATTAAGTATCTCTAGTAATGGTACCTTCGTAGGCCTAAGTTTTGGTTTGTCGGCGTTTTGGAAGCTTTGCCCCATGTTAGTCTGGGACTTCACAATAATGTTTCAACTGTGTTCTTTGCTGAGAATATCGTAAAAGGCGACTATTGGGGTATTGGCAACTGAGTTTATGTAGGTGATGAGCTAGATGCGCAGTCTTTTCACCATACCCAATGGTATTTTTAGCTAAATGAAGTTAAAAGAGCGTACTTGTCCCTAGACTCTACTCCTTCGGGAATTGCAAGCGTAATAGTATGAACAGGTCCGTTAAGAAGCAGATGTGATAACCAGTTATTCTTAGTTGTATAATTAGTTGACAGCTCTTGGACTACTCCTTCACTCCTTCGGGGATTCCGGTATGTTAAGATATAATAAAATAGAAGTCACTGCTATTTAACAATTTTCCATCAAATCCAGCCCAGTTTTATTTTTGGCTGAATTTGGTTTAAGGGGCCTGCTGCCTCTTTGACTCTGCCTACCCCTTCGGAGATTATGGGCATGATGTATGGAAAATAAAAGACGGTTAAAAAGCAGATGATACAAAATATTTTATCCTTAGTGCTATAATTAGTTGACAATGCGTCGTGATCCACCGCCCGGCTCGAGACAGGATGCCCGGTGGCGCGGGCGCATGCCAAATCACATTGTGTCGTTCGTGATTACGCATTTCCCGTTTGAGCCAACCGCCACATACTTATTAGGCGAAAACCGAAAGCTGACGAAGAAAAATGAAGCCGTAAATGAGAATATTCTGCATTAATTATGGTCTTTTATTAATATTTAATATATATTACATGTAGTGAGAGCGTTATTAGGTGTTTGTATATGTGAGTGTGTTTTATGTAAAAGTTCATATTACTAGACATTAAGGAGTTTATTATCGACTGACACAAACATTTGTAAATGATCCATACTGACCTACTACAAACTGAAGGACTCGCCCTTCATATTGGACCTAATGAACGCTTGCACAATTCTATATATTTATATATACATATGTGACCTCAACATGATAGATTCAAAGATTATTAATAGATCTATACTTACTTACTAATATTATAAAGGGGAAAGATTTGATTGTTTTTTGTTTATTTGTATCGAACAGGCTCTAAAACTACTAGACCGATTTGAATAATTCTTTCACCAATGGAAAGCTAATTTATCAGCAAATAAAATAGACTATATTTAATCCCCGTATTCCCGCTAAAACGGGAACTACGTGGGTGAATAAGAGATACAATTATTGTATTAGGTATTTGCCTGTAGTCGACGCGATTCGGGCAAAGGTTCGTTGAAGGGTCAAAGCGTTTTTCCTTGTCTTCTGTATTGTTACGCCCTCTGACGTCAGAATGGTACTTCATATAACCGCCATAAATGTCCTATGTTAAGATATGTATATCAGTTTCCCGCTTCGCCGATAGGTGGCGTGAGTAGTCAGGATCGTAGTTTTGGACAACATGAACAAAGGGAGATTGTTATCATCATATTAGTCATTATTATTTATGTCGGACATGTTTGTGCCAAAAGTTATCATCGTGATTCATGCTAGTTAACAAAGGAATTCAATTTAATGATGACCCTTTAATGTTAACATTATTTGAACATTTAAGAACAACAGTTTATTACTTATTATATTAGTAGTATCAGTTATAAAATTTTCACATAAATACAAATATAATACACTAGCTTCTGCCCGCGGCTTTGCTTGCGTGGTACACCTATACTATGTAAAGGAAGCAGTTTAGTTAGTGGCACGGAGTCCTTCTTTTTTTAACTAGTCCGTTGATATAATATATTTAAGTACGACGTATTGTTAAGAATAATAAATAAAGAAAATGAAGAAACACAGAGAAAAACGCTATATGTGTCTATAATGCACCTACCTACATAGTCACTTTTGGTTTTAAAAAGTTCCTCAGTACGAAGGTCGCCGTGTGCGAGTTTAGTTATCCCATAAAAATGATCATACTTGTACCATGGACTAGTAAAAAAAGAAGGACTCCGCACCACTAATTAGACATTGAAGCTCCTCAGGTGCTCCAACTTGACGCGTAACTTACGTCACACATTGACATATAAGCGCTCTAATGACAGATATCCGATATCTTGTATCCATAAGTATCTCACTCACACATGCATAAACGTGGCTTCACGCTATAGTATGACAGCGTGGAGTCCTTCCTTTTTTACTAGTCTGTGACTTGTACTAGCGTTTTCTATGAATAATTCCACATTTTATCAGAGCCGTGTGTTTCCACTGGAACTGTTTTAAACAACATCCGCGTGACCGTTGGCTTGTCGCGCGTTGTACATATTTACAACCGACTTCAAAGAAGGAGGTTCTAATTTGAATGTGTTTTTTTCTGCATGTGACTCACATGCAAGACAAGTGCAAGCGCCTCACATGATGTGAGGCGCTTGCACTTGTCATAATGATAAATAATAAATAACATCACACATTTAGATCAAACTCTCAAAAGGCCTTTTTATGTTGGACCCATGTCCCCATGCAAGCCTTAAAGGCCCGGGCTTGTCCCGTGATTGACACACCAATTCCCTAGTTCCAAACTAAGCTTATGCTTGTTCTATGGATACTATGTGAACGGATAGACATACTTAAATACGTTTTGAACATTGTCTTGACTTGAGTACATATGTCCATGCTTTTCAGTTGGAGACAGTCTCAATTTACGAACTTTTAACTAGTTAAAAGTTCGTAAATTGAGTTTAAGCTCTAGAGCTTAGCTTTATAATTGGGCCTTTGCTTAAATTAGCTGGGTATTGTGAATATTGAAATACCTGTTATAATTAAATATATTGTTTTTGTCACTTTTTTCCTACGTTTGAAAGGGGACTTTTGATAAATTTTAATTTATTTATATTTTTATAACAATATAGATGTAAAGAGCGGTGGTAGCTCAATGGTAAGGACATGCGCCTCTTTACCGAGGAGTGCGTTCAAACCCGGGCACGTACCTCTGTATTTTTCAAGTCTATTAACGTATTTATACCACTAACTCGACGGTGAAGGAAACATCGTGATGAAACCTGCAAATTCAAACAACTTTGGATTTGTAACCATGATCCAAAGACTGTCTAGCCTGTAATTGCAAAAGCCAGCCACCAACAAGCTACTAACGTTCAAACTGTAAATCAACCTTTGATTTTACATTGAAATGAGAACCAGACTTTAATGACTTTGTTAACTCAGTCTGTTAATTAGTGACGTCATCTGTCGCGTTTGTCCTGGCAACATCACTATCGGCTCTATTAGTTTTATCGGCAGGAAAACCGACTTTGGGTATGTAATAAACACGTGCTTTGTGGTTGTTTAGTTCACCTATGTCGATGGTGAACATACGATTCTTCTCGATGGCGCATTTGGTAGTGACCCTACCCTATGCGCCAAGAATTGTGAGTTTGATCCCCACCCAGGACAAACATTCGTGGGATGAATACTTGTGTTTGTTCTGTGTTTGGGCATTAATTAATATCCAATATTTGATGTATTCGTAATACCATGTTGATTCTGATATCTGTAACACAAGTGCTTGAGCTACTTACCTCGGAGTCAGATCGGATAAAATAAAAATATGATGAGAATGTCCAGTTCTGTATTTGTTTGTATACATTATTCTATTCTTTGATGATCAGAATCTCCGAAGGGGTAGGCAGAGTTCGAGGAGCAACAGCAAGCTCCACTTTGAGCCGAAATTAAAAATTAGTAGGAAAATTGTGAAAAATTATCATATATCTAACACGTCATTGGTAGTAGCCGTTTAAAATATACATAAACAAACTAACTAACATAATCACGCCCATAATCCCCTAAGTGGTAGGCAGAGTCAAAGGGGCAGCAGGCCCCTTTAACCACATTCAGCCTAAAACAAAACTGGGCTGGGTTAGATGGAAAAGTAGTGACAAGTGGCTAGCTCGTCGCCTAAACAATCACTTACCCAAAACCCGATACACCATTAGTCGCCTTTTACGACATGCTAGGCAAGAAACTCAGCTGGCACATTCTTTTTTAAGTCCTAGACCAAAATCGGACAATACAATATACTTAAAAGAAACAGTTGATATATTTCACGCTTAAAAATTTGTCATGCAACTGGGTACGTCAAGCGTTTGATCTCTAAAAGAACAAAATATAAAAATCCTGGAAAAATGGCGATCCGCGGGACGCACATTACGATTCTTTTTGTCATTCAAAATTTTACGCGGGCGCTAGGAAAGGCTAGTTAATAATAAATGACGATGGATGGATGTTTCAGGCGAAATTACTAAATGAATAATTAAAAAAAAAGAAAATGGCTCACAGGTTGCTTATTACCTTGGCCTAGATTAACACTGGGGATTTTTATGTTTTAAAAATTTGTGAAGAAGGTTTGAATTCATTTAGGTTAAACATGCCACTTCGGAATTTTTATTTGGATAGCCTTCGATAGATAGACAGAAAATCGTATTAGATTTTCAACTGGTCTTTCTCTCGTCTTTTTTAACTAGATATCATCATCATCCTAGTATTGTCATCACGTCCAGTGTGGCCGCTTAGACCATGATCTAGGATTTAGCGAGTCTGGTAATTACATTAAAGCCACTGCCGATCTGACCTTCGTAACCCTAAGATAGAGGAACCAGATTTTTTTTGGATCATGGTTACAAATCCAAAGTTATTTGAATTTGCGGGTTTCTTAACGATGTTTTCCCTCACCGCCATGCTGGTGGTATGATCAATGTCCTCCAAACCGATATTGGTTACGGCGGCCAATCTCGACGAGGATTAGCCATCTGCACATGACCGGAGAGAGGTCAGGCGCAGGACCAACGGCTTAACGTGCTTTCCGAGGCACGGGGGTGATTAAACCGCCGACTTCCTGACTCCGGACTGTTACTGAGTAATTTGGATATTGAAATACTCAGCCACAAATTTTTGGCCCGACCCGGGATTTGAACCCGGGGCCTCTTGGTCCTTAGGCTGCGCATGCTACCACTAGTCCAACGAGGCAGTCATGGTGCTGGAGCTGGTGGTATAAATACGTACATGGGTTTGAAAAATCCAGAGGTAGTACGTTCCGTACCTCTGGATTTTTCAATACCGAAAACGGTTTTCGGGATCGGTCCTGCACTCCTGAATTTATGAGGCCCGTGTCCTTACCATTGAGCTACTACCATTTTTAGTCAAGGCAACACTATAACGATTAATTAATGGATTTTTTATCTAACACACAAACTTTGTATTTTAAATAACAGAGATAATATATTTGTTATACCGTATCTCCAGCAATAATTGTTTTACGTACAGTCCGCTTTTTATATACATTAATATATATGTATATGATTGTTGTTTCCTTACAATTATTTCCCGCGCTTAACTTATTTATACATATTTTATATTATCGTCTGTTTATATATTATATAGGTAACACACATAAAGCTTATTAATATTCCTTTATCAATATTAAACGCGTCCACTGGGTCGTAATAGGTACGCATGGAAAATATATGAAATCACTGAAAGATTCTGCGCATATTCAATTGATATTGTTGTCGCATACAAATTGCAGGTTTTTTACACCGCTTTAACAATTGGCTGCTTGACTCATATACGTTTTTTAATTCGTAAGTTAGATAATTAAAAAAAAGCAATTTCTTACTTCTTTTTCAATATTTTCTATCTTACTTTAATTTTGGCTGAATGTCTAATAAATGGCGTTTACAGCTGCTTGGATTATGCCTAGGGTTGCCTACCGTACTTTATTATAAAGTATTGTACCTGATGTTGTGTGTGTGTGGGTACGTTATTTACGGCAATTGTGCTCTATACTTTAATAAGAAAAATAAAGTATGTGAAAATACTTTATTTCGCACAATTTAGTTTCTCTGGGATATATTTTACGTATACCCGATATAAAAATAGATTTTGGTTTCGATTATAAGAATATTTGTTAAAAATTCAACGACAGTTACTGGGGTTGATTAGAAGTGATAATTACTTGTTAATTTTTTTTTAAAAGTATAACATAAAAATTTTCTAAGCAAAACGACAAAGTGAAATTAATCGTACTTTATTTAGACAGAATGTACTTTTTTTCCTACCTTAAATAGCTAATATCCTTTATTTAAACAAAAAAATAACCCTTAATTTATGAGGCATGCGCTTCACCATTTTGTCTTCGCGTGTGACGTTACAAGCCACGCAAAGTAACGCTACGCCACCTAGGCTGCAGTGATTAGCATGCGGCGTGTAGTAGCCGTACGTGGTGCACTTGGCTTGCGTGTGCGCATGCTGCTACAATGGCGTTTTGCATCGTCCGCGCACTTCCGGCGCCGCTTCTGAGCCGAGCCGCCCGAGCTTAGGGTTGGAACACTAACTAATTTAAAGAGATATATTTTTATTATAGACAAAGATTCATTTTGTATGAGTAGAGTATATGATACAGAAATATTGGATTTTGCAATTTCTTTGCTATTAAGTAATAATCCAGACGTAACATAGGCGACTTTTTATCTAGTTTAGATCAGACTTGTTATAACGTCTTTACAACCATTGGGCTATTATTACTACGTATAGAGAAGCTATGTCAAACAAAAATATTATCACGAAGCATGGACTGAGCGTGTTTCAGCATTTGCAGCGCTAAAACTAACAATTGTCGTCTAATTAAGCTATTAAAACACGCAGCGCTAGATCGCTCATAGAGTACATTTTTCTCGCGACCAAAACGTCATTCAAATCAAATTCACTATGCACTACCTCGAAAACAGTTAGGTAACTTTATAGAATACTAGCTGTGCCCGCGGTTTCACCTGCGTTTATAGTAAATGTTATATAACCTAGCCTTTCGATAAATGGGCTATCTAACACTGAAATAATTTTTCAAATCGGACCAGTAGTTCCTGAGATTAGCGCGTTAAAGCAAACAAACTCTTCAGATTGTAGTATCCTAGTAATAGTAGTAGTATAGATTGAAACCAAAAGTTGTACAGTATTTTGTTGTCTATACATGTTACACCAATACAACTAACGAATGCAAATAACGTTATGACAATATGAGGCGAGATATTTTTAAAAAAGAGAAGCGAATTGTGTGACATTTGACCTTGAATACCTTGAAATATGGACTTAAAATCTCAAATCTACATCTTTAGGTCATGGCACTTGAGACAAATTTAAGAATGGCAATACGGTAATTTCATTACAAAATTTTAAATATGTTTTTATATAGCCGACAACCCTGCACAACCATAATATGCAGTTGAAGTTCGCGACATGCGCAGGAGATGCGGATGGCGCTACACGCCAAATTTACATAGATCATTGGCTCCGGCGATCCGTTATAGCGAAATGATCCATCCTCCTTCCCCATATGGTGGTTTATGGCTTTGTTCACTTAACAGTGCGTTTACGACTGCAATAATTGGACTAGAATCGATTAGCAAAATTTGCATTCACGTTTGTGTGCCAATATGACAAGCATTAAACCCAGCGAATACTAATTCTAGTTTCCATGCGCTCAAATGTTCAGCTAGACTGGCCATAGATGAATTCGGGTGAATTTTAAACTGTGAATATTAATTACACAATTTCCGTCGTGCAAATGTATATTTTTAATAACTTACTGTTCGATTAAAATCTTATACTAATATATAAAACTGAAGAGTTTGTTTGTATGCTTCTGATTTGATTTTTGTTGTAAAGTCCATTTATCGAGGAAGGCTAGGCTATATAAAATTAATTATAAACGCAGGTGAAACTGCGGGCAGAGCTAATAAGAAATATTATTCCATTTGAATAATTGATAAATTCCGCGAAACGTTTGGTAGACTTTGTAAGAGATTAAAGTCTACGATAAATTAGTAGTTGTGATGCCGGATACATTACATCATCATCATCCTAGCGTTATGTCCCGTGCTTAGACGGGGTCCGCTTAGACGGGGTCCGCTTAGACCATGATCCGGGATTTAGCGAGTCTGGTAATTACATTGAAGCGACTGCCGATCTGACCTTCGTAACCCTAAGATAGGGGAACCAGACAACTTTTGGATCATGGTTACAAATCCAAAGTTGTTTGAATTTGCAGGTTTCATCACATGTTTTCCCTCACCGTCGAGCTTACTTACTTACTTACTTACTACGCTGGCTCAGCGACCCGAAGTGTCACCGTCGAGCTAGTGGTATAAATACGTACATAGACTTGACTTTTTAAAAAAACTAGAGGTACGTGCCCGGGTTTGAACCTGCACTCCTCGGTTAAGAATCGCGTGTCCTTACCATTGAGCTACCACCGCTCTCGGATACATTACATATACGAGTAATATATCTGTAATGTAACTATCCGTTTATGCTCTGATCAACTTATCCAGTTAACAAGTACAAAAAGCAACCAAATTCCTATATAATATTAAAGATATTATATTGAAACTTAAAGATGCGGTTTTATTCGCATAGTTTCAGGTGACATGTATAGTGGGAACGTATTTTACACTCATTTGCGGCGAACAACTGGGTCACAACCAATTTGAATGCCAAATGTTATCGCAATCTGCTTTATCTAATTACTAGATTCTGCCCGCGGCTTCGCTCGCGTGGAACATCGATGAAACATAGCCTATCTATGTTATTCGGGTGTATGAGCTTTATTATTCTAAAGTTTCATTAAAATCCATTCGGTAGTTTTTTTTGTGAAAGAGTAACAAACATACTTCCAAACATAAATTTTTTTGCATTTAAAATATTATTAGGATTGAACTACACAATTTAACATACATGTAGCCACATGCGCAATCCCCGAAGGGGTACGCAAAGTTTAAAAGCAAAAAGCTCCTTAAAACGCATTAAGCTATAAAATAAAATTTTAGTTGGTTACATTGTAAAAAATTAGTGACAAGCTTGTTGCCTTCAAACATTTAACAAACAAATTTTAATGTATACAACGGCCATAATTGTAGATACCTTTTTAATTGTAAAATTAAACACGAATCAAATTTAATGACGGCGATAAAACACTTCATACGTTAAGTGAGTTTATGTATTAGTGGCAAGTATATTCCTGCGAGTTTAACGACCTAATCCTCTGCCACATTGGCGGCCAACGTTGGCCAAATATAATCGCGACGATTTTAGGGATTCAATTCGACGCGTTGCGCGCGCACAGTCCGCTCGGTCAGATTGCGTCTCCATTTTGGCGATCTGCGTTTGGTGGCGGGAAAATATTTGTTTCGCCTGTGTTTATGTAAAGTGAAAAAAATACCTGCGTTTCTTATTTTTGTGTGTGTGTGAATGCGCGTGCTATTTTGTAGTGTTGGTAGTACCAGGTTCCGATTTGTTTTTTAATATTTTGAAGGATATACACCAATCATTAGTAAGGATTTATGTGGCAGGAGTATTTGCCAGCAATCTTCAAATGAATTGCTTACTAAACTAAACTAACATAACATATAGGTACATATACTGTATTATAATAGTTGTATGCAAGGTAATAATATAAAATAATTCATTACAATATAAGATAAATATCTATAATATTAAAGATAAGAAATATAATATATTTTATACATATATTTAAATGTTTTTAATCTATCTAAAATTACAACCAATTTTTCGTTCTTATTAGGGTTGCTTTAAATTTTATTTTGATTATTATTATATATGATGGAACTGAAAGATAATGAAATGAATAGTTCATAGACGGAACAACACTTCAAATTCCATGTCATGTTCATCATCGAACATTTACCCCTAGCGGGATTCGTATTCGTGGCCTTTGATTTTATCGCTTAGATGCTAACCTCTATTTATTTCCATATATTTATAAGTAAGGATCATTCATATTTCATTTTAATATGTTTCGCAAGAACGATGGAACGAACAGTAAATAATATCAATCTAAGGCTTTAATAATAAATAAGCAAAGTCGGCAGAACGTATGTTTCGCGGACCAAACGTCAGCTCCTATGGATTTGGGATGTCCTCGATCCGATGCGTTTGATATTTTAATAAGAACAGTTTGCTGCGATTGTGTTTGCGTAACTGCGTAAAAATTCATATCCTACATGTTAATATGCATACATATACACCAACACAAAGTTAATTAGAGTTTTTGCGAAACCACTTACCTAATTATTTGACTATTTTGTATGAAAGGTAAAAAACTCATTTCTCATACATAACATTACGCCCGTAATCCCCGAAGGGGTAGGCAGAGTCAAAGGAAAAGCAGGCCCCTTTAACCACAATGAGCCAAAAATAAAACTAGGCTGGGTTAGATGAAAAATCGTGAAAAAGTAGTGACAAGAGGCTAGCTTGTCGCCTACACAATCACATACCCAAAACCCGATATACCATTAGTCGCCTTTTACGACATGCTAGGCAAGAAACACAGTTGGCAACTTTTTAAGTCCCAGACCAACACGGGACTTGTTTCTTATTATCTCAAATTTATTTCTTAGAATAATAACTTAAATAACTTGGTGAGAGGTTTAGCATAAAGTATAATTAACATGGTATACATATCACGCCCGATTCTAATATTTTTTGTGTGTATTTGGTAGGTATGAAAATAGGTCATAAAAGATTTTTCACCTTCGTACCCCCCCATTTTTATCTTAATAACGGGGCGGTAAAATGTCCGCCGGGACAGCTAGTTTAGCCATAATCCAGTTAGATAGGCTGTCGAGCAAGATACCCATGGTACTTCCACTTTGGTGATGAGGAGCGCCGTGGGGTTTAGTGGGTATACCCCGGCCACCCACATCTTTGGCCGGAGAGGAGGCCTTTTTACTCAAGGCCCCTAGGAGTCCCACACACCACGCCGCTCCCGCGAGCGGGATGACGGTGCGTAAGGCTTTCCCCACAATAAAAAGGCTGCCGAGCTGCTCAATTTCTAAATGAGTGCAAAATATCAACTGCTTCTGTTGGGTTATTGCACATTTGCCACAAAGTTAATTCGTCACAAAAAATGCATGTGTAAATTCGTCATAATTCTATTTTTGTGTAGTAAATTGACCGCACTCGTCTTTAGAATTGTAGAGAATTTACAATACCGTGTAGGTTCAGCTGTTAAAGCTTGCTTGTTATTTTCCATTTCATATTAATATATTATTATTATATTAATTCGGTCGAATTCATTATGGTTAATGTTTTTCTTTTTCTATGTCCTATTAAATGTATTTATACTTTTATATAGAAACACGTGAAAAAATAATTGAATTCGAACGAACTAACAAGAATGAGCAAAAAAGTATGTTATAATTAAACTAATAATAATGTGGAGTTAATCAATAAATTATATGTTTTCCTTGTAATTAACATTGTCTTATAACGTTAATGGTGGTGATGTAATCAATGGGACAGGAAATTGTTTGAGATTAGTCGATTAATTAATATTTTGTCTCGCATTTTTCCAGAATTTGTCCCTTGTTGCTATGGGACTGAAAAATAATGCACCAACTGTTATCCTCGTCTGCACCTTGTAAAAAAGTGACTAATGTATTGGTTATAGGGTTCGTGGTTCATATAAAGGAGAATGCGAAGGAAAAGTGGTTTATAGAAAGATAATTGACTGGCCCGTTGGTCGAGTGGTCAGAGACCCTGGCCACGAAACCAAGGGTCGCGGGTTCGAATACCGCTAGGGGCAAATATTTCGTGTGATGAACATGGATATTTGTACTCGAGTCATGGATGTTTATAAACGTATTTAAGTATGTCTATCCGTTCACCTAGTATCCATAGCACAAGCTTATGAGCTTAGTTTGGGACTAGGGAATTGGTGTGCCAGTCTGAAGAATTTATTTATTTATAATAATAATAATAAATAACAACAACAACAACATAACATCACTCCCATAATCCCCGAAGAGGTAGGCAGAGTCAAAGGGACAGCAGGCCCCTTTAACCACATTCAGCTAAAAATAAAACTGGGCTGGGTTAGATAGAAAATTGTGAAAAAGTAGTGACAAGTGGCTAGCTTGTCGCCTACACAATCACATACCCAAAACCCGATATACCATTTACAATATGCAGGCAAGAAACACAGTTGGCACATTCTTTTTAAGTCCCAGACCAACACGGGGCTAATAATAAATATTAAATTAAATTACATAAAATTGTATGCAGCTACTGTTTTCACCTGATATACATATGAATATAGAGATAGGTTATGGTGTCGTATGATATATTAATAGTTCTATAAACAATATGGCAGCTGTATGCAACGCATACGCAAGAGGAAAATAGCCCTCATTAAAAACTTTAACCTAATTAAACATACAATGTATTTTTATATTCATCACTGAATGTTACTTTTTAAAAATCTCTAATACTTAAATAAAAAAAAAACGACAAAAGAAAGAAAGAAGTAAAAAAAACAAAAAAAAAACCGCATTTAATTTTTTTTTCGGTATAGATATATACACTTAGAGTGGATAAAACCTAACACAGCAGAAAATTCTTGAAGAATATTTAAAGATTTACATTGAGTCGTTTCGTTTTATATTGTAATTAGATACATTGATATTGAATTTCATTACATGGCTACCGTTTTGTTTATCCCCTTTTTGTAATTTATTTGATTTAAATAATATCTGATAAAAAAAACTTTTCTTAATTGCAATTTCTAATCGGTTTTGAGCATATTTATTTGAATACATTTAGATGTTTTATATTTTTGAAAATATACTACGTATAATCTTAGAGACAGAAAAATTAGATGTCATGGATAGAAAATAATAAAGTGCTATGGTTTTAAGTTAGGAATAAATAACACTTAAAATTTTTATGGAACGTTTATTTATCACGTAGATTTTTTATTATTATTATCTATTTGTATAAAAAAATATGTTGAAGAGGCGAGTGAGGTGTGTAAGGATTGTGCCATATGGCGTTCGGTTCTCTCTGCCTACTGCACTAGAAGTTAAGTTAGTTTTATATAAAAATGGATTTGTATGTCTGATAACTTTTGTTGTATTTGCTATTATGTTGTACTTATAGTACTTTTTAAAAGGCGACGAGCGTGTATGAGGAGAGTTACGAATGTAGAAGAAGCGAAAGGTGTATGTCGGGATCGTAGCAAATGGAAGGATATGACCTCTACCTACCCCCATGGGAAAAAGGCGTGAAATTATGTATGTTTCTATATTATGTAATACAAAATTAATTACAATTTTTTTAATCATATTGGGAGAAGAGCAAGAGGATGATGATGCTTTCAAAGAGGAAACTTATTTGAAAATGCAATTTACAACGATCCTATTTTGCAGCACGTAGTGCAGTGCTATTTGCATAATTTGTATCATTAAATACAATTGTCTATTTTCCTTCCTTGATTGTCTTCAAAGGGATATGCACAGAAAATAGTCCTGAAACGCATTTCATAGGAGCAAATATACTGGCGATCAAAACAATAAGTCTCCAAAAAGGTTTAGAGTACCTACAGAAGATAAGTTATTGGGTCCCCGTAGAAAAGTGTGCATTTTTTCCCCCCAAATGGTATCAGTTCATGTATTACTTGCCACTTTATTAACAAATATTTCTTTTTATATATGTACAGTTCAGTAAAAAGAGTATTTATTTAACTTCATTAGTATCAATTAATAAGAAAAATAATACTAAGATCATGAATTTAAATAAATACTCCTAAGGAAAGCAGGAACAGTCGCTAGTTAAAAAAGTGCACGGAACCAATTGACTGGCCTGTTGGTCGAGTGGTCAGAGACCCTGGCCACGAAACCGAGGGTCGCGGGTTCGAATCCCGCTAGAGGCAAATGTTTCGTGTGATGAACATGGACATTTGTACTCGAGTCATGAATGTTTATAAACATATTTAAATATGTCTATCCGTTCACCTAGTGTCCATCCATAGCTCAAGCAAAAGCTTAGTTTGGGACTAGGGAATTGGTGTGTCAGTTTGAAAAAAAAGAAACCTTTAGTACCAACTTGTTTATTTTAAAGCACTACATTATTGTGATAATATTTTTTTATCATTATCATTTCATTATTTTTGTTATTATTATAAAATAACGCGTATAGAGTGTAGGTAAAATTAATTAATCTCGTTCAAAGGAGTAGAACAATCGTATATGGAGTAAAGTTGAGCTTGACCTCTAGTCTACGGTATGTTCCACGCAAAAGTTAAATAGAAATCAATATATATATACATATGTATAAAAATATATAATTTTTATTTACTCAACTACTTATTAAAAATCATATCTTCCTACCGATATCAGTCACAGCGGCCAATCTCAACGAGGATTAGCCAACTGCGTAGGAGATATTATAGTGCACAAGTGTGTGCGCAAACATAGGTGCACGGCAATTCACCATGACCGGAGAGAGGTCAGGCGCAGGACTAACGGCTTAACGTGCTTTTTGCGGCACGGGGGTGATTAATCCGCCAATTTCCTGACTCCGGGCTGTTACTGAGCAATTTCAATATTAAAATACCCGGCTACAATTTTTTTTTTGCCCGACTCGGGAATTGAGCCCGGGGCCTCTGGTTCTTAGGCGGCGCATACTACCACTAGTACCATTAGACCAACGAGGCAGTCACAACTACATACATGCATGCATACATGTCCACCTGCATAAGTAGGCAGAGACTTAGGAGCAATAAGCAGTATTAAATATTTTTGAGCTAATATAATTCTTGGATAGAAAATTTTGTTATTTTACCATTTTGTATAAAAACGGGGTTGATATTACCCATTTTTTTTATATTTACCCACTCTTATTTCCTAAAAAAAATTTAGGAAAAAAAACACATTATTTATAAGATGTGACACCTTACTTCTTCAGCTTAATAAATAACTTTGCTCGCCAGTGTAACATACAATAAAAAGCTGCATATTTCACATGACGTCAGTAAATGAAACAAGCTTCATTATTTTATTGCACAATGCCCATTCTATAAATACTTAGTAATGATTGGTCGCGTAGTTTTATTTTGTAAAGTCGCTACAGGAAGAGGCTGATAATGGTATCGAGTCAGCGAGGCAGAGACTATACAAGCGTTTAGCAAACGGACGTGTTGTGTGATGAGAAAGCCATGGAACTAATTGTGTACTTGCTGTTAGTGGCCAGTTTGGGTGAAGCCTGGGGACTACGGATGGGCCAGCCCAACGTTTGCGACGATATGTAAGGACTCTTCTACATATTTCTCACAAGCAACTAGTGTTGTGATTACGATTGCATAACAACCTTAACTCGGCTCGAAGTTCACACGATGGGATCGCAAAGGGCTTTCGCTTCTTTAGTCTATTATACTAATATTATAAAGAGAAAAGATTTGTATTTTTGTATTTTGTGTGTGTGTATGTTTGTAATGAATAAACTTAAAAACTACTGTGTCGATTTCAAAAATTATTTCACCATTGGAAAGCGACATTATCCAGAAGGAACATAGGCTATATTTTATCCCCATATTCCCACGGGAACGGGAACTACGCGGGTAAAACCGCGGGGCGCTGCTAGTAATTAATCTAAAGGCTCAAGTTAACATTATTGTGATATGCGAATTAAATGGGAAGGGTACAATTCTATAAGTGCGCTGATAAAGAGAGAAAAGGTAAAAAAATTACTCGGTGATTTTTTTTTGTCTCTCATACACTATAGCTGGAATGTAGAAATTCAGAATCTTTAAACTCGATTTATAAGTACTCAATAACCGCTTTTTTGTATTAAGTTTTCACTTACACACTTACCAATGGTACGCACGTACTGGCTCATTTGTAAGCTGGAGCGTCATCATCTTCCTAGCGTTATGTCCCGTGCTTAGACGGGGTCCGCTTAGACCATGATCCAGGATTTAGCGAGTCTGGTAATTACATTGAAGCGACTGCCGATCTAACCTACGTAACCCTAAGATAGAGGAACCGGTAAATTTTTGGATCATGGTTACGAATCCAATGTTGTTTGAATTTACAGGTTTCATCACGTTGTTTTACCCCAAAAAATTCTAAATCTATGGTTTTACCTCACCGTCGAGCTAGTGGTATAAATACGTACATAGATTTGGAAAATCTAGAGGTGCGTGTCTGGGTTTGAACCTGCACTCCTCCATTGATATTTCGAGTTTAATACATATCCGATGGCTATTATAGACAATTGTCTAATACAACTTATGAAATGAAATGAAATTGTCCTTGTTTACGTAGGCTTCAAAAAGCACTTATAAATAGTCAGAATGACATCAATATCTACCGGTTCAAAGAGTAGATTCTACCGAGAAGAAACCGGCAAGAAGATAATTACTCTTTTTAAAATGCTAAATCTTAATAACTATTATGAATGTTGAAGAGGCGAGTGAGGTGTGTAAGGATCGTGCCATATGGCGTTCGGTTCTCTCTGCCTACCCCGCTAGGGAAGTGGCGTGAAGTTTAGTTAGTTAGTTAGTTAGTTTAATAACTATTAGATATATATATTATTATTATTATTCTCTTTTCAGTTACAAAAAACCCCAAAGTTATATGGCGATGGAGAGTTATGCATGTGCAACGAGGACAGGGATATGCACCAGAAGTCGAAGAAAGGTACGTGTAAAATTATAACATTTTAATTGATTTACTTGACTTCAACTTAGGGAGGCTAGTTAACTCAAAATTTTTTTAGTCCATAATTGAGATTAAAAAAAAATATTGCTTATGTACTTTTTCTTTTGTTCAGCAAATCAAAAACAATGAAGATATAGTGCGTCAGAGTAGCGCATGACGTCACGAGCAAGTGCCCCATTTCAGATCTTTGAAGCGCTGTATCTTTGCCATTTTTTGAGTATTAGATAAAGCAAAAAATACGTATTCTATATTTTTTGATAATTTTATTTATGAACTATAAAAAAAAAGTAAACTAGCCTAATTACGCTTGTATTTTGATGGTTAACGTTTCAAAGCATTTTTTTAAAGTTCAGCCATAATATAGTCTCTATATTGTTAAGTATCTAAGGTAACATTATTTCTTGCAAATATACCTATATTTATGAAGAGCGGTGGTAGCTCATTGGTAAGGACACGCGCCTCTTAACCGAGGAGTGCGAAATCAAACCCGGGCATGTACCTCTAGATTAAAAAAAAATCTATGTACATATTTATACCACTAACTCGACGGTGAGGGAAAACATCGTGATGAAACCTGTAAATTCAAACAACTTTGAATTTGTAACCATGATCCAAAAATTGTCTGGTTCCTCTATCTTAGGGTTACAAAGGTCAGATCGGCAGTCGCTCAAATTCAATGTAATTACCAGATTCGCTAAATCCTGGATCATGGTCTAAGCGGACCGCGTCTAAGCACGGGACATAACGCTAGCAAGATGATACCTATATTTATGAAAGAAATTGTTATATAAATTGAGCTTAACATTAAGCATTATAAAAATTGTTTCCAACACTCCGTCAACATTTATCAGGGAATTTTGTTGTTGAATACAAATTGGTTAAAATTTATTTGATAAATTTGGCTGTAATTGGAACTATTCTCTTTGCATGGTTAACCGTGATCTGAAACACCTAAATGTATTTTCAACACAGCTTCAACTTTGATTTTATTTTTGGGTTGTTCGGAATAAAAAAAAAAAAAATTGTTTCTTTAATCGTTTTAAACAGTGTACCTGATTATTAAAAACAAACTAACTAACTAAACTTCACGCCACTTCCCTAGCGGGGTAGGCAGAGAGAACCGAACGCCATATGGCACGATCCTTACACACCTCACTCGCCTTTTCTACATTCATAATCCTTTTCATACAAGCTCTACGGTTTTTATGACTCCTAACATCACCTTCTTTTAATACACGATCAATCTGGTCGTGGTAGGTGAGCCTGGGCCTTCCGCGGCTCCTATATTAAAAACAAGTTTACATTAAATGTCTACATACATAATTTTAATCATCTTTTTCTGTTACCTTTCCAGTTTCAAATCGTACCTGTAGTAACCTGTTGTCTAGGATTCACGTACCGATTCCAAGACGATACATGCGTACCAAAAGAGTGTGACACGGGCTACTTCCACCTCAACAGCACCGTATGTGCTCCCATATGTCCATTTGGGTTCTTCAACGACCCGGACGACCCCGCATTTAAATGCACGTCCAAATGCAAAGTACCCTGTTTAAACGGCGAATGCACTGACCACGAGACATGCAGCTGCCTTCCCGGATATCGTTTAACTAGCCGATACGTTTGTAAGCCCGAATGTAAAAGTTGTCTAAACGGCATTTGTCAAGAACCGGGACGCTGCATTTGTAATACAGGATACAGAAATGCAAGTAGCGATGGCGATTGCGAGCCCATTTGCAACGAATGTTCTCACGGGACTTGCATTGCTCCAGGTGTGTGCAAATGTGACGCTAATTACACACTGGATGAAGTCGAACACAAGTGTAAGCCTAATTGCAAAGAATGCTCACATGGGACTTGCATTGCTCCAGGTGTGTGCGAATGTGACGCTAATTACACATTGGATGAAGTCGAACACAAGTGTAAGCCTAATTGCAAAGAATGCTCACATGGGACTTGCATTGCTCCAGGTGTGTGCAAATGTGACGCTAATTACACACTGGACGAAGTCGAACACAAGTGTAAGCCTAATTGCAAAGAATGCTCACATGGGACTTGCATTGCTCCAGGTGTGTGCGAATGTAATGATAACTACACACGAGATGAAGTCAAACAAAAGTGTGATCCCATTTGCAAAGAATGCTCACATGGGACTTGCATTTCCCCAGGTGTGTGCGAATGTGACGCTAATTACACACTGGATGAAGCCGAACAAAAGTGTATGCCTGTTTGTATAGAAAAATGCGTCAATGCTGTGTGTGTTGCTCCTAATGACTGTGAGTGCCTGGAGGGCTATGAAAAAGGAAATAACAGCAATGTATGTAAGCCGGAGTGCCGCTCTTGCGATGGAGAATGTGTGGCGCCGAATGTCTGCGTGTAAGTATTGTTATACAGTCATAGTATACGTCTCAGACGTACGCAAATATATGTCTCACCGTAAATTTGTCAACATCATAAGTGTAATTCTTGTTAAAAACTGAAGTAAAATTGTGAACTGCAATAATCAATTCCCGATTGGCTGAATTCTGATTGGTCGGTCTAAGGAGATTGCTATGCTGGATCAAGCAATCCAGTTGGATCTAGCACAGTTTTAGCTTTTCTGCATCTAGCACATGCAACTGGATTGTATTCTAGTCTTGCCAGCATCAGTTTTTTCTCAGGGTCCCTTTATTTGTTGGAAAATAAATAACAAGTTTGCATTGAGTTCAGCAAGTTAAGATTTGCTACATACATATATACATATCATCACGCCCGTAATCAAAGAGGTAGGCAGAGTCAAAGCGGCAGCAAGCTCCTTTGACCACATTTAGCCGAAAATAAAACTGAGCTGGAATAGATGGAAAATTGTGGAAAAGTAGTGACAAGTGGCTAGCATGTCGCCTACACAATCACATACCCAAAACCCAATATACCATTAGTCGCCTTTTACGACATGCTAGGCAAGAAACACAGTTGGCACATTATTTTTAAGTCCCAGACCAACAGGGGACAAAGACTCGCTGAACTAAATTTAAACTCGTTATTTATTTAAATAATCGTGCTAAATTTTAGCTGTATGTAACTAAAATTTTAATTCAAAAGGGAACAGAAAAATATTAAAAATTGTTGGGTTACGTTCAAAAATCAGCATACAGGTGCGTTCCGTTATACGTAAATTTGAATGTGTCTTTGATTGATCAATTATAAACTATTTTAGTATTTTTTCAATTAAATATATTGAGATAAATGTCTCTGAGAGACATTTTCAATTTATTACGCTTTATCAATTTGTATGTAATCTTCTAACTGGTCCATAATGTCTAGTTCTAGGATAAACTGCAGGGAATGTGGTGGCAAATGCGAAAACGGATTCTGCATATGCCCCAATGGCACTCAGTGTTACGGAATGGGAATGGAGAAAGCTGGTTACGCCTACAGCCCTATGTAAGTACATACACAGATACATATGATGCAAACTCCGAAGGGTTAGGCAGAGTTCAAGCTGAGCTGCCTAAAGCATATTCGGCCAAAAATCGAGTTGGGTAATATGGAAATGAAATTATCTTTATTTACGTAGGCTCAAATAAGCACTTATAAATCGTCAGTACATAAAAATGAAAATGAAAATTTACCACCGGATTCGGAAAGTAGCTTCTACCGAGAAGAACCGGCAAGAAACTTGATAGTTACTCTTTTCATCGCCAAATTTACAATAACTATCAATAACAATTATCATATTCTTAAGCTACTATGCTATACAAATAAAAAAAAGTAAATATGTATAACAGCAATTACAAATATTTGTCCCTTAAAAAATCTTCTATAATATAATAAGCCTTTCTCATAAGATGATCGTCGCCTACACAATTACAAACCCAATACGCCATCACGGACTAGTAAAAGGACTAGCGAGAAGCCACGTTTATGCATGTGTGAGTAAGATACTTATGGATACCAGATATCGGATATCTGTCATTTGGAGCGCTTATTATGTCAATGTATGCATTGTATTGTCGTAAACATCTATGATTACAATTACAACATTAAATAGTCATGTTCATCTAACGAACCTTTTTTTTACTTATGCGAGATTCGAACAAATTCGTTGGATTTTCGAAGGAAAATAATGTGCACAATGATTTTTTATCAAAGATATATCATACGCTTACATTTACATTTTGGGAGCGGTGGTAGCTCAATGGTAAGGACACGCGCCTCTTAACCGAGGAGTGCGGGTTCAAACCCCGGCATGTACCTCTAGATTTTAAAAAATCTATGTACATATTTATACCAACCACTAGCTCGACGGTGAGGGAAAACATCGTGATGAAACCTACAAATTCAAACAACTTTGAATTTGTAACCATGATCCAAAAATTGTCTGGTTCCCCTATCTTAGGGTTACGAAGGTCAGATCGGCAGTCGCTTCAATGTAATTACCAGACTCGCTAAATCCTGGATCATGGTCTAAGCGGACCCCGTCTAAACACGGGACATAACGCTAGGAAGATGATGATCATACGCTTACATTTCAATCGAAAATATATGCTAAGCGCAGCGGCATACCATAAACACTTTTTTTCAAATTAATATATTTTTTAGTACATTAACAAACAATTAAAAAAGGATAGCATGATTTAACCGGTTTAAGGTTTAATATATTACATCAGCATGGGGCGTCAACCTGACTAGTGTTGCCGAACTATCGATAGTTTGACTATCGATAGTAGATCTCGGAAATCATCTATAATATCGAATGGCCTATCAATACTGTCGATACTATTGATATGTTTGCGCGATTGATTTTCTGTCATCCACTAGACAATTATTGTATTAGCAATACTATTGAAGAAAAGGTCACTATCGATGGGATAAAACTATCGATAGTATCGATTATTGTTGCAATATTTAGTAGCAATATTAATAGTGCATCCGATATTGAGCTTCGATAGTATCGATACAATCGATGTTTCGATAGTATTGCCACTCACGGGGCTATCGATACGATCGATACTATCGACACTATCGATAGTACCGATAGGGCTATCGCTACTATTGCTTTTGCCCAAATATCGATAGTCTATCGATATACTATCGAGTGGACTATCGAGCGGCAACACTAAACTTGAGTGAAAGGCTGGATGTTGACTTTAAAAAATAATTTTGTTTTTTTTTTTGTCGAGAGTTAAAATTGCAAGCGCTAATGGCATAGCTGATGTTATTATTTTGTAATATAATTTTAACGTTATCATCTTCAGAATCAACTGCGAGATTTGTGAGGGGAGTTGTAAAGATGGGACATGCGCCTGCGCTAACGGGACGTCGTGCCAAGAGATAAACAAGGAAGCCGACGTGGAGTCTGCACCAAGGTAAGTTCACACATAAGCTTCTGCCCGCGGATTCGCTCGCGTGGAACAGCAATAAAACATAGTCTAACCGGGTTTTCACGTGCATAGTTACCATTTAAGCGAACAGACAGAAGCAGCGACTTTGTTTTATACTATGTAAAGATTAAAGTATCACGCTCGCAATCCCCGAAGTGGGTGGGCAGAGTTTGAAAAGCAGTTTGAGAAGAACCGAACCATTAGAGCTAAAAATACTATTAAGTTGGGTTATATTACAAATATTCCATACTAGCTGTGCGTACCAGCGGTGTCACCCGCGTTTATGGTTAATATTATAAAGACTATTTCCGTCATACATGATTTCTATGTAACTTTAACAATTAAGGCTGCACACGCGACGGAAGCTTAAAAAATGGAGTAACTTCTCCCGTTTTCCCAACATTTCCCTTCACTACTCTGCTCCTATTGATTGTAGCGTGATGAAAAGTATACTATAACCTGCCCAGGAGTATGAAGAATAATTGTACCAAGTTTCGTTAAAATCCGTCGAGTATTTTTGTTTCTATAAGGAACATACAGACAGACAGACAGACAAAAATTTTACTGATTGCATTTTTGGCATCAGTATCGATCACTAATCACCCCCTGATAGTTATTTTGAAAATATATTTCATGTACAGAATTGACCTCTCTACAGATTTATTATAAGTATAGATAACCCAACTCAATAGTATTTAGCTATTCTATAAGACATACAGCTAGCTCGTCGCGTAGACAATTGCGAACTCCATACTCACATAGTTAGTTGCATTTTATGAAATGTATTCTTTAAAACATCACGCCCGTAAGTCAAACGGGCAGCAAGCTCCTTTATCCTCATTTAACCTAAAACAAATGTCATACCTTTTGGTAAATCTAATACATAGGTTCTCAACCTTTTATGGAATAAATACCCCGTTTACAGAAAAACATAATTTCATCGCTCCATTACATAATAAGAAATTATTCTTTTGCAAATTAAACACATAAGTAATTATTTAAAAATACTACTACGATACTACGATAATCTCGTCCATGGCTACTACTACAGATATAAAATTATAATTTTATTACAGCATACTAAGAGTACAGCGGAGGAGTACGACTCACACTTAATTCCTTTAATTTCAGCCTCGCTGGTATCCAGATGACGTGGATCCTCGGCGGGGGCGTTCTGATACTGCTCCTGGTTATCATAGCGGTGGTCATTCGTCAAATATATCGTAAGAATACGTTCAACCAGAAGAACCAGAGTGTAGGTATGTATCAATACTAATACTAAGATCATCTCTGGTCAGTTACATACATTTTAGATTTCGTATAGACATGACACAGACAGATGTCGCTACAGGCATCATTTAGACCGATTGAGAGATAAAACCGAATAAAAACGTTATTATTTCACTTTAAAAAATGTTTTTTTTCATAAAATGAGTTATTTACGTCATTTCTTAGATAATTTATTAAATTTAGGTGAAAAACATGAATATAAAATATTTTCTTCAGAAGCAAACCAAAATTATATTTGTTTTTAAAACCATGAATTTTACACAGATGGCGTATTATTACTAAGAAATAATTAACCTGTGCTTGTAACGACATCTTGTATTATTCCTGACAAACAGACTAAACTTTGCTGTAGTTTACATTACTCACCACTGTCGCTGTTCTCGCGTGAGTTATAGCAGTTACTTTTCAAGTATGGGCAGTGACCCTCTGTAGTATATTATTACTCTGTGACTAAGATTATAAGATGTGAAGAACAGTTTGTTTAGCCCGTACGTCCGACTATACTTGCTAATACAGAAAAGGTAGATCTAGGTGTGCGCAAATATAGCAGAACACAAATCCGACTTTCAAAAGAATTTCAGTGAAGCTGCCGTTTGTGCCGTAAAAATGCGGCGGAGTCCAAGGAACATTAGCAACCACATTCAGCCAAAAATACACGTAATATCCTCCTAACCGATATCGGTCACGGCGGCCAATCTCAACGAGGATTAGCCAACTGCGCAGGAGATATTATAGTGCACAAGTTTGTGCGCAAACGCAGGCGCACTCTTTATATTCCTTTACTCTTATAGTCCGGTTAGACGGCAATTCGACGTGACCGGTGACAAGTCGGGCGCAGGACCAACGACTTAACGTGCTTTCCGAGGCACGGGGGTGATTATACCGCTAACTTCCTGACTCCGGGCTGTTACTGAGTAATTTCAATATTGAAATCATCATCATCATCAGCGTTATGACCCGTGCTTAGACGGTTTCCGCTTAGACCATGATGCAGGATTTAGCGAGTCTGGTAATTTAGATCCTGGTAATTTAACATTGAAGCGACTGCCGATCTGACCTTCGTAACCCCAAGATAGAGGAACCAGACAATTTTTGGATCATGGTTACAAATCCAAAGTTGTTTGAATTTGAGGTTTCATCACGATGTTTTCCTTCACCGTCGAGCTAGCGGTATAAATACGTACATAGACTTGAAAAATCCAGAGATACGTGGCCGGGATTAAATCCGCACTCCTCGGTTAAGAGGCTCGTGTCCTTACCTTACCACGGTTTCATTCGCGTAGTTCCCGTTCTCGTGGGAATACGGGGGCTTTCCATTGGTAAAGATTTTTTTTTAATCGGTACAGTAGTTTCGGAGGCTACTGAATACAAATAAACAATCAAATCTTTCTATTGATTCTATTTGTAAAGACTAGACATCATAGCTCTTGACCATCTGATTAACCACATCTCATGTTGGCCCAAAAGGCAAAGTATTTAATGTGGGGCTACGCTTGCCCATGGTTCTAGTTCGCCCCATATGTGCCCACCTCTTGGTATTCCTTTAGAGTAGATACTTGTCAAATCATCAGCTTTAAATAAAAATAAAACATTTTATTGCAGATACCGATCACTACGGCAGCGTAGTGTATACTGTGCCTAACACACTCATGTCGCCAGAAGAGAGGGAGCCCCATGAGTTGGAGTACGATGAGCCTACGCCTCAAGAGGGCCTCCTGCCGACCGCCAGCTACGTGGAGAGGTTGTGAGGGCTGAGGTACTATAGGAGCCGATTACCAGGGCACTAAGGACGAAACATGAATTTAGCGCATCCTAAAGACTTTTTCTTTTCATGGATGTAGCCCATTGTTGTTATAAGCAGATTGCGCTTGCGCGCCCGATTACGGGATGCACAAAAAGAAGATAGTCGACTTTTAATTTTGTGCAAACGATAGAATAAAATGCCTTGTTTCGGGAGCCATTTAGAAGATCAGGATATTAGATATCTAGTATATTGTTATTCAATTATTGGTTGATTCTACATACCAGGGTTACGCGAGCTTGAAGAAAAATACGTGAAAGTACTTTACTAGGGTAGTAAGTAAATATAAAAGATTTGAAAGAAACCTAAAAATCTTCCTAAATTGGAAGCCATTTTTAAGATATTCAGACTCTTCATACACAAAGCTATTTGGAACTTTTCGGAATCTCCAATTATGTATGGATAACGAAAAAAATAATAGCACAACCTTAAGTGGCATAGAATAATTTTTCATTATCATAGATTTTGAATCTTCTCTCAGGAAAGTCTAATTGGAGCTGTTATTAGTACTTAGATATGTTACCTTGCTCATAGGAAGAGGCTCTCTAAATTCTCATCCTTTTTTTTCATTTTTATGTATTTTTAATAATCCACCATCATCTTCCTAGTATTACATTCGTTTGTATTTGGATTTGTAATAAGGGGATGGTGATCTCAGAAATACTTTCTCAATTTGTTGTTTAACGATACATTGAATTTTATATTTATGGGAGGCTATTAGAGTAGCTTTCGTGTGAAATACGACAGTTGATTGAGACATTCTATATTATGGTTCAGTCCGTAAAAAGTTGAAAGTTGTTGACATGACTCCCCTTCCCCCCCCTGGATAAAAAAATATGTACTGCACCCCCCTTCTGGACCAATAAATATTGTATTTATTGGTCCGCCACCTGAACCAAAGGCTGCGTCCTCCCGTGGCTGGTTATATATGCTGAATTTCAATTTAATCACATTATATATCCGTTCGAAAACGATTTGTCGGTCTAATGTGGTCATCGATGCGTAATCACTTCGTTGACGCTGGTGTTATGTACAACATAATGTATATTGTATAGTATTGTTATCATCATCTTTCTACCATATATCCTGTTCCTAGTCAGTCTGAATTTAGCAAGTTTATCTGAATTTATCTGAATTAATTTTAATTTTATTATATTAAACGACTAACTTTTATATATCCTATATTATACAAGTTTATTTTTAGTATAACAAACAAACAAACATACCATCACGCCCATAATCCCCGAAGGGGTGGGCAGAGTCAAAGGGGCAACAGGCCTTAATTACTTATTTAACTAATTATCCTAAGGTACCAATTTGAAGGATTTTAGCAAGTGTATTCCTTAGAAAAATGATTTCAATACTTAAGTAGAAGGTGTCGCATATGCTAAAAATAGCCTTGTATATTAAAACTTGAGAGCGATATAGTAAATGAAAGAACACTATTAGCTAAGTTAAAGCTAACTACAGCTACGTGTTGTGAATGCTTGTGCTTATTTTACTTAAAAATGAAAATACGCTATTTTACTCAAAATTTGTTTAGTCCTTTATTGAGATTACAAAAAAATATTGCTTAGGTATTTTTCTTTTGTTCAGCAAATCAGAAATGCCGAAGATGCAGCGCGTTAAAGTACCGCGTAACGTCACTAGGTGTGTAAAAATTTACTGACCAAGTGACGAGTTTTTCGAGTATTAGATAAAGCAAAAAAATAAGTATTCTATATTTTTTGATAATCAAACTTATGGACTACTAGCCGTTTTCCGCGACTTCGCCCGCGTAGACTAATATTTCTGTATCCTAAGTACAGAAACTGTGCATTTTTCGGGGATAAAAAGTAGTCTATATGTTATTCCAGTCTATAATTTATCTCTGAGCTAAATTTCATCCATATCCGTTCAGCAGTTTTTGCGTGAAGAAGTAACAAACATACACACATACACACTCACAAACTTTCGCCTATGTAATATTTAAATTAAATATCTTATCATAATATATTGTATTATCGATTAGGGTGACGTTCTAACATTTATCTTTTATCTGTCATTTGAAATGGTAATTTGTTCGATTTTATACAAATGTGTATTATAGTTTTTGCATACTGAATACTTATACGGAAAAACGTACATTACGCATGTACATATTATTATTGTTTGTTTGTAATATTTTTAAAACTTTGTGATCTGATTTAAAAGTATTATCGCACAGTAAATATATATATATGTACTTACAAAAATTTTTTGCCTGCACATTAATTATATTTTATGAAATCGACTTTAGAAACGTATCATGTTTGCACTATTAAAACAGTTACATTTGTCAAATGTAATAATAAACTTTTGTACAAATACAAAGTTTAGATGTAGCTTAGTAATTGCTTAATTTAATTTAGAGTAAGTAAATTTATTAAACGATTGTGATCTTGAAGATTTCTCGTAATTTATTTTATAATTATCGCGCCTTTTAGTAATACAAGGGTTAAAGTCAAAAATATGGTTAATGAGATTTTAACTGGAGCAATATGAGCACAAAATTATATTCTCTCTCAGTGAATGCAGACGAGAGAGTAAAAGTACAATAGGGATGATGACTGCATTAAAAAACTATCTATTTAGTCCGTCAGTTAGATTATACAAAAATACTAGACACATATTTTTCGCTTTATCAAATTAACAAGAAAAAAAACAAAGATAAAGAGCATCTAAGTTTTGGAGTGGGGGCTTGCGACGTCACTATTTAGTAAAAAAATTACGAAATTTGACGTCACGCGCAACTTGAATGCATTGTATATTCGTCAATGTTTGTTTGAGAAATAAATAAAAAAATACATATTCAATATTTTTTTATAATCTAACTGACGGACTAAACAGAATTTTTCAGTCACCTTGCCTGTTGTAACTCGGTACTTAACTACCTATTTTGTATTATGCCCTTATATTACTAAAGGTACGTTATGTACTTATTACAGTAAATTAATGATTAGTAAATTGTGTATTGTTTTATTTCCAAGTTTTACGTGAAGTTATGTACATACATACGTATGTACATACATAGTACATACATACTAGATCTAGCCAGATCTAGATGTTATGTATGTATATACATAACATCTAGATCTGGCTAGATCGTCGCCTAGACAATCACATACCCAAAACCCGGTATACCATTAGTCGCCTTTTATGACATGCTAGGCAAGAAACACAGTTGGCGCATTATTTTTAAATCCCAGACCAACACAGGACATTTTTAGAAAATTTTAAGTATATTTATATTCTAAAACAGAATTTTTACTTATTACTGATTAAACCTGGTTAAATGATGAATCAGTTTATCTAAGGAACCTGAACCTTTCTTTATTTGAGGATGTCCTACGAGACATCGCCCTGGTCCTCTCATGGAAAGACAGAGCGTCTTGCACTCGAACTAACTCAACCGTTGGTGCCCTCTTTCAGCACATTACCGGAGGAGTCGATTGAATTTCATTCAAGGTACATAATAGTACATTCCTGGTGCATTCCTTTTATGTATAACTTAATCAAATATGCTACAGTACACCCGCCATTCTGACTCACACAGTATTTGTCCAAGTTCAGTATTTGACTGGCTTGATGGCGCATTCGGTAGCGACCCTGCCCCATGCGCCAAGAGTTGTGGGTTCGATCCCCACCCAGAACCAACATTCGTATGATGAATACTTGTATTTGTTCTGTGTCTGGGTGTTAATATCCAATATTTAAGTATATATTTGTAATACCACTGTTGATTCTGATATCTGTAACACAAGTGCTTAAGCTACTTAGCTCGGAGTTAGACCAATGAATGAGATGTTGCGGGATATTTATTTATTTATTTAATATTTAGGAGACCTAAACTAGGGAAATAGTAAATAAAAGATCGGACCATAGAACGTACAATGACAGCGTTGTATTAATAGTGTTAATTAAATATTAATTCATTAAACATCTTTATTTCTTATTAACCGAGTTCAAAAAAAGGAGGAGGTTCTCAATTCGACTGAATTTTTATTATGTGTTCATGACATGGTTCAAAGGCAAATATGATCTATGTATCAGCCATTGTAAAAGATGTTGTCGAAAAGAGTAACTACCAAGTTTCTTGCCGGTTTCTTCTCGATAGAATCAACATTCGGAACCGGCGGTAGATTCATATTAATAGTTGACTTTCTTGTTGAATTGGCTATTTAGAAGTGGTTGTTTCAAACCTATATAAATAAGGAGTACTTTGACTTTGACTTTGAATAAAACCGTTTAATATGCCAACTGTGGTTCTTGCCTAGCATGTCGTAAAAGGCGACTAATGGTATATCGGGTTTTGGGTGTGTGATTGTGTAGGCGACAGGTTGGCCGCTTGTCACTGCTTTTTCACAATTTTCCATCTAACCCAGCCCGGTTTTATTTTTGGCTGATTGTGGTTGAAGGGGCATGCTGCTCCTTTGACTCTGCCTACCCCTTTGGGGATTATGGGCGTGATGTTATGTATGTATGTATGTATGTAAAACCGTTTAAAAAGGTGGAAGGCGGATACAGCGACATCTATAGTCGTGTTCACTAAATAACCGCTGCATTTATATCTTCAAAAACCCTGAAATTGATAACAACGTATTTCCCAACGGTTTCATAAAATATTTCATTGGGAGTCGTTCCCGTGTGGTGCGCAGTACCTTGCAACGGGCCTTCATTGAACGCGTTTACTTATCGAAAAGTGTGGTGAATTTGAGATTGACTATTAGCCCGGTAGACACGACTATATTTGTAGATTGCGCAAAATGCAACACGTAACATTTGTGGTATTTTTATTAACATTTCTTATGGTAAGTGCCGTTGTTGAAACACCGTAATTATACATATTATTATATTTGCCGTTAGTATATTATTATATTATATTTATGTTAGGATCGTGTCATACGATGTTTGGTTCTCTCTGCATACTCTGCTAAGGAAGTGGCTTGAAGTTTAGTTAGTTAGTATATTATTATTTGTTGTCATGCGTATAAAAGTGTTTGTTTTATAATGTTTTAAACGTTTCTCAAAGAAATTAGCATTTGCCCGTGGCTAATTTCGTCTGTCATAGAAACGTTATAGAGTTAAAAATTAATTTTTTAGTTTCCATCAAATGACGAAATTTTATAGGAACAAACTTTCACTCTCCATGTAAGTTGCAGTTGCCAGAAATTCTAATTTCTTGTCCACATAAATCATAACCCACCAATTAGAGCGGTGGTAGCTCAATGGTAAGGACACGCGCCTCTTAACCGAGGAGTGCGGGTTCAAACCCGGGCATGTACCTCTAGATTTAAAAAAATCTATGTACATATTTATACCACTAGCTCGACGGTGAGGGAAAACATCGTGATGAAACCTGCAAATTCAAACAACTTTGAATTTGTAACCATGATCCAAAAATTGTCTGGTTCCCCTATCTTAGAGTTACGAAGGTCAGATCGGCAGTCGCTTCAATGTAATTACCAGACTCGCTAAATCCTGGATCATGGTCTAAGCGGACCCCGTCTAAGCACGGGACATAACGCTAGGAAGATGATAAATCATAACCCATTAAAACTAGCTAGGTCCATGGGTTCAGGCTGTGCGACAGAACTATTATATGACTTGTCCACATCAAGTTTATGCTCTAACACGCTATAACTAATGGCAAGCCAAAAATAAGGCGTTACATTTATATCTTTAAAAAATTCAAAACTGACTATAAAAATTTTCAACCCTTTCTAATTTTACTCCCTTGAGAGTGACATTTTCAAAAACTTTGAATGGCATATTTATTTCTACCTAATCGAATACCTAAAAATAAAGTTTCACACCTCTAGCTTCAAAATTACGAACTTTCCATATTCATTGTCATCCCCTATTTCAATAACCAATTAAAATTATGGGTGAAAGGGTACCTATGTCGTCGGGTCCGTGGTATCGCCACGCAAGGTTCACCACAAGCTGCATTTGGAGATCTGCGCTGATGACTTTTTGGCGAAGACTTCATTAGACTAAGTAGTTGACTCAAATATTTTTCTTAGTCCCTAAGTTAGATTATCAAAAAATATTCAATACGTTTTTTTTCTAACGAATACTCAAAAAATTATAAAGACAGCGCTTCAAAGATCTGAAGTTGGCCGATTTACGTTACTAGGAAGGAAACATTTTACGGACCTAATGACGTCACGCGGTCCTTTATCGCGCTGTCTTCATTATAATTGGATTGCTAAATCCGTTAGCAGTATTTTTTGTTATTTTAATAATGGACTATACATTTTTTTTAGTCAACTAATCAAATCTTTCCATTATCCCTATAAGTAAAGGGAAACAAAAAAGCTATTAATTAACTCCGATAAAGCCACATAAACGCGATATTGTTGACCGCAGGCTGAAGATAAAAATGTGCGAACGACAATACGTACGACAATAGGACGTGGCGTGAAGTTTAGTTAATTCGTTAGTTAGTTTAGACAATTTATTTATTTTTTATTTGTGTTTTTAAGTTTTTTCTCTAACCTTTACTGTCCCACTGCTGGGCAAAGGTCTCCCCCATGACCTTCCAACGCTCCCTTTCCAAGGCCAGAGCCTGTGTTTTTAAGTTATTCAGTTATAAATAAACGAGGCACGAAGTACTTTATTTTTGTTTAAACTGCGATGTGGACTGTACTTTGAGTTCATGACCAAACCAACTTTTTGTAATGACGCGACTATACTATGACCAAACTTTTTTTTTTTTTTTTTACGTGAGGAATGCATTTAGGCACCGTCCAAGTAAACCTAGGTTTGGCCTACGAGGGATGTGTCGGGCTCAGAGGCGGGGAAAGCACTCTACTACCGACTAAACCTCACGGTGGTCATTCTTCGGGCGTTGGCGCAGATTCCGGGCCCCCCACTCGGGACTCTACGCGAAATCTACGTCTACGCCGCTGCCGATCCATGCGGCCCATCTCGAGGGAGAGGCAACCTCGCCCCCAGAACACCTCGCGGTGCTTATGACGGCACAGACCACAGTGTCACCCCATCCTATTTAACGGACGAGGATCCACGTGTCGTCATCTTCTCTGGGGCTGCTTAACGAAGTGAATGCAGGCCCCCCCGCAAACACTCTACAGCCCCAAAGGCCCTTTTAGTCGCCTCCTACGACAGGCAGGGATACCACAGGAGTATTCGGAGCCCCCCCTGTAGGGCGCATACTATGACCAAACTCCACTAACCCTCTTAATCTACACTATAAATATTTGTTGTGTCTGTTTTGTAATGAAAAACAAACATAAGTATAACTAAGTAGAGAACATGTTATTTATTGTACTCGATTAATTACAGCTTATTAATAAATACATATGGAAATATATAATTACCTACCTATTTTACCTGTTTTCTTTGAAACGTCTAAACCGATTTTAAAACATTGTTCATTGCCAAACCTTTTTTTACAAGAAATAATTTAGGCAAGTTTAATTAAGAAAATAACTAAGGATTCCAGACAAAAACGTTGTTTGTAGATGTGTTACCTTCACGTGGAGCTTGAAGACCTGGCTCGATGGAATCTTGCCTCATGCACTTATAGTTGTGACTTCGATTCCCACCCAGGACCAACATTCGTGTGATGAATATTTGAGTTTGTTATGTTTCTGCGTTAATATCTAGTCATCTTCCTAGCGTTATGTCCCGTGCTTAGACGGGGTCCGCTTAGACCATGATCCAGGATGTAGCGAGTCTGGTAATTACATTGAAGCGACTGCCGGTCTGACCCTCGTAACCCTAAGATAGGGGAACCAGACCATTTTTGGATCATGGTTACAAATCCAAAGTTGTTTGAATTTGCAGGTTTCATCACGATGTTCAACCGTCGAGCTAGTGGTATGAATACGTACATAGATTTGAAAAGACCAGAGGTACGTGCCCGGGTTTGAACCGGTTTGAACTCGGTTATGAGGCGCGTGTACTTACCTTTGAGCTACCACCGCTCTCTAGTATTTAAGTATATTTATAGAACCGTTGTTGATTCTAATATCCGCAGTAACTTGTATGTAATATAGTTGTATATCTATATATTTATTATTATCATTGGTGTATTATGTACCGAGTTCAAAGCACAACACGTTCTGTTTTAACGAATACACGTGACCCTGTTGATAAGCTTGCATTACTTCCATGCCTAATGTCCTTTTAATTAAATATTATATATATGTATATAAGTGTATATTATTCGTTTACATGCAGAGATAAAACAACTTATTTGTCTCTTTGTAACTTCAAAGTAACATAAGACTTCTCGCACCAAAGACTCGGTGACCAAAAATTCAAATATTACAGAAGTTATTTACTGCTTATGTGAATATCTTTGCAATACATACATACATAACATCACGCCCATAATCCCCGAAGGGGTAGGCAGAGTCAATACATGGTCATAAATAACATTGATACATCAAAGCTATCTGTTTTTTTTTTAAAGAATTCAATGCCGATGTTACCTACATACATAACATCACGTCCATAATCCCCGAAGGGATAGGCAGAGTCAAAGAGGCAGCAGGTCCCTTTAACTGAAATGAAATGAAATGATCTTTATTTATATAGGCTTCAACAAGCACTTATAATTCGTCAAAACAAATTCAAATTCAACCGGTTCAAAAAGTAGCTTCTACCGAGAAGGATCTGGCAAGAAACTCGATAATTACCTACTCTTTTTAAATGGAAAATCTTATAACTAATAGTGACATAAGGGCCAATTTTTTTATGGTTTGATAAGAATTAAACGACTGATAAGGTATAAAGTCACCAATTTGCGGATGTCATACGGTATTTTACTAAGAAAACAGGCAATGACATTTTACAATCATCCGGATTGTGATTTATTTGATTGTTATTTTTTAACTGACTGTTGAAAAATCAGCCCTTAGTATAAGATTTCTTAATTAAGTTAAATCTGTCAGTGCAGGTAAACAGCCTATTATGAGGCCAACAAAGATATTCTTATCATTTAAATAGTCTTCTTCCTTGTAGTAGGCCTTATAAATCAAACAGTTTTTATATGTAATTTAAACGTATGTATAGGTAAGTCAATAACACTTTATGGTAACATATTGAATAGAAAATAAAGGAATTACCACCCTTATGAAGTCTGTGATTTGGAACAGCACGTTTGTGTCTATTTCTAGTATCAAAATATTTTTTGTGGAAACATCTGCATATTCTTATAAAGATACATGATACAGTTTAAAATTGTGATGCTAGAGTGTCAAAAAACCAAATAATGCCGATGTTAATATAGAATTCGCGCGCGCTCGCGAGTTTCTTGCTCGACAGTTGACGATAAGGTCAAATTATGTATAACCGAAAGCTAGTTTTGTATAGGCGGTGAGCCAGTCACTTGTCACTACTATTTCACAATTTTCCATCTAACCCAGCCCAGTTTTATTTTTGGCTGAATGTGGTTAAAGGGGCCTGCTGCCCCTTAGACTCTGCCTACCCCTTCGGGGATTGCGGGCGTGTGCGAATTATTATACTCATTATTTCTATAGTGCTCTTTTATTACAAGTGGTCAAAAAAATATAAAAATTGTTAAATGTAATTTCTCCATTTCAGGTAATGGCACAAACTAATGCAGATGGAATCTCTTTTTGCCCGTGTAATATGCAAGTGATAAAGAGTAGGTAAGTTATTTAATATATTTATTACTAGCTTCTGCTCGCGACTTCGCTCGCGTGGCACATCGATGAAACATAGCCTATATGTTATTCGGGTGTATGAGCTATATTATTGTAAAGTTTCATTATAATACATTCAGTAGTTTTTGCGTGAAACAGTACCAAACATCCAAACAAACTTTCGCATTTATAATGGCGCATTTGGTAGTGACCCTGCCCTATGCACCCAGAGTTGTGGGTTCGATTCCCACTCAGGACAAATATTCGTGTGATGAATGTTTGTGTATGTTCTGTATCTGGGTGTTAATATCTAATATATTTAAGAATATATTTGTAATACCACTGTCGTTTCTAATACCCTTAACACAAGTGCTTAAGCTACGTACCTTGGAGTCAGATCTATGTATGTCATGTAGTCTGATATTTATATTTATTTATTCGTATCTAATCCTTAATTAAATAATACTACCTAGCTGACCCGCCGGGATATTGAGTTGGGTCTATGGGTAGAGATATACATACATGCTAAAATATTTCCCGGCAACATTGCCCCGACGTCTTCATCACGCCCGTAATCCCCGAAGAAATACGTAGAGTGAAAGGGGCAGCTAGCCCCCTTGACCACATACAGCCAAAACATTAAACTAGGCTGCGCTAGGCTAGGTGTAAAGGACGACCACCGGGGGGGTTTTAATGAATAAAAATTTCAAATAACCCGTCTTCTCCCCCTTATAAGAAGTCGGGTATCTTCTGAGGATTTCCCCCTCGACAGCAAAAAAAAAAGGCTGGGCAAATTTGTTAAAAAAGGAGCGACAAGTGGCTCGATCGTCGCCTATACAATATCCTATAGAAGTATAATTATATATATATAGGTACCATTAGTCACTTTTTACGACATGCTAGGCAAGGAACACAGTTGGTGCATTATTTGAGTCTCAGACCAACATGGGACAGATTGTTTGTTGGTGTATTAAAAAGATTAGGTGTATTTGATTTATTTTTTAATCTATACTTATAATAAATCTGTAGAGAGGTCAATTCTGTACATAAAATATATTTTCAAAATAACTATCAGAGGGTGATTAGAGATCGATACTGATGCCAAAAATGCAATCAGTAAAATTTTTGTCTGTCTGTCTATCTGTATGTTCTTTATAGAAACAAAAACTACTCGACGGATTTTAACGAAACTTGGTACAATTATTCTTCATACTCTTGGGCAGGTTATAGTATACTTTTTATCACGCTACAATCAATAGGAGCAGAGTAGTGAAGGGAAATGTGGGGAAAACGGGAGAAGTTACTCCATTTTTTAAGCTTCCGTCGCGTGTGCAGCCTTAATGGTCATGGTTTTTATAAGACAAAGTATAGTTACTTCTAATTATTATTATCGACAGGCCCGTTGGTCTAGTGGTCAGAGACCCTGGCCACGTAACTAAAGGTCGCAGGTTCGAATCCCGCAAGGGGCAAATGTTTCGTGTGATGAACATGGACATTTGTACTCGAGTCATGGATGTTTATAAACGTATTTAAGTATGTCTATCCGTTCGCCTTGTATCCATAGCACAAGTTTATAAGATTAGTTTGGAACTAGGGAATTGGTGTGTCAGTCTGAAGAATTTATTAATGTTTATTATTAGAATATCTTCAAAGTATATTGAGTTGTGAGGGCAACAATGATTTTTTTTTTAAATTGACAGGAGAGAGTTGGTACTGGACAACGTTGAAGACTGCTGTAGGTGTAACGGGTGAGTATTTTATGTTATTTATAACCTAACAGTCGATCCAGACTTTCTTCCCGTAGGAATGGTATTCCCGAGTGCCTTATGACCACCTCTCCTCCATCTGATGCTGACGCTAGTGTTTTAGTTTTGAAAGGATCACTATTGAGTCTCTTGTTTTTTACTTAACAGTAACTCTTGGACTCGTGGACTCAATTGTCGGAACTGGTCGTTATTTTTATATTTACTGAAAATTCCGTAAAAGCCTTTTGGAGCCTATGTAAATAAGATAGTTTGGATTTAAATCCAATAGCATTAACTTATAAATTTTATTTTCAAAACAGTATTTTTGAATATATTATATGTATCGTTGATATATTGCCAGACTTTATGTTGACGTTGCATATAATATTTGTAGTTCAGTCAAATAAGCTCTTGAACCTAGGAATGAACAGTAAAAAGCTTTCTAAAAGTGATCTCAAAAGTCTCATAAAATCTCGTATCTTAATATATTCAGAGTCAAAATTTTTGGAGAATATCTTGTTTCCTAAGAGGTAAAAGGTAGGTATATCTAAAATAAGAGAGCTAGTCGAAATCTTAATGAAACTTTCTTAGGATGTTTGAACGTAGCTTTGTCGGTTATGAAGAATAATATTTTAATCAATAATTATAATTCTTCCGCAGGTATACACAGATCAGGAGTATAAATGTTAGTAAAAAATCAAAATATACCAGTTTTTTTTCATTCCAAAAATATTTGCGAGTTCAAGCAAATAAGCTCTTATATTTAAGATGTATTATTTAATTTTGCAGGACACGGAAAAGCAAAATTGTGATCATAAAAATCAAGAAACCTACCTTTATTTATGGTCGAAAATTGTTAATATGACAATTATTGAGGCTGACCAACATGAAGAGATTAATAAACATATAATGAAAACGAACATTGTTTGTGAATGTGCAGGGTAAGAAGTAGTAATAGTATGCAGGTATTACAAATACTAAGTTGAGGAGTGCATTTGAAATATCTAACAAATATGTTCTTTATTTTCAGATTTAACAAATTTCCGAACGCTTGTGACATTGGATACAAAAGATCTAATAGAAAAACGTGTGATCCCTACTGTCCCACTGGCTGTCCTGATGGAAAATGCATAAAACCCAATATATGTGAATGTAACCACGGATATAATATGACATCAGATCATATATGTGAACCTGTTTGTCCCACTGGCTGTCCTGACGGGAAATGTATAAAGCCGAACACATGCGAATGCAACCTCGGATATAATATGACATCAGATCATATCTGTGAACCTGTTTGTCCCACTGGCTGTCCTGACGGGAAATGTATAAAGCCGAACACATGCGAATGCAACCTCGGATATAATATGACATCAGATCATATCTGTGAACCTGTTTGTCCCACTGGCTGTCCTGACGGGAAATGTATAAAGCCGAACACATGCGAATGCAACCTCGGATATAATATGACATCAGATCATATCTGTGAACCTGTTTGTCCCACTGGCTGTCCTGACGGGAAATGTATAAAGCCGAACACATGCGAATGTAACCTGGGATATAATATGACATCAGATCATATCTGTGTACCTGTTTGTCCCACTGGCTGTCCTGACGGGAAATGTATAAAGCCGAACACATGCGAATGTAACCTCGGATACAATATGACATCAGATCATATCTGTGAACCTGTTTGTCCCACTGGCTGTCCTGATGGGAAATGTATAAAGCCGAACACATGCGAATGTAACCTCGGATATAATATGACATCAGATCATATCTGTGAACCTGTTTGTCCCACTGGCTGTCCTGACGGGAAATGTATAAAGCCGAACACATGCGAATGTAACCTCGGATATAATATGACATCAGATCATATCTGTGAATCTGTTTGTCCCACTGGCTGTCCTGATGGGAAATGTATAAAGCCGAACACATGCGAATGTAACCTCGGATATAATATGACATCAGATCATATCTGTGAACCTGTTTGTCCCACTGGCTGTCCTGACGGGAAATGTATAAAGCCGAACACATGCGAATGTAACCTCGGATATAATATGACATCAGATCATATCTGTGAACCTGTTTGTCCCACTGGCTGTCCTGACGGGAAATGTATAAAGGCGAACACATGCGAATGTAACCTCGGATATAATATGACATCAGATCATATCTGTGAACCTGTTTGTCCCACTGGCTGTCCTGACGGGAAATGTATAAAGCCGAACACATGCGAATGTAACCTCGGATATAATATGATATCAGATCATATCTGTGAACCTGTTTGTCCCACTGGCTGTCCTGATGGAAAATGTATAAAGCCGAACACATGCGAATGTAACCTCGGATATAATATGACATCAGATCATATCTGTGAACCTGTTTGTCCCACTGGCTGTCCTGACGGGAAATGTATAAAGCCGAACACATGCGAATGTAACCTCGGATATAATATGACATCAGATCATATCTGTGAACCTGTTTGTCCCACTGGCTGTCCTGACGGGAAATGTATAAAGCCGAACACATGCGAATGTAACCTCGGATATAATATGATATCAGATCATATCTGTGAACCTGTTTGTCCCACTGGCTGTCCTGACGGGAAATGTATAAAGCCGAACACATGCGAATGTAATCTCGGATATAATATGACATCAGATCATATCTGTGAACCTGTTTGTCCCACTGGCTGTCCTGATGGGAAATGTATAAAGCCGAACATATGCGAATGTAACCTGGGATATAATATGACATCAGAGCATATCTGTGAACCTGTTTGTCCCACTGGCTGTCCTGATGGGAAATGTATAAAGCCGAACACATGCCAATGTAACCTCGGATATAATATGACATCAGATCATATCTGTGAACCTGTTTGTCCCACTGACTGTCCTGATGGGAAATGTATAAAGCCGAACACATGCGAATGTAACCTGGGATATAATATGACATCAGATCATATCTGTGAACCTGTTTGTCCCACTGGCTGTCCTGACGGGAAATGTATAAAGCCCAACACATGCCAATGTAACTACGGATATAATATGACATCAGATCATATCTGTGAACCTGTTTGTCCCAGTGGCTGTCATGATGGGAAATGTATAAAACCGAACACATGCGAATGTAACCACGGATATAATATGACATCAGATCATATCTGTGAACCTGTTTGTCCCACTGGCTGTCGTGATGGGAAATGTATAAAGCCCAACACATGCCAATGTAACTACGGATATAATATGACATCAGAGAATATCTGTGAACCTGTTTGTCTCAGTGGCTGTCATGATGGGAAATGTATAAAGCCGAACACATGCGAATGTAACAATGGATATAGTATGGCATCAAATGGTACTTGTGCACCTGTTATTTCTTCGCATATGTAAGTATAATTATATTGTTCCATGTTGGTCTGGGACTCAAAAATAATGTAACAACTTTATTCCTTGCTAAGTATGTCGTAAAAGATGTATAATGGTTTATTAGACTTTTTATTGTGTAGGCAACGAACTAGCTACTTGTAACTAGTTTTCACAATTTCCCAACTAAACCAATTAGATTTTTGGCTAAATGTGGTTTTCGAACCTCATTGCTCCTTGGACCTTGCTAACCTGTATTTCTGAGTCCTAGGTTTGAACAAGCATCCCCCCGCATACGAACCACATGTTCTTAACACCCACCCCCAGCTCTTCGCTAATATTGTTTAAAATAATAATATCAAAAAATCTGTATTCTTTCAGAACTTATTGGGTGAAAATTGCCATAGGGGTTGTGCTCCTAGCTCTCATTATTGCAGTTGGTCTTGTGGTGGCAAGATATTTTACGACCAAGAAAGGGTCCTATTTGGTATAAGCAAGCCTGGATGGATGAAGATGGATAATCAAAAAGTAAGTTATGATTCTACAAGAAAATGCCTCTTATTAATGCGTATATTATTATTATTATATATTAATACCCATATAAAACAATTATTAATGTATTTTCCATTCTTGTCTTTAAAACTACTGGTGCGCTTACGCTTGGGATACGCAATTAATCCAGGATCTTTTATTTATCGTCAGTTTGAAACATAAAAATCATGTCGTAAGACTATTATTGTTTTGAGATATAGTCTGAGATTGCGTAGGCAACTTAGCCACTTGCCAAAACTTTTGAGCAATTTTTCATTTAACCCTAATCAACTTTTATTTTGACCTAAAGTGGTTAAAGAATCTCAGTGCTCCTTATACTCTGCCTACACTACTATGAATAAATATACTACTATCTACTATAAATATAATCTTTATCAACAGTCTTATGAACATGACGATATGTTTTGTTTTGCAGGCTGGGCTAAAGAAAAATTGGCCCTGAGGTCACTACTATCATCAGCCTCAAACAACGATCTGCACAAGACGTAGTCTCTGTTGGGGATTGGACACCTGCCATTAATTGAGAAGACGTTTTATTGGTAGACTGAAGTGAATATCCAATATTTATTTCGTTGTTTTTCCTATTGTATAGTATACTTGTGACACGACAGTTGTTGATCTGTCAATATTACAAAAACAACAGCGATTTTTATATAAAAATATCGACTGGCCCCTTTTTTTTAAACAATCAGATCTTGACAATTATTGTTTAAACACAAAAAAAGGAATTATTTGATTAATCAAATTAAAATTAAAAATATTTTGTACAACCGGTTTTCAGGTTTCGTATACCAAAAATAAGGTTGCATAGATACCTAATATGTATATGCCTCATATTGTCCCGAGGCACAAATAATGTACCAGGTATGTTAAGGCGATAAATGGTGTGTATTTGGTTTGTAAATGCGGATCAGGACCGAATCTTTATTTTATTACGATCTGATTAGATATAGATATAATTAAATACATTTAAGTTAAATAAATAAATATCAGACTACATCACATACATTGTAGCTTAAGCATTGAACTAGTTTACAAAATTACACTTTTTTTTGTTGCCGATGAAACGATTCATTACTTTTTGACTTTTCAGTGCCAGCATAATACAATTCAGTTATCAAAATTGTCTTATCAGTTCACATTTTTTATTTATTTGAGTAGTAACATTTGAAAATTAGTTATTTTAACGATTTTCGTGATCTGGGGGCACGGTAGTGCCCCCGCCAAGTCGAGCAAAAAAGCGGCACGGCCGTACCATCCTTTTCTCGAAGCAATTCAGGCCATTTTCGACCCCCTGTAACTTCGTTGTGGATAAAACTAGAAGACTGAATTTTCAGTAACCATGCAGGCATTGTAAAGACACGGTATATTTCAAATTTCATTCAATTTGAACCAGTAGTTTAAGAATTATAACGGGTCAAATTTTCTCAATTTTGTCACTCACTGACTGACTGACTGACTGACCGATCATCAAAATTCTAAGGCACTTCTAGCAGACCTAGAAGCTTCAAATTTGGAATATAAGTAGTGTTTGGTGTATGAACTAAGGAAAAACTAAAATATTTGGGGGCACGGTAGTGCAACCGCTAAGTCTAGCAAAATGTTTAAATTTCGGTCTAGTTTCGTAAATATTTAACTACTTACTTAAATAACTTTGTAATACCATATAAATATAAAGGCGCACGGTAGTGCCTCCGTCAAGTCGAGTAAAATTTTTAATTTTGGTCCAGTTTTCTAGATACATAACTGCTTAAATAACTTTGTAATCCCATATAAATATAGGCGCACGGTAGTACCCCTGCCAAATCAAGCAAAAAATGGGTATTCCCGTCATGCGAATTCATTTCGCAATTACAAGTCTTACAGTTACAAGTCTGGGCGGTTTACATCTAATTAATGTCGACTTTGGAAGTGTTAAAGCGCAGGAATCCTCAATTTGTGAATACAACAGACTAAAAATCATTTACCGTCCAGATTTGTCAAAAATTTTAACATCAAAGCCTCCCAGAAAAACGCATAGAGACAGGGAGTGGGTTCTTAGAAAAACTGAAGCTGAAGCTCAAGAAGTAGTACCGGAAAAGAGAAAACGGAAGGCTACCTACAAAAATAAGAAAAGTTCATAAGTCAGTGAGAGGGCTTTAAGAAAACTCGTTGCTGGTAGATATACATATATACAATAAGTAGAAGGTATCGAAAAGGAAAAAAGTAGAACTGTCTACAAAATACAAAAGAAATGAGATCCCATCAAAAACAATACTTGTCAAAAAAACCAAGTCTCGCAACTCAGTTGTTCTACGGTAAAAAGTTGTGAGATCCATGTAATACCAAGTCGGTTATTAATTTATTCAGTCTCTACTTAAGCGACTTTCTGTCTTAATACGTCCAGTCCCTAAGACCACGATCGTGGTCCATAACAATTGAAAATCAATTGTGTCCGGAATCTCCGTTGAGACTCGGCCATCGCTTGAAATCCACGTGATTTAAATTATTTAGTGCGATGGCCAAGTCAATATATTTATATAAAACGTTAAAGATTTTTAATATTGATATGCGTCACTATAAGATGCTGTTAATTATTACGTAACAACTTAATGCTTCGAGTACGGAGATTCCGGACACAATTGATTTTCAATTGTTATGGACCACGATCGTGGTCTTAGGGACTGGACGTATTAAGACAGAAAGTCGCTTAAGTAGAGACTGAATAAATTAATAACCGACTTGGTATTACATGGATCTCACAACTTTTTACCGTATCTCACAACTTCGTACCGGTTTTTTTGACAAGTATTGTTTTTGATGGGATTTATTTTAACAGTTAAAAAATTATTTATACATAAACTTAATACATCTATTTGATAGTTAGTATGCTTTACATATCAATACACATCGAATCAAAATTCTACTCCTTCTTTGCAAAGATATGGCTAGTTACATTTTTCCATATATTGTAAGCTGTGCCTGTTGTATGCACGATTTTTTTTATACTATTTATTTCGAAAATTCTGCGAGGCGTCTATAAAACCATATAATTTATGCTGTTAAACAAAAATTTTAAATTTTTCTTTCCAAAATAGATGATGAACGTATAATATTTAGTATTATTGGATTGATTCATCAATACTAAAGCTAGGCCTTATAACCAAATTTAGTCACTCACGTCCCAAATATATCAAAAATGTGAGCTGATTGACCAATTTTCGTAACTGGATCTACATCAGCTGTTACTAATTTATCAAAAAATCACTTAACTGATTGAGCAACCAAAATACTGTAAACTTGTGTTGTGTTACGGGTATCAGAATCAACAGTGGTATTACAAATATATATTTAAATATAAGATACTAATACCCAGACACAGAACAAACACGAGTATTCATCATACAAATGTTTGTCCTGGCTGGGGATCGAACCCACAACTCTTGGCGCATGGGGCAGGGTCACTAGCGAATGCGTCATAGAGCCAGTCAAATAAATGTTATTTAGTTGATTTAATAATAAGTGTTATGTTTTGTATTTGTTAGTATACTTATAATTTTTTTTTATAATAATATATATTATTTGATTTTGCATTCGACGACTTTTAATGATATTATATTTCTACAGTATAATTAATTTATAAATTACTGGAAACGTACTGTTATTGATTTAACATTGTGAGACGTTGAATTTGTTAATAGAAATAGTTCTGCGCGCAATAGCAACTATACATATATCACTTGCCAAAGAAGAAGAATGGTGCTGTTACCACAGAGTTTAATCGTTGGCTCTTACCGGTTGTGTTTGTGAGGATATCAAACACAAAACAGTAATTAATAAATCTAATATTAATATGTAATTATGTTTATTTGCTAAGCTTCGAAATAAAAGCCCGTGAAGAAAGTTTTTGATCAAAAATCAAATAATATATGACTTATTAATATTAATTAATAATAATGGGTTTTGGTTTCTTTCTAACCGGTTTCGGTTACCGTGACCACTTTCATCATCTTCCTAGCGTTATGTCCCGTGCTTAGAAGCGGTTATTCCCAGTCGCCCCCACCAGCATCACTAGGGGGCAACTGGGAATACGTAAAAAAAGGGGTCCGCTTAGACCATGATCCAGGATTTAGCGAGTCTGGTAATTACATTGAAGCGACTGCCGATCTGACCTTCGTAACCCTAAGTGCTTATTCAGAGTGCACGGGCGGGGACGGGAGCGTGTGCGGGCGCTGGTCTTGGCGTCTTTATGTTCACAGTGGCAGAGCGGCTAAAAGACTGAACGCACGCGTGTGTATACGGTTCTAAAACTTTGCGCTACCTACGTCAAGACATGGACGAAGATTTGATGTTATTGATGGAAAACTCATTTTTTAAAATGGGAAGTAAATTATGTGAAGTTCGCTATGCATGAAATTAACAAAGGACGAGAAGAATTGGGAGAATTTATTGTTCTATACAACGATTTACGGAGTAACCCAGACAAGTTCTTCGAATACACTAGAATGTCAATAAATACATTTGATTATATATTAAGTAAGATCTCAAAGTGTTGTGGATGTTTGCTTTGCCAGATAGGAGTGCGACCTTGCACTGCGGATATAAATTATTCTGTATCGTGTTCCATGTTGTCGCGGCTGGTTCAAAAAAGTTTAGAATCAGACGCGTTAGCCACCGACAGACGCTAGAACACTGTGAAAGACACAGGCGGACTGAGCCAATAGAACCACCCGCGCGATAGTCACGGCACCCGCGCCCGCCCCCGCGCCTATGCAGATGCGCATACGCGCGACCACTGTGAAAGCGAGAGGCGTCTAGATACATTTGATCTACCCGTACCCGCACCCGCGCCCGCACTCGCCTTTACTATGAAAGAGCCCTTTGATAGGGACCAGACAATTTTTGGATTATGGTTACAAATCCAAAGTTGTTTGAATTTGCAGGTTTCATAAGGATTTTTTTTATGAATACGTACATAGATTTGAAAAATCCAGAGGTACGTGCCCGGGTTTGGTAAGGACACGCGCCTCTTAACTCGTCGGTACCACCGCTCTACCGTGACCACTTTATGAACTCTTTATTTGTGGGCCCTTTCGTGTGCTCCTTAGTGGCTACGAATTTATTAATTATAAAGACTAAGGCAATAGTTTACATACATTTCTTGCGAAAGTTAGTAATAAATATTATAAATATGAAGCGATTTGTTTTATTTTTGCTGCAGCATGGATTTCACTTTAAAGAACTTAAAATTTAATAATAAATACTAAGGAAATAGTTTAGAGACAGACTATGGTTCACTTATGATGATTCCTTTAACAGGTAGGTAGGTACTTTTTATGAATCGAAATATTCGTTTTCGAACTTAGTATTTAACTATATACGCTGACATCGTTGTAAAAATAATTAATAATGTTCATTAAATAATAAATAAATAAATTCTCCACACTGACAAACCGATTCCCTAGTTCCAAACTAAGCTTGTGCTTGTGCTATGGATACTAGGTGTATACCATGACTCGAGCACAAATGTCCAAGTTCATCACACGAAACATTTTCCCCTAGCGGGATTCAAGCCCGCAACGCTCGGCCATCAATGGCCAGAATCTCTGACCACTTGATCAACGAACTAGCCCAATTAATTGATCTAAACACGACTTATGATTTTTTTCTAATTTATTACTAATCTAAATTTGGTTTTCGTCCCATGTTGGTCGGGGACTAAAAAAAAATGTGTCAACTGTGTCTCTGGCATAGCATGTCGTAAAAGGTGACTAATGGTTTATGGGGTTTTGGGTATGTGATTATTTAGGCGTGGAGCTAGCTACTTGTCAATACCTTTTCTCAATTTTCCATTTAACCCAGTCCAATTTTGTTTTTGGCTGAATGTGATTTAGGGGGCCCGCTGCCCCTTTGACTCTGCCTACCCCTTTATTTATGGGGATTATTAATTATTTTTGTGTTTAAATTTAGAAAAAATATCGTATGAATTGCATACTACGGGAACCGGAAAGTTTACATCACATCATCATCATATTTCATACGCGTACATTTATTCCAAACCCAGTGACAACACATAAACACTGTTTTTACACATATCACTATATTTGACAACATTGATAGACTAATCAAAAAGGATATTACAATTTCAACTATATGTTAAAAGTACAGCGGTTATCACACTATGCTTTTGTGCGAACTATGCGCTCGCACTAAAAGTGGAAGTTCTTCCGCCGAGCTAGGCGTTGCTTGCTCGGGGACTCACGCGACTAACCTTTTTTTTTTTTGTGAGAGGACGTCGGTAGTTGGCCGAAGGCGGCCTTTACTACCTACCCCGGGCTGGCGGGGGAGCGGGAAACTCTCACCCCTAAAATTTAGGCAACAGCCTGAGGGCGCCCCCTGTGGGGCTCGACCTCGGCTCAGAACGTTGCTGAAGAGGACAGAAACACGTAGGTTTGGGGATAGAGCGACCTATCGGAGCAAGTACGCGACTAACCGTCGCGGTGTATTGTATATACACTTAGTGGCGAGAATAACTTCGTCAGCGCGATGCAGGATTGTATGGCGTTTCTCTATGTTCGATCGACGTCATTTATTTACGTATTACTGGATTTATAATCTTGACTATCTCATGTGGTGCGGTCGCCATACTTTAATGAAATCGTAAATGTTTTTGTATAAGACACATACAATTACTTAACGTAAGTTTTTGTATGTGTCTTGTACAAAAACAAAACGACCTTGTTGGGTTGATTCCGAGCCTTCGACTCGCGCGTGTTTTAGACATCTGCATATTATAAGTGATAATACAAATAAGTATTAAATTATTATAGTTTTAACCAAGTTTTATTTCAATAAGGATTAAAAAAGAAATAATAATAAAAAAAATTGAACTTGAATAATTTAAAAACTATCGAATGGGTGTCATACGGGCACATAACTATTTATATCAAATTCAAAGTGTCACGGAACTCATCGTATATGAAATGGACAATATTATATATAGCTGAAGAGTTTGTTTGTTTGCTTGAACGCGCTCATCTCGAGATCTACCGGTACGAATAAAAAAAAAATGTGTTGTATAGATCATTTTCGAGGTTCGAGGATCGAGGATTATATAACACTAGCTGCCCCAGCTTCACAGGGTGAGCAAAACTATATAAAACTATACATATAAACCTTCCGTTTGCATCACTCTGTATATTTCCGAAAACGGCATTAAAATCCGTTGAGAAGTCTAAAAGATCTAAGCCAGCGTTTCTCAAAGTGGGGTGTGCGAACCCCTGGGGGTTCGCCATTCGATCATACGGGGTTCGCGGAATGATTGGAGCCATAATTTTGAGAAACCCTGATCTAAGCGAACAGACAGCAGAATAGACTTCATTTTATAATATTTAGTAAAGAAGAGTAACCGTAAACGCGGGTGAAACCGCGGGCTCAGCTATATAAAGGTAAGTATAGATTACATAAGGATTAAGTAAGTTCTATGAACCAATGCCTCATTAGCTCAGTTGATTAGAGCGTCCTAAAACGCTAAGTCAGCGGGATCAATACCTTCACGGGCCGCATGTACTGCACTTGTCTTTATTCACTTTAATATTAATAGGTTCAGTGCCCACGACTCACCTGGAGAGTTCACGTAAATCTTATTCCAGTGTCGACTCGCCTGGCGAGTTCAATTTCCTTTATAATTTGATGTAGGCAGCACACAAGAAGACAGCGTAATGGCAGTGTGTTAACGTGCATACTGTATACGTTTTACGTTTTATTACATAAATATGATTCAATATATTGAGCAAAACATTTTTTTCATACAATATATAAGATACATAGTTTATAAATATACAATAACGGATGCCGAGTGATAAGTGTTCGTTGTTATTTATTTACAGCCATGAATGTGGAGTTTACGTTTGTCTACTTTAGGGACATTCCCCTTCAATTAAAACACTTTGACACTCAGTTAGGTGTAGTCAATAATTATACAAGGGTATTTTTAGTACATGCGAAATAGTTTTATCGTTCAAAGTAAACACTGCTGATGATTTTCATGATGTCTTCTCGGCGATGCCGCCTATAGAAGGTTATTTTTATTTAATGCGAAACCACTTATGTAGGTAAGAATAATGAGTGACATAATAATAATAAATAATAATAAATATCCCACAACATCACATTCATTGATCTAACTCCGAGCTAAGTAGTAGTAGATTCAACAGTGGTATTACAAATATATCTTTAAAAATATTAGATATTAACACACGAATGTTTGTCCTAGGTGGGGATCGAATCCACAACTCTTGGCGCATAGGGCAGGGTCATTACTAAATGCGCCATCGAGTCCGTCAACATAAGTAGTTATGTTACTCACTATTCTAAGGAATTTATTTTGTTCTGACGATTTATAAGTGCTATTTTTGAAGCCCTTATATATAAAGATTTTATTTCATTTAATTTAGGATTTTTAAAAAAGAGCAGACTTTCATACAACATTTGATCAGCTGATTAGCAATTTTGTCTGAAAAAAAATATGTCTTTGCTCATTGTTTAAAAACCTCGCAATTGATTCCTAAGAAAAATAAATTAAATAAGTAAAAAGTTCCGCATATACTTACTAAAAATAACCTTATATAAATGGCACCCGTCACTGTCTGATCTATGAACATCCAGCTCAAACCACTTAGCGGAGCATGCAGAAATTTCGTAATATTCGTAAGATGGCGTAAGCATTCGTTAAAAAGGGTTTTCCAAGATAGACCCTGTCGATTACTAGACTTGTCCCATGTTGGTTTGGGACTTCATAATAATATGCCAACTGTGTTGCCTAGATTGTCGTAAAAGGCGACTAAAGTTATATCGGGCTTTGGGTATGTGATTGTATAGGCGACGACGATGCATTTTCTCTCATCACTACATTTTTACAATTTTCCATCTAACTAAGCCCAGTTTTATTTTTGGCCGAATGTGGTTAAAGAGGCTTGCTGTTTTACTTCGACTCTGTCTACCCCTTCGGGGATTATGGGCGTGATGTTATGAATGTATGTATCTAATATCATTACTTCAAAAACTCTGCTAAAAAAGAAATATTTATGTACATACATAATTACATTTATCGACAATTTAAATTGACGTCATACTTGTGGTTATATACAATGGTTAAAAATATGTGGTAAACAATAGATAAATATTATGGCTTATTGGCTATTCCGGATATTACTTATAGGAATAATTAATATTTTGTCGTATTAAACAAAGGAATGGATTTTGTTGAGGGGAGTTGACTAATAGAAATATAAATGACAAGTCCTCGGAGTCATCACATCACATACATTGCTCTGATTCCGAGATAAGTAGCTTAAGCACTTGTGATACGGATATCAGAATAGGGGTATTACAAATATATACTTAAATATTATATATTAACACAGGGTCACTACCGAATGCGCCATCGAGCCAGTCAAATGATATATAATATGGTCCCCGTTACGAATTTACAACAAAATAACAGCGTCCGCGGTTTCACCCGCATAGCTGCCGTTCCCGTAGGAATACGGGGATCAAATATAGCCTATGCTACTCGCTGATAAAATAGCTTTCTATTGGTGGAAGAGTTTTTCACATCAGTCGAGTAGTTTCGGAGCCTATTCAATACAAACAAACAAATAATTAAATCTATCCAATTTATAATATTAGTATGACGTATGATGTTTCGTGAAATGTTTGGCGATGCGTTTTTGTAATGTAGTGGTATAAAACGTTCCTAGACGTTTTATATGTTTTTTTTTCGGAATTTCAGTCGTACGTCACGCCTACAATCTCCGAAGGGGTAGGCAGAGTCAAAGGAGCAGCAGGCCCCTTTAACCACATTCAGCCAAAAACAAAACTAGGCTGGGTTAGATGGAAAATTGTGAAAAAGAAATTGCAAATTCTTTTTAAGTTCCCGACAAAAGTCAGGTTAAAATAAATCAGAAAGTATGTTATATTTAAACCGCCTACTTGCACTACAGCATATGCACAAAGATTTAGTCACTATCAAGGGCCATAAATATATATAAGATTCAAATTACAAGGATATTTGCAGAGAATAAAAATCTTGTGTTGCTCTGTAAATAAGAGATTTATTATAAGTATAAGAATCTAATTGAAACTAAAATACAACATTGTTAATTGAACACAACTTAAACTGTAACCGACCTGTAAATAAGAGAAACGACAATTAAAGTCTATTCTCCGATGCCTTTTATATTCATCTTATCATATTATTAAATGTAAATATAAAATCTAATTAATTAAAGAAAATCTTTACATGACTTGACATGCCATATTTGAATCTCACCAAAACGTCAAAAAGTCTCTCATGGAATCATAGGCAATGTAGTCCTGCATTATCGACAATGCTAGGTACAGCTTTACCGACATCATTAACGAATAAAGAAATACATTTTCTTTACATATATAACAAAATAAGCCAAGTAATATAAATAATAAATATGTACTTAAAGTATATAATATGTACTTAATATCTTATACCAATTAAAGTAACTACTCGTTTAATAAATCCATTACCTTAGACAGTTAGATTATAAGCAAACTGAATCTCTAATTTAAACGATCATAATGGCGCGTTTGATAGTGACCCTGCCCCTTGCGCCAATAGTTGTGGGTTCGATTCCCATCCAGAACAAACATTCGTGTGATGAATGCTTGTGTTTGTTCTGTGTCTGGGTGTTATTATCTAATATTTAACACACACACACACTAGCACGCACGCACGCTTGCACGCATGCTACTAAGTATGAACTATGCAATATCTTAAGAAGACGTATTCATATGCCTGTATGTAATTTTACGTTATATTGCATATTTATACAAAAACAATATTACTTTAACACAAATTCAATAAAGTGGAGAGTTTTGTTTGTTTGTAACGGATAAACTCTATAATAATTGAACCCATTTCGGAAACAGAAAACGGTATCACAATTATCATACAAACCAATTAGACACGTACACTTTTCTCATTTATTGTTAAATATAGGCTAATTACAGTAAGCATGTAAAGATAATTTGAGTATGTGAGACATATTACTGCGATAAGTCGAGTTAATTTGTACTTCTTAGTTGTAAACTCGTTATAAATACTTTTTGATTTCGATTCGATTTTGAATTAAAATCGATTATCTAACTCGATTTTAGATACTCGAAGATAGAAAATCGGTAATAAGAAGAAATAACGACACAATCATCTAAGGTCGGTAGACAAAACATACACACATTCGGTCAAATTCTGAAGAGAATTTTAGATATTATCTATTCTAATATATCATCATCTTCCTAGCGTTATGTCTCGTGTTTAGCCGGCGTCCGCTTAGACCATGATCCAGGATTTAGCGAGTCTGATAATTACATTGTAGCGACTGCCGGTCTGACCTTCGTAACCCTAAGATAGGGGAACCAGACAATTTCTGGATCATGGTTACAAAACCAAAGTTGTTTGAATTTCATTAGGATGTTTTCCCTCACCGTCGAGCTGGTGGTATAAATATTTTCATAGATTTGAAAAATCCAGTGGTACGTGCCCGGGTTTGAACCCGCACTCCTCGGTTAAGAGGCGCGTGTCCTTACCAATGAGCTACCACCGCTCAATCTTATCTATTCTAATATCTTGCTAAAATATAAACGTTTGTATGTATGGATGTGCGGTTGTTTGTTACTCTTTCACGCAAAAAGTACTGCATGGATTTTAAAGAAACTTTACAATAGTATAGCTTGAATTAGCTTGTACATTAGATTAACACATAAGCTATGTTTCATCGATGTACCACGCGAGTAGCGTCGCGGGCAAAAGCTAAGTAAGTAAGATTACAGCACATACATTGATCTGAAACTTGAAGCACGAGTAACTGCATCCCAAAATCACGCTACCACGCAAATAGTTTACACGAATAATACTTTCCCGAATCAATGTACCACGAAAACACGCAACCACAAATCAGTACCACGAATGCCATCTGGCATGCATTTTGTCTGCCTACCTGTCTACCTTATACCTATATGGTATAGGTGATAGCGCGCGAGTTAAATGCAGAGCTCAGGTATGTCTCGTCTTAGGCCCCGACTGCATTCAACTCGCGGGCTATATGTAGACTTGAGCTAAAATGAAATAGGAAATGTTGGATAAAGGAAGTGCAATAAAATAAAACACTACATTTATATTAAGTTTTTTTTTCATCCAGGGCTGAAGCTAAAAGGGACGCCGAAGTGTGCCGCAACTGGTGTCTTGCCAGCCAGTCACGGCCGGATATGGATTACCGAGGAAGATGAGGTAAACTCCTCTTCCTTGAAATAGTCCAGGTCCAGGGCTTACTATTACTTAGCCCCCCGGCGCGACAAACCGTAGATCCAGAAGGGGAAGAAAAGCACCATCATCCCTTTCTGGAAGCGCTTCGTCGTTTCTTTTTACTTAATTTTTGTATTTTTTTTTATCTTTGCGTACCCCACTAGGTTAGTGGTTTGAAGTTTAGTTAGTTAGTTTTAATGATTAACGATGAAAGTTGACTTTGGAAAACACTATCTTTAAGAAAATAGGTCCATCAATATCATATCAAAGTAAGAAGCGAAAAAATGCGTTCTAACGAAACTCATACCACAACAATAGAAGGCGTTTAAAATTAATTTAATACTGCAACAATGAAGAATGTAAGATTTATTAATAGGATATTTTCAATTTAATCTCTCTTTACCATGTGGACATTGATTGTTCTATATAATGTTCTCGGGTGATAATTGTGTATTTACTCATATGATTTCGTCATTAAAATTATTCAAATGAGTATATTCAGGCGTTATCACCTAAATCATAGGTTCCCAACGGGAACCTTAGTGGGCCCCCTAGTGAGCTCTGGAGATTTTCGAGAGGGTGATAGCGGGCCCAAAGGCGATAGGACAGTTACCTATACGAATACTTGACTCTATTTGTAAGAAAAAAAAGGCGTATCTAGTCGTCTAAGATGTTTATGCCTCAGACACGACCACAAATTGCACGATTACAGAGGGATAATTATTTTAATTTGTAATTACTACTAGATAAAAATACACAGTCATATGAAATTGATGTATTATTAAATGGTGTTCGATATTTTTTTTTTACAAAGGGGGTAATCCAAAAAAAGGTTGGGAACCTATGGCCTAGAGGAACGGACGGTCACCCTGCCGCTATCATCTCAGTTCAATAATAGTTGCTGGTCCTCGCAGCTTACTTCGGCTAATAACATTAAATGTTTAAACAATTAGCAAAATGCTGTGTCTTCGCCCGTTAGCTCTGTTTCTTATATATTTTTCTGTGGTAGAAGCTGATTCGAATGAGTGTCGTATACCGTATACGTAAGTACTTTAATCGTTTTTTTGTAAAGTAAAAAAAAGTTTTATAGAAGCACACATACCATCACATCTGGAATCAAATAACAAAGAACAATAAGCACATGTAGCCAAAAAAAATCATGAATATGGGTAAGATAGAAAATTGTCAAAATTGCTAATGAGAAAAGTAGCTGCACCGTCGCCTGCATAATCAAAAAAAAAATTCTGTCGAATTGAGAACCTCCTCCTTTTTTTTGAAGTCGGTTAAATATGGTTGATACATAATTTTGAGTCTCAGACCAACATGAAAAATGTTTATCTATTACAAACAAACTAATAATTAATATTTACAAGATGATTTGAAAATCTGTTTAGCTTCTTGCAGGGGGTTGAAATAAATTTTATTTACAACATAATAATATTTATTTTTATTGTCCCATGTTGGTCTGGGACTTAAAAATAATGCGTTAATTGTATTTCGTGCCTAGCATGTCGTAAAAGGCGACTAATGGTATATGAGGTTGTGGGTATGTGATTGTGCAGGCGACGAGCTAGCCACTTGTCACTACTTCTTTACAATTTTCCATCTAACCTAGCCCATTGTCCCGTGTTGGTCTGGGACTTAAAAATAATGTGCCAACTGTGTTTCTTGCCTAGCATGTCGTAAAAGGTGACTAATGGCAGATTGGGTTTTGGGTATGTGATTGTGTAGGCCACAAGCTAGCCACTTGTCACTACTTTTTCACAATTTTCCATCTAACCCAGCCCAGTTTTGTTTTTGGATGAATGTGGTTAAAGAGGCCTGATGCCCCTTTGACTCTGCCTACCCCTCCGAGGATTATGGGCGTGATGTTATGTTTGTTTGTTTATAATGTTTAGTAACATTATGCTATATCCGAAAGTTACATAAATGTCTTATTTTGGATTTGAGAATGAAAACACAATCGTTCAGTATTCCATTTAAATTACACCATTATTTTGCATATTATTATGTACATTCACATAGAGAGCTGCTCTCATACTCAACGTATGTTCCGCAGAAACCTGGGGCTCCGCGAAGCCTTTGTGGGGTGTCCACGGTACCAAAATAGGTACTGATCATAACAAATTATACAAAAAAATTGGTATTTGATTATTCTAGAGTTCCGTCAAATAATTAAAAAAAGTTTGAGAACCGCTAGCTTATAGCCTTCCCCGATACATGGGCCTGACACTGAAATATTTTTTCAAAACGTGCGAGATTAGCGCGCTAAAGCAAAACAAACAAAGTCTTTCAGCTTTATTATGTTAGTTTATTTAAACAAAGTGATTCGGAGGGCTATATGAATTCAATAATAGAAAAAAAATAGATACGACTACCTTTCGTTACTTTTGCAAAATACCGTGCGGGTGTAAACCTTTGGTTTACTTTTAAAAGAGCACAGCATGGACATTACTCTTCTAAGTACTACTAGTCCAGTCAATAAAGCCTTAACTTTGCCATTTAGAGTTGAAAGGATGGGACCAACGGGAAGATTTGCGTGAGTACTAGATATTTAATACTCCAAAAAGTCAGATCTCTGACTCATCAGGTTAGCTAAAAAAGGGGGGAAAATAATTCATGAATGGTTAAATATCTAGTACTCACGCAAATTTTCCCGTTGGTCCCATCCTTTCAACTTAAAATGGCAAAGTTAAGGCTTTATTGACTGGGCTATACAGCTTTCATAACAAAAGTCACTGATTGTATCAATTAATCAAACTTGTGCGAAAAGATTCATAGCAAGAGCTAGTTAATAGATAAGCGAAAAATTGTTTTGTCCTGTGTTGTCTAGGACTTTAAAAGAAAGTGCTAACTGTGTTTCTTGCCTAGCATGTCGAAGAATGCGACAAATGGTATATCGGATTTTGGGTATGTGATTGTGTAGGTGACCAGCTAGCCACTTATCACTACTTTTTCACAATTTTTCATCTAATCCAGGCCAATTTTTGTCTAAATGTGGTTAAAGGGACATGCTGCCCCTTTGACTCTGCCTAGCCCTTCGGGGATTATTGGCGTGATGTTATGTATGTATGAAACGTGATGTTAAGTAGTATAGTTTTGTCGTGTAATGTTCCGCTCTGAAGATAACGAGGCGTTACTTATTCAAGGTCGTTGAAGGCTGATAAAATCACATCAGGATATCAGACCCACAAGCCAACTGTTTCTGACTATGTCTAGGCGGAGGACTTATGATATTATGTAGTTCAAATATTAGTTTATCGATGGCATGGCGAGAATAATTTTACAATGACAAGACAGGCCCGTTGGTCGAGTGGTCTGAGACCCTGGCCACGAAACCAAGGGTCGCGGTTTCGAATCCCGCTAAGGGCAAATGTTTCGTGTGATGAACATGGACATTTGTACGCGAGTCATGGATGTTTATAAACGTATTTAAGTATGTCTATCCGTTCACCTAGTATCCATAGTACAAGCATAAGCTTAGTTTGGAACTAGGGAATTGTTTTGCCAGTCTGGAGAATTTATTTATTTAGTGGTATTTACAATTTTCTAGCTTGCTCAATAGTCACAATTATTAAGTAGTGTACGAACGTATGAACGTGTCCTAGGTAGGAATCGAACCCACAGCTCTTAATGCACACGACAAAACCACCACCAAATGCGCCATTGGGCCCGTCAATAGTCCGAAATCCAGGGGGACAAAGCTGCGAGTATAAACTAGTTTTGTTATACATATTAAACTACGAACATGTGATTACTAATTAATAAAATATAAACATTGTTATTCCTAAATATATAAATATGTTGTCTTTTTATAGACAAAACCGCAAAAGCTTGTGCTAGAAATAAACCTTGTACTAGCTAATCAATATATTATTAATATATTTGTAAAACCTACCTACTTCTTCACAATTTTCAATCAAACCTAGCTGTTAAATAAAGCACTTGATTGCGTAAAAGTGTCCCGAGTCCCGAGTCCCGAGTCCCGAGTCCCGAGTCCCGAGTCCCGAGTCCCGAGTCCCGAGTCCCGAGTCCCGAGTCCCGAGTCCCGAGTCCCGAGTCCCGAGTCCCGAGTCCCGAGTCCCGAGTCCCGAGTCCCGAGTCCCGAGTCCCGAGTCCCGAGTCCCGAGTCCCGAGTCCCGAGTCCCGAGTCCCGAGGACTCCACGCTGTCATACTATAGCGTGAAGCCACGCTATTGCATGTGTAAGAGAGATAAGTACTTATGGATTCCAGATATCGGATATCTGTCATTTGGAGCGTTTATTATGTTAATGTGTGACCTAAGATGGAGCACCTGAGGATCTTTGAAATGAAATAAAATGAAATTGAAATGAAATTATTTTTATTTACGCAGGCTCAAATAAGCACTTATAAATCGTAAGTACATACAAATGAAAATGAAAATTTACCACCGGATTCGGAAAGTATCTTCTACCGAGAAGAACCGGCAAGAAACTCGATAGTTACTCTTTTCATCGCTAAATTCACAATAAGTATCAATAAAAATTATCATATTCTTAAGCTACTATGCTATACAAATCTAAAAAAAGTAAATATGTATAATAGCAATTACAAATATTTGTCACTTAAAAAATCTTCTATAGAAAAATAAACCTTCCTCGTAAAATGATCTTTAATGTGTAATTTAAAACTATACATAGGCAGTTCAATTATATTGCCTGGTAGTTTGTTAAATAATTTTAAACTTAACCCCCTAAATGAACTACTAGTTTTGTGAAGTCTTAGATACGGAACGGCAAGCTTGTGTTTATTTCGGGTGTTAAATAAAACGATGACAATCCGTTTTTCGAATAAAGTTATAGTAGAAGAGCTGGCACCAATTTTTGGGTAGGTATTTGAGGCAAGCTTAAAACTTGTCCCATACCTCTCCTAACCTGAAACTGCAGACCTGGCTGGTGAGTAGCGGGGCTTTCCTTATTTTTTTGTCATATTATTTTTTTTTCACAAATATGTTTGAGGGGTATAATAAATAAGAGAGGAATGTGATAAATTTTCAGCTTGCCTCAAATACCTATCCAAAAATTGGTGCCAGCTCTCGGCCCATTATGAAAGTTCTTGCGTACATCCATAATACAGTCAAAGATGTATTGTGATGGCACGGTTAATATGTCAATTTCTTTGAACATATCTCTTAGCGAATCTTGAGGTTAAACGCCATAATATATAGCCCGGATGGTCCTCTTCTGCAATACGTCAGAGTCCTTCTTTTTTTACAAGTCCGTGGTTTAAATGTGTTTATTCAATTTGGTATGATGATTAGAATGTTTGACAGTCACAGATTATTTAAATGTATAGTATGTTCTTAATGCTTACTTCAAATACAATTTTGTTACAGTGAAAGAAAAACTAATATGGAATGGAGATCATATACATACACGGAGACATACACAGGTTGTTGGATTTTCGAATGTAAGAAAACAAGAAGGAAAGTAGGATATTACAAGGTCACAGTGTCGGTAAGTAGAATTGCCAATACATTTAACATCTTCCGATGATATATACATTTTTTATGACCAATAGGGTATTGTACCTACACATTTGTGCAATTACTATCACAATATAGGTAGGCACAAAATTCACACAAAAATCATTTATGTTGGCAAAATAGTTAAATTTAAAAAAAAATCGAAACATCCCCATATAAAACGTTAGAAGTCGACTTTTCAGTTTGCTTAACCGACTGTGGAAACATAATGACGTCATATTCAGATCGTATTGCCACGGTTCCCACTACTCGAGCGATGAGGAACACCACGGGGTTTACTGGGTATTCCCGACCCTGTACAGGGTGGATGAGTCTCGCACACAAATGCATTTCCCGCGTGAAAAAAAAGGGTAGATACAACTCACATTCTGTGAAACTTAGGAGAGAATTGCGGACATTATGTTAAACTTGTTGTTAGACTTTCTTGATAATATGATCTCGAAGTAAGATTCCTTTAAATGTGTCAGCGTGGGCGTTTTTAGTCACGGTAGGTATTTAAATATTGAGTTTATCCTATTTAATACGATTTTTAACGTGTTATATTAAAATACCTTATTGAACCGGATAAACATGTTCATGAATTAACAATTAAGAATTACATATGCCTTACAAATATAATTAACACAAAGGATTTTAAACAGAAATATGATCTGCTTGGGAAAACTTAATCCATAATCTTAGGTATCTTCTAGCAAATCCCTAAAAGGATAAAGAAAGGTAGGATACTTAGGTACAGGACAACGTGAGATGCACAATAGGTATAAAAAATAAAGAAGATAGGGGTTATTCATGATTTTTTTCATTGAATTTTGATAATAGATGTATTAATTGCATATTTTCAGTATTTATCACCTTCATATCGATATGAGTGCTGCGCCGGATATCGTACAGAATATGGTGTCTGCAGGCCTGTGTGCAACCCCCCCTGTGTTAACGGTGAATGCACCCGCCCTGGTGTGTGTGAGTGCTATTTCGGATACCGGCGCAGTGTTTCCAATGCAACTACATGCCAGCCAGTATGCTCTGGTTGCCACAACGGCGTTTGCATCAAGCCCAACGTCTGCCAATGCAACGAAGGTTACCATAAAGTGAGTGGAGAATGTCGACCTGTCTGCATCCCAGAATGTGGTCATGGACACTGTGTCAAACCGGGGAAGTGTCAATGTGACGATGGGTATCAAATGTCGTCAAATAATACCTGTGACCCCCATTGCTCAAACGAATGTCCCAATGGAAAATGCATCAGTCCAGAGACATGTCAATGTGACGATGGGTACCAAATGTCATTAAATAGCACCTGTGATCCCCACTGTTCAAACGAATGTCCACATGGAAAGTGTATAAGTCCAGAAACCTGTGAATGTGACGATGGGTATCAATTGTCGTCAAATAATACATGTGACCCCTATTGTTCAAACGAATGTCCCAATGGAAAATGCATCAGTCCAGAGACATGTCAATGTGACGAGGGGTATCAAATGTCATTAAATAATACCTGTGGTCCCCACTGCTCAAACGAATGTCCACATGGAAAGTGTATAAGTCCAGAAACCTGTGAATGTGACGATGGGTATCAAATGTCGTCAAATAATACATGTGACCCCTATTGTTCAAACGAATGTCCCAATGGAAAATGCATCAGTCCAGAGACATGTCAATGTGACGAGGGGTACCAAATGTCATTAAATAGCACCTGTGATCCCCACTGTTCAAACGAATGTCCACATGGAAAGTGTATAAGTCCAGAAACCTGTGAATGTGACGATGGGTATCAAATGTCGTCAAATAATACATGTGACCCCCATTGTTCAAACGGATGTCTTCATGGAAAATGTATCAGTCCAGAGACATGTCAATGTGACGAGGGGTATCAAATGTCATTAAATAACACCTGTGGTCCCCACTGCTCAAACGAATGTCCACATGGAAAGTGTATAAGTCCAGAAATCTGTGAATGTGACGATGGGTATCAAATGTCGTCAAATAATATATGTGACCCCCATTGTTCAAACGGATGTCTTAATGGAAAATGTATCAGTCCAGAAACATGTCAATGTGACGAGGGGTATCATATGTCATTAAATAACACCTGTGGTCCCCACTGCTCAAACAAATGTCCACATGGAAAGTGTATAAGTCCTGAAACCTGTGAATGTGACGATGGGTATCAAATGTCGTCAAACAATTCATGTGACCCCCATTGTTCAAACGAATGTCCCAATGGTAAGTGTGTAAGTCCAGAAACCTGTCAATGCAACTTTGGGTATCAAATGTCGTTTAATTATACCTGTCTCCCCTATTGTTCAAACGAATGTCCCAATGGAAAATGCATCAGTCCAGAGACATGTCAATGTGACGAGGGATATCAAATGTCATTAAATAACACCTGTGATCCCCACTGCTCGAACGGTTGTCCACATGGAAAGTGTATAAGTCCAGAAACCTGTGAATGTGACCATGGGTATCAAATGTCGTTAAATTATACCTGTCTCCCCTATTGTTCAAACGAATGTCCCAATGGAAAATGCATCAGTCCAGAGACATGTCAATGTGACGAGGGGTATCAAATGTCATTAAATAACACCTGTGATCCCCACTGCTCGAACGAATGCTTCCATGGAAAATGTACAACTCCAGAAATTTGTCAATGTGATGATGGTTATCAAACGTCATCAAATAATACCTGTGACCCCCATTGTTCAAACGGATGTCTTCATGGAAAATGTATCAGTCCAGAGACATGTCAATGTGACGATGGGTATCAAATGTCGTCAAATAATACCTGTGATCCCCACTGCTCAAACGGATGTCCCTATGGAAAATGTATCAGTCCAGAGACATGTCAATTCAAATTCAAATTCAAATTCAAAATATCTTTATTTATATAGGCTTCAAGAAAGCACTTATAAATAGTCAATATACAAAAAAAAAAAGAACACATAATACTACCACCGGTTCGGAAGGTAGAATCTATCGAGAAGAAACCGGCAAGAAACTCGATAGTTACTCTTTTAAATGCCAATTATACAATTTTGTAAACTTAATTAATTCACACTTAAGACTAGATATCACTGCAGATGAACAATTCATTATGAAGTTAACCATAAATCTTTGTCATTGAGGAATTCTTCGATCTTGTAATAGCCCTTACTCATTAAAAATGATTTAATGCATAATTTGAATCTATGTAAGGGTAATGTTAAAATACTTTGTGGTAGTTTATTGAACATTTTAATACTTAGACCAATAAATGAATTACCACTTTTTTGGAGTCTATGATTTGGAACAGCAAGTTTGTGTTTATTTCTCGTATTAAAACTATGAGTATTTGACTTTTTAGGAAATGATTCAATATTTTTGAATATATACATAATACAATCCAAAATGAATTGTGATGCTATGGTTAGAATTTTAATTTCTTTAAACTTTTCTCTAAGAGAGTGTCAATGTAATGATGGTTATCAAATATCATCGAATAATTCTTGTGAGCCAGTTTGTTCAAAGGGGTGTCCCCTCGGTATGTGCGTAGGTCCAAACCTTTGTGACTGTAATTTTCCATTCAAGGCCAAAAACATAACAGTCGATAAGAGTGAGTGTGATAGTTTTGATGAGCTAGATGAGACACGTAAATGTAACAAGACGATATGTATTCTAAATACAAATGATACAGAGACCACGTCTGCGGAAGTAGAAACCACGACAGGCAACACAAGTCCTGATGTCATAAAATCTGACCTCATGACAACTGAAGCAATAGAGACTTCTACGGAGGATGTCTTTTCACAATCTACCGAAAATGACTATTCGACGACAGAACACTTTAGTGAAAATTTGCAAGATTCATTATATGCTACTTCATCACAGAATGGGTAAGACAATTCCTGTCTTTGTAATTTTACCAAGGGCGTTGTCAAGGGAGGAAGGGATGGGCTTCTGGCTTGCTTCCCCTCCTATAGATATTTAAAGTTATAAATTCAAATAAGAGGCCTTAGTCAAACCAACAAATATAACGTTGTTAATGTCTTACAATAGACAGAAATCTTAACTTAACGGCCTTGTGAATAAATATTTATTTCAAAATCATTTAAGCCAAAAATATTTATATTCTGGGAGTACCTACATGGTATAAAAATAATAACAGTCGATTCTATCAACGATTCTGTAAAAAGATTCTTCAGGTTTCGCTTAAACTAAAAATAAGGTCTTAAATTAATAAATCTTTGATATGGTCAGTTATTTGAAATGGCTGACCATCTCTTATATCTGTATTCTAATAAGTGTAGACTTTTGTATAAGTGCTTTTTTCTAATATTCATGTACTGATGCTTGAGCGGTGGAAGCTCAATGATAAGGACATGCGCCTCTTAACCGAGGACTGCGGTTTAAACCCGGGCACGTACCCTTGGATTTTTCAAATACGTATTTATACCACTAACTCGACGGTGAGGAAAAACATAGTGATGAAACCTGCAAATTCAAATTACTTTGGATTTGTAACCATGATCCAAAAACTGTCTGGTTCCCCTATGTACGTTTACGAAGGTCAGATTGCCAGTGGCTTCAATGTAATTACCAGACTCGCTAAATCCTGGATCATGGCTTAAGCGGACCCCGTCTAAGCAGGGACATAACGCTAGGAAGATGATGATGATTCATGTACTGATGATAGATGATGTTATACAGGTCCATTCCGTATTGGGTGTATATCATCATTGCTGCTGTTGGCGTCGCATTGTTGATTATTATTATTGTGGTGATTGCCAGACTGAAGCACGTAATGTATTGGATCAAAAGTGGAAAGCACGTGCATAGAGGTTAGTAAAATGTTTATACCTTGATGATTATGGTTAATCATCTTTTTAACCGACTTCAAAAAAAAGGAGGAGGTTCTCAATTCGACTGAATTTTTTTTTTTTTTTTTAGAAGATTAGTCGAGGGCTCTAGGTTGGGATTTTCAATTATTTTATGTAATAAATTGGTGTAAAGACCTTTTTACATAACTTTTGTAATGATATGTACATATATGCGTTATGCGATTTGGCGAATATATGACGGGAACGGATCGAAATTGATGGGGTAGCTTTAAATATCCGTGTGGTTTATTATTTATTAAGTAGCGGATGGACACTTATTTTTTAAACATTTTCGTAAACCTAAATATAGTCTAATTTTACTCATTGATAAAGTGTAGCATTCTAATGATGAAAGTACTTTTGAAATCAATCCAATAGTTTTTGAGTGTATTAGTAACATATAGCATTGCCGAAAATTCGACAGTTTTGCAATCGATAGTTAAACGCTAAAATGATCTATACGACTGATAGGACAATCGATAGTATCGATATCTCTGGTAGTGCAATACTATTGGTAAACAGCATCGATATATCGATCGATGATAGTATCGATAGTTTCGATCGCTGCTAACCAATTAACTATTGATACTATCGATAGTATTGGTCTTCTATATGGTATAGACTATCGATAGTAATGCTGTTTACCGATAGTATTATTCAGTATCAATAGACTATCGATACTATCGATAGTATTGGTATTCAATATCGTATAGACTATCGATAGTAATGCTGTTTACCGATAGTTTTATTCAGTATCAATAGACTATCGATACTATCGATAGTATTGGTCTTCAATATCGTATAGACTATCGATAGTAATGCTGTTTACCGATAGTATTATTCAGTATCAATAGACTATCGATACTATCGATAGTAATGGTCTTCAATATCGTAAAGACTATCGATAGTAATGCTGTTTACCGATAGTATTATTCAGTATCAATAGACTATCGATATTATCGATTTTCTTCAACTATCGATAGGCTATTGATAGACAATCGATATTGGCCTATCGAGCGGCAGCACTAGTAACAAAGATACAAATCTTTACTCTTTATAACATAAGTGTAGTTTAAAAATAAACTTATCACACTTATTGTTTTTCAGAAGGCGTTGAAGACATCAAGATTTCCAACATTAATGCCTCGGAGATGACGAAGGACGAGTGACTTGGCGTCGATACAATATCAGCCAACGAAGGTTCTCTCAAAACATATTTTTACCAGGAGCACAGTAATTTATAGTTTTTAATGGAACGAGTATTGTACTTGCCACTCCAGTATTTTAATTAAACACATATTTATCTGCAGAACCGTGTTTGATTGAAGGGAGCAACTGTTAAATAGGTGGTTAGTTGACAGTTATTTGACGTAATAAAAAAGGCGTTCCAGAATGTTCAATTTCCAAGTACGAATAAAAATAACATAACCAGCTTTTACAGTAGCAACAAAAATCCCAATAGATCCCTCTTTTTTATCTGGAATCGCTAACAGCCATTAGACCGCCTAAATTAAATTGTACATTAGTCGATGCCAAGTTTTGGATTTATTGAATGTGTAGAAGATTTACAATTCGCAATATAAAAAGTGTTTAAATCAAAAAATAACATTATGGATAGTCTTATAGTAAACTAGCAGCGCCCCGTGGTTTCACCTGCATAGTTCTCGTTCCTGTATGACTAGGGGGATAAAATGTAGCCTATGTTACTTCCGGATAATGCAGCTTTAAAATGGTGAAATCATTTTTAAAATCGGCACAGTAGTTTTTGAGTTTATTCATTACAAACATACAGACATACAAAAATACAAATCTTTCCTCTGTATATTATCAGTATAGATATACATAGATAGACCTGGTACACGAGTACCAGGGGGGACGGGACGGACAGCTGCCCAACCTTGCGTACGCCCATGTCTCTCACCATCAAGCAGGTTGTACGCCTGTTTATAAAACTAAACGATTTTATAAATTATTATACCAAGTTATGTAATACGGTATTGTACGTGTCAATTTCAGTATTGACTGACTTGACTGGCCCGTTGGTCGAGTGGTCAGAGCCCCTGGCCACAAAACCAAGGGTCGCGGGTTCGAATCCCGCTAGGGGCAAATATTTCGTGTGATGAACATGGATATTTGTACTCGAGTCATGGATGTTTATAAACGTATTTAAGTATGTCTATCCGTTCACCTAGTATCCATAGCACAAGCTCATAAGCTTAGTTTGGGACTAGAGAATTGGTGTGCTAGTCTGAAGAATTTATTTAATTTATTTATTTGTCACAATGAATTTCTGACGACTTGCGAATCTTACTAGCGACTAAATCTGTAGGTATGACAATGCGCGTTTCTGGAATTTGGCGTATCTGACATACCAAATTCATCAACTCTATTAATGTTTAAATCGAACAATGAAAAATGGACTGCGAGTGGGGGGGAGGGGGGGGGGAGGGGGGGGTCGTATAGGTGAATCTAACTATAACTACGACAAAAAACACCCTTTTATTTTACCTCCTCCACCAACATCATATAGGTACCTACTTACCTACCAATTTGATAATATCTGAATTTCACAAACGATTAATGCATGCAGGCAATAGGCAAGGTAACTAAAATATTATGTTTAGTCCGTCAGTTAGATTATAAAAAATATAGAACACATATTTTTTATTTATTTGTCAAACAAACATTGACGAAGATACAATGCATTCAAGTTGCGCATGACGTCACACATTCGTACGATTTTTACTAAATAGTGACGTCGTTAGCCCCCACTCCAAAACTTTGATGCTCTTTATCTATGTGACTTTTTGTTAATTTGATAAAGCGAAAAATATGTGTCTAGTATTTTTGTATAATCTAACTGACAGACTATATAGAATTATAGTTTTTAATGCAGTCATCATCCCTATAATTGTTGTCATCATTACATGAACAGTATTGGCCGATCCACGGTAAACAATTAGTAAATAAATTTGTATATAAATGTGTGACTTGCTTTAGGGCCAAACCTGAGGTAGATATACTAATTATGGGAAACTTGCCACTGTCAAGAGTCAATCCAATACCTCCCTTTCTAATTACGAGCATTGATTACGCAGGCTCAAGAGCCTGCTTAATCTTAATCTTAATATAAGAGACAGGAGAGGACGAGGATACAAGCCAAGTATATGTTATATTGCTATGTTTGTTTGTTCGACAACTAAAGCGGTTCACATGGAATATATATGGGATATAATAATAAAGGCGTAGGGATGTGACGACCCTAGACCCAGGGATCTTGCGCCCCGCAGTCTCACCTCTCCACAATCTTAGCTGCTTTCTAGTGTTGCCCCCTTACCGCCCGTATGGCAGCTAGTTAGGGGGCCCACAATTTGGATAACATGCGGCGAGTAACCGGCGACCTGCTGCCCCTTTGACTCTGCCTACCCTTTCGGGGACTATGGGCGTAATATTATGTATGTATAGTCGAGGTAGATGTCCGGTATCTCACTCCATAGCCCAATTTTCTTTCCAAAGTAGAACCTCCCTCCATAGCCCCGGTTTTTAGTTTCTCTTTTCGCTATAGTTGTACATCAGCCGGATGTCGCCTTTGAGTGAATGTTTTATACTGCAACTAAGGGCGACGCCCGGCCGGTGTTCCATTACCCATTTAGATCAAACTCTCAAAAGGCCTCTACATGTTGGACCCGTGCCCCCATGCAAGCCTTAAAGGCCCGGGCTTGTTTCGTGATTGTGCCGAGAGAAATAATAATGATATTAGAAGTCTTTTTAGAATTAAATTGACGGTTAGTGCCTGTGGACAAAATGGCGGGTGGCAGAATGTCACGGACACTGCTAGCGCCACCTATAGGTAGTAATTTAAGTTATCTTCTATAGTGCTAATTAGCGCCATCTAGTCTACTAACAGTTAAGTAATTTGTCAGTCAATCAGCGCCATCTAATGCATAATAACCGAATCATCTGTTTTGTATTGATCCGATCCGGCATTATGTCAATATGTCTCATAGTTCAGAATGATTGTGACAGATGACGTCTCTCAATCAACCACAAGTGGCGGTGCAAAACCTTAACTTAATGTGGGCAAGGTATATTTTGCGAGGCTCTCTGATGGTCCAAGAAGAATCGAATATTATATCACTATCACTTGAAATTAAACTTAAAAAAAAAACAATTGTTAACAAAAAGGAAACATTTAAAATTTATTTTCAGCAGTGAGGCGCGACGCCTTTGCACTGCGAGGCCGTGGGCGGTGGCTCACACCACCCATGCCTTACGCCGCTTCTGGATGGACATAATTAAATACGTTTATAGACATCCATGATTCAAGTACAAATACGTTCATCTCACGAATCATTTGCATTGCCCCTAGCGGGGATTCGAACCCGCGACCCTTGGTTTCATAGACAGGGTCTCTGATCACTCGACCAACGGGCCAGTCGAACTATGATTTTCACGCTGTCTGCTCAAAAATACCGCTTAAAGATGTTTTTTTTTAGTTTATGCAAAACGCACTTACCTACTTAGGTAACTCATTATTCTAATGGATTAATAATTAATGTAAAAGTAAAAAAAAAAATTACTTTCCATACAAAACTTGATCAGTTGATTAGCTAATTTGTATGAAAAAAAATTGTTTTTGCTCATTTTAAAAAACCTTTCAATTGGTTCCATATGATAGTGATATAAATAAGTAGCTTAAGCGTATAAATGGCAACCGTCAAAAGTCAAAAATATTTTTATTTAGGTAGGTAGGCCTCAAAAAAGCACTTGTAAATCGTCAAGTAATGGGTACAAAATAGAACAATTTAAATCTACCACCGGTTCGGAACGTCGCATCTACCGAGAAGGAACCGGCAAGAAACTCGGTAGTTACTTACTCTTTTCAATGCCAGATTGAATATAAAAATTAAAATTTACAGATTAAGTTAATATTTATACCAATTCATATAGTTAATGTTCGTCATAGATTCAGCCGAGTATTATTAGAACCGTCACCCAACAACAGCCACCCAGCACCCAGCTCGAACCACTTAACGGATTGCGCACTCGAAATTTCGCACGCAAATAGTAAATATGACGTAAGGTTTTATAAATTAAAAAAAAAACGACTTCTAAATGAAACTAATTAAAGTAAAAACTAAATTTCTATCTATTATATATAAAGCTAAATTACCATCTATTTATCTTTTATCTATTATATATAAAGCTAAATTACCACTGACTCACTGACTCACTGATTGGGGCATTTTTTGGGGTGGAAGGGGTCGTCTCATCTCATCTCATTCGTTCCTCCGCCTTCGGCATCTTCGGTCGCGCATAGTGTACGAGTGTGAGCTGTGTGCTCCTCGGCGTTGTTATATAACGCCGAGTCGTAGTCCCCCACCTCACCCCACCCCGCGCGACGGTCGGTGTCGGAGACGAATACCCGCGATCGCTTGATTTTCCCCGCGGAAGAGAGAGCGTCTGTGCGAGCGAGACGCACGGTATTTCGGACTCACCCTCACCTATTTTGATAAATAGGTCGAGGGTGAGCCACTGTGGGAGCGAGATACAAAAAATCAACAAACCGCCACCCGCATCGGACGAATAATTGCCGCGATGGAGCGTCGAGCCCCGAGGCTCCGCTCCCCCGCGATAAGGGACTCGCCGCGGTCCCCTTCCCCGCCATCGCCTGGCCCGCCGAAGGACGGAGCCGGCGAATCCCCTTGGCCGCGACCCAGACCGGCTCCAAGGATCCAAGGAGAGCAACACCACCACCATCACCACCACGCGGAGGGAGCGATCCAGGGAGCAGCTCATGGTGAGCTGTCGTCCCTGGACACCCCCAAGCGCAGCCGCCGTCTCATGGACGACCCCAGCCCAGACGACCCGGACAAGCGTCCGCGACAGGACTCCCCGCTGCACCTGCGGGTTGAGACGTCGCGGACGCCCACACCACCGGCGAACCCGCCGGTAACGGCGACGGAATCGGACGAGGAGGAGTTCCGGGCCGCCTACTGCTCGGCCACCACAACACCAACGGGTGAGCACGCCCCCGGCCTCTCGGCCTCGACCCCGACACCAGCGCCTACAATGACGTACGCGGCGAAAGCTGCGTGCGTCCCGACGCCCCGACCCCGCTCACCACCCACTCCCGCAGCGCAGCCGACCCAAACGGCGGCTCGCCCCGCGACGAAGGGCTACCCGCCCATCGTAGTGGAGCGACTGCCCGGATGGGTCAAACACTTCGCCCAGCTCCAGAAGCAGTTGGGGTATGCGCCGAACGCCAGACCGTTTAAGTCCGGAGTTCGGTTCACTCCCAAAACTGCGGAGGAGTACCGAACTGTCCAGCGCTATCTGGTCGACCTCTCGGAGCGGGACGCAACGGTGCAATGGCACTGTTACAGCCCGGCCGACGAGAGGCCGACCAAGATAGCCATCCTGGGGTTGCCCTCGGACACCCCCCCGGAGGACATTAAACAAGCACTGGAGGCCTTAGGCTTCCAAGTGCTACATGCCCGACACATCCCACCCAAAGGGGATAGGGCTGGCTGCGTCCACCACGTCGCGCTCTCGCGACTGGACAAGGAGGAGCTCGCGAGGCTATATGCCATTGACGAGCTCCTCTACATGCCAGGCGTGAGAGTGGTGGCGTGGAGGGGCCGCCAAGGTCCCAGTCAGTGCCACCGCTGCCAGGCATTTGGCCATTCGTCGGCCAACTGCCATCGTGTGGCCAAATGCCTTAGGTGTGCGGGTGAGCACACGACTAAGGACTGCCCCCGCTCTCGCGAAGCGACGCCCAAGTGCGTCAATTGCGGAGGCGAGCACACTGCGAACGATCGCAGGTGCCCGGCCTTCCGCAAGCTCGCGCGCAAGAGCGGGGTGAAAGTCCCCCCACCACTGCCCAAAAAACCGCCCACAACCACCACACGTAAGGCGACGGCGGTGGCGGTGCCCTCGGCGGATATGCCGGAGGCAACCCCCGGCCAAACACTGGCCCCGCCGGCCAACGAGCCCGGCCAAGCCAACCGCCGGCGCCCTCGCAGGCGCAGCGGCAAAAAGCCCAAGAGGGTGGAGGCCGCGGCGCCCGCGGTACCCGAGGTACCGTCGGCGCCGCAGCCACCCCAACCTCGACCCAAGCGGGTCAGGGCCCCAACCGCCCTACAGCGGCCGTCGACCCCGCCGCCGCCGCCGCCACATAACACCACAGCGACACGGCCCGTACAGGCCCATCACGCCGCTAACACGCCGCACCACAACAACTCGTCCTTCACACAGGCGATGAGTGACCTGGAGGACATGGTGATGAGCTTGCTCATCGACTTGCTCGCCACCTTGTCCCGGGGGGAGAATCCCACTCCCGCTATATGCGCCGCGCTAGCGCGCATAACGGCCAATAGGACCGTTAGGCCCATCGCCGCCTCATTCACGCATCATTCAGTAAACTACTAATAGTTTACTGGAACCCGGGAGGGATAACCGCCAAACAAAACACCCTAAGGACACTCGCCCTGACGTATAATCCACACATTATACTTCTGGGCGAAACCTTCTTACACCCAAATCAAACATTCAAACTCCCTAACTATTTTACGTATCGGAGAGACGAACTGTCCGGGAACGGCCTCGCCTACAGGGGGGTAGCCGTACTCGTTAGGCGGGACGTCATCCACGACTCAGTTGAGGAGCCTGAATATAAGATAATTACATCGCTGGGCGTGCGAGTAAACGCAGGACCACAGGAACTGCGCGTATTCGCTGCGTATAGACCCCCGGTCCCCGTTCTTCACGAGGGTGATCTCGCCAACATTTTTCACGGGTCCACCCCGACCCTGTTGGCCGGCGACTTGAATGCGAAACACCCCTCATGGGGGTCGCACTCAATGTCGCCGACCGGCAGGAAGTTGAGCGAGGCTGCCGCCGAGTTGGACATAGAGATCCTAGGTCCCGACTCCCCTACCCATTACCCGGCCAACGACAACCATAGGGCGGATGTGTTGGACATCGTCCTCACACAGGGGGTGCATCGCCCCGTAACTGTGGACGTTCTATACGACGTTGATTCCAACCATATGCCCATATTGGTTACGGTGGATACCCAGCCTAGTACCAAATCCTCACTCCCTCCCCGCCCCCGCACCAACTGGGACGCCTACACCGCGGCGCTGCGTGATGTGCGCCTAAGTGGTCCCCTCGCCTCCCCGGAGGACGTGGAGGCCGCGGCGGGGCACATCGCGGAGCGCATCTCGCGAGCGCAAGAGCAGGCGCAATCCCCCCCTCGCCCCCCTCCCGTCCTTCCCACACTACACTGCCGGCGCATATACGCGATTCGCTGGCGCGCAAACGTAGGCTGAGGAAGCAATGGGCCGAGACGCGTTGCCCGGTCCTGAAGAGGGAGCTGAATAGGCTCTCTGCCGAGGTCTCGGATGAGGTCCAAAAGTGGCGTGGTGAGTCGTGGGAAGCCAGGGTGGACCAGGCTTCCGAGAACCCCACAAACCTTTTCGAGCTGATTCGTCGACTCTCGAACACCCCAGCCCCCGTCCAACCCCTAGTTGACGCAACGGGCACTAAGTGCTACGAGGCGCAACAAAGGGCGCAGATCCTTGCCGATCACCTGTCAGTGCAATTCACTCCACACCCCATTCCCGTCGACGTCACTCCTTCCGTCATCCAGCACCACTCCATGGTCGAAAGCCAGGTCGCCGGATACCTGTCGGACCCGACACCGCCGCTGCGGGGCGATTTATATATCTCCCCGTCAGAGTTGCGGAAGGCCATCGCGCGGTTACCCAAGCGAAAGGCCCCCGGTCCAGACAAAGTAACGACGGCCATGATCCGGTATATGCCCCCGGGGTGCACGGTCGCGCTAGGGAGGCTTTTTAACGCCATCCTGCGCACGTCGCACTTCCCGGAAGCATGGAGAACCGGGAGTGTTATTGTTCTCCCCAAACCGGGGAAGGACCGACGACTCCCGGGCAGCTATAGACCGATCACCCTATTATCCCATCTCGCTAAGTTGTTTGAGCGACTGCTACTGCGGCGGCTAAGACCATTTATTCGTCTTAGAGACGATCAGTTCGGCTTCCGCAGCGGCCACTCTACAACGCTCCAACTGACGCGGGTTATCCACTTCCTGGCGAGCGCAACAAACCGGGGACACCGACCCGTCGGAGTTTTTCGCGATATAGAGAAGGCCTTCGACAGGGTTTGGCACCCTGGCTTGCTGTATAAGCTCATCCATCTTAACCCCCCTCCACCCCCGGCCATCATCCATCTCATTCACTCCTTCCTGAGCGGTCGCTCCTTTCACGTGAGTGTAGAGAACGCCGTATCCCAACCCGCACCGATCCGGGCAGGGGTGCCCCAGGGAAGCTGCCTCAGCCCCCTACTATACGCCGCCTACACAGACGACATGCCGTCACCGAGAGGGCCGTCGGAATGCGAAGAGCGGGGCGTAATGCTCGCTCTTTTCGCCGACGATAGCGCGTATTTCGCGTCCTCGAGGAAGCTCGGCCTAGCGCTGGATAGGCTGCAGACGGTGCTGGATGCGCTCCCGGATTGGCTCGATAAGTGGCGTATGGCCGTCAACGTGGGGAAGACGACCGCGCTATCTATCGCGACCAGGAAAGCGCCCGGCCCTCCACTCCGTCTCCGGGGACAGGAGATCGAGTGGGGGACGACTGTCACCTATCTAGGGTGTCGAATAGACAGGTCGCTGCGCATGGTACCCCAGGCGACGCATGCCATTAATATGGCAAAGGCGGCCCGGGCCGTGCTGCGGCCTGTCTTAACGTCAAGACTACCTGTGCCAACAAAACTATCCATATACAAGACCTACATTAGAAGTCGAATTACATACGCCATGCCGGCCTGGTATGGACTATGTAATAAGGCGACTAAAAAGCGACTCCAGGCACAACAAAACATCGCCCTCCGCATCATCACGGGGGCGGGACGCTACGTCCGCAATGACGTCATCGCCCGCGACCTGAAGATGCAGTCGATAGAGGACTTTGTGGTACTGTCCGCGCGTCGAATGTACGACCGCGCGGATAACGGGCCACACAAGCACCTCGTTAATATCGCGCCGCTTCATGCTCGGCCGCCTGACCCATTGGGACGCGCACTTCCCCGCGAACTCATCCTCTCCGGGGATGAGGAGGGCAATGTGGGCACGCAACTCACTACACAGGTTGCACCCTCCCAAACACACCGCACACCAACACCCCCACCCACACATGTACACGTCGCACATACACCCGTTACACAGTTACTCACCGCACAAATCCACCCATGCGCCTCGACTGCGCTGCTCCCCGCCAACCCAGTCGACCCCTCCCACCCTATCCCCAATCCTACCCCTAACCCCCGTCCCCGTCCCCGCTTCAGGGTCGTAAGCGGGAACCCCAGGACCTGTTTGCTGAGCTCGCACCACGACCCAATGCGCAGCGACACAGGCCCTGACAGACAGACGGACGAGAATTAGGACAGACAGACACGACCGACGTGAAATTTGTTAACATGCCCCCCCCGACAGACTGACCGACTTCCTCCCCTTTGCGCCGCACCTGTAAGCCGCACCCGCTCGCTGGCAGACTCACTGGGCTTCCCCAACGGGTTCCACCCGGTGGGTCCGACCGCGCCGAGGGTGCGCCGGATAGCGCAAGGGGAGGACTCTCCCAGCCGAGAGGCCTAGAATACCCCGAGCTTGAAGAGCTCGGGAGAAGATGTCCGGGCAAAGAGCTCCCCGCTCGAGGCCCGAAACCGCCCCCTAGGGGTGATGAAACCCGACGACGACGGGGTCGGTTTAGGACTTTTTGACGTATGGGGGGTTGGTTAAGATTTTTAATCGACGCAGTTTTTTTTTGTTTTTTTTTCGAAATTCAAGATGGCCGCCGAGTATGGCTTAGCGGGAAAAAAAAAAAGTATGGAAACGTGGGGCGGCTCTAAATGGATTAGAGGCGTCTGTGACAGATACTAATGAAAAAAAAGTAAAATGTCAAAAAAACAAGATGGCGGCGGTGTAATTGCGGTTTGAAAATCCAATTTAGAGTCACTTTGGCGCAGTCGTACTAAAGAGACGCGCATAGACAGTAGAAAACTTTCTTTTGACATTTGTTGCGAATATAGTCGACTCGACGACCCCGTCCATAGATAATAGAAATTCAAGATGGCGGCGGCGCTGGCGGCCATTTTGTCCCGAGAAAAAAATTGGCAATTTTCGAAGGCGTTTTTCGGGTGGATGGCAACACTTTAGAGAATCGCTTGTAAGAAGGCTATGGTGGGGAATTTATTCGAGTATTACCATGTGTGGAAATTTCTACCAAATTCATGGTAGTTTTCGGTAAAAAAAAAATTTGGATTTTTGAAAAATCGAGTATGCAGTTTTGTGGCAACCCCGACCCGCTTGGGCCTTTTGGTAGATATTTTGGAAAATTCTAGCAACACTGGGAATTATCGGTAAAAAACGTTTTTTCGACATTGTCGTCTTCTAGGAGCCCTGTGGGTCAGAGGAAGCGTCAGAGGAAAAAACGAAAAATGAGGGTTGATGGGTTATACGATCCAGAATATGGGAAAAATATGGGCATTGCCAAATTCAAGATGGCGGACGCGCTGGCGGTAACTTAGTAAAACTTAAAATTTTCGAAAAATTTGTTTTTCATTTTTCGCATGGATGGCAACATTTTAGAGAAACGCGTTGTATCGGGTAGGGGTAGACAATTTATTAAAGTGTTGCCGTGCGTTTGAATTTCTACCAAATTCATGGTAGTTTTCGAGCCATGGTAGAAAATGGTAGGGAAGAAATTTTGACGTTTTGCGAAAAATCGAGTATGTAGATTTATGGCAACCCCGACCTGCAATAGCCTCATGGTAGTTTTGTTGAAAAATTCTGGCAACACTGGCGACAGCGGACCAAAACATTTTTTCGACATGGTCATTTTCCAAACTCTCTGTGGGTCCGAGGACGCACGGAAGGAAAAAATTAAAAATGTGGGTTGGTGGGGTATACGACCTAGAATATTGGAAAAATATGGGCATTCGGAAATTCAAGATGGCGGACGCGCTAGCGGCCATTTTGTGAAAATTTCACTTTTTCGAAATTTTATTTTGAATTTTTCGGGCAGATGGCGACACTTTAGGATGTTCCAATGTACTAGGCAGATGTGTGTCTGGTCGAGATGTGTTGCCAGGTGAAAAAAAAAATTGGGAGTTTTTGGTAGTTTTCGAGATATGGCCCAAAAAGGTCGAAATTAGAAATAACGGTTTTTCGGTAAATTCATTGCCAGGTTCCTAGAGGGCGGGTCCATTAAAATGACATTTGACTATTTTAATCTCATTCGCATGGCAACACTCGGAGCGGTGGGGAGGTGAATCCCGAAGGCATGGTCTACTTCCAGAGGCTCTGGAGGACTCATTATACGTCGGAGGGAAAAAGTAAAAATGCAGTTCGATGTAGTATATAGCGTTAAATACCTGAAAAATACTGGCTTCAAAAAAATCAAAATGGCGGACCAAGTGGCGGCCATTTTGTAAAAATGTGAATTTTTCAGAATTTTTAAAGTGGTTTTTGGGGCAGTTGCAGTTAGAAAAGCTAAATTTTGATAATGACCTTTGTTGTAGAGCTTTATAAGACCTATCGACTGGTTATAATTTTTTCCCAATTTTATGGGTTATTTTCGAGTTTTACCCCAAAATGTAAAAACTCGAAATAACGACTTTTGCTAGAAAATAAGTATGAGGATCTGTCAAAATTGGCCATTTATTTCCATTTCAATCCAATTTTGAAAAATAAATCAACAGTCGAAACAAAAAAAATGAAAAACTCCACGTCATGATCTCCCATACATTTTGTACTGGAGCCGACCGCAAAGATAAGTTTCTACGATTTTGTATGGGGAAGTGGTTGCATACGAATGTGATATTTTTTTTTCATATTAATATTAAGTAATTAAGTAACGTGGAAGTGGTTGTAGCTTAATGGTAAGAACACGCGTCTCTTAACCGAGGAATGCGGGTTCAAACTATGTACGTATTTATACCACTAGCTCGGCGGCAAGGGAAAAAAACGTGATAAAATCTACACATTCCAACATCTAATGGACGTATATCTAAGCATGAACCAAAAATTGTCTGATTCCCCTGTCTCAAGAGTTACGAAGTTCAAATCTGTAGTCGTTATAATGTAAGTAGATAACTAACCAGACACGCTTAATTCTAGAGCATGGTCTAAACGGACCCCGACCAAGCACGGGACATAACGCTAGGAAGAAGCTAACATACCTGTTAAGTAAAAATTAAAATTTTCAATCATAATTCAGGTAATAAATATGGTCTTCTTGTATAATTCAATCGTGATTTCTTTTGTTCGTTATTATAACGCCTTCGTAGGTACCTACTACTATAAGTATAAGTACCTCTATTTTTTCTCCCTTTAAAAATTATGTAAGATAAATAAAAAATAATAAATAGGTACTTACAAGGGTATCATCTAAACTTCATTGTTACTAGACATTGTTAAAACTATCTTGTTTTATGTTTGTGCCATAATAAATCTAAAACTATCTATTTAATTTGATTTATTACTCGATTTTCTTGTGATTGTGTGAAACATAGTAGGTAAATTGGTGTTGTAAGCAGGAGTGCGAGGACAGGTTACCTACCTATGCAAAATAACGATGTACCATATTGTGGATCGGATAAGGTTGAATCATTACCATGCGATACTTTAAGAATCGAGAAGATCGACTTTATTAAGTCTTAAAAGTGATTTCGTTACAAACTTAATAAATAGCCTTGTTAATAAGTACTTAGTTATTAATCGAAACCGAACGCCATATTATGGCAACGGTCCTTAGGTATACACCTCATTCACTTTAAAAACATTGATAATCCTTTTTATATATGCTCTACGGTTTTATAACTCCTAACTAACATCACTTTCTGTTAACATACGGCCAATCTGGTTGTGGTAGGTGAGCCGGGGACTTCCACGATTTTTAAATGCTTCCACTTTCGCATTATACCTATATCTGTTTAGTCATCTATTCTTTCCATATGACCGAACCACCGGAGCATACCGCTCCTTAACTTGACTGCGACGGTGTCTTTGAACGTAGTCTGTAAGTAAGCAATACACTGTAGATTTTACTCAACGCACGCATCTCGACCGCGTTTATTCTACTTGCATGCTCTTTCTGCCATAATCAACTCTCGCTTTCATACGTTAGCGTGGAAATCAGGATTGCATTGTGTATAGCGAGCTGGTTCTTCTAGCTTAAGACTTCACTACCTAGAAGTTTTCCTAAAGATCCATTCACCCTATTCCCTTAATTTACTTTTATTTCTGTATCAGCAGAATACCTTATCTTCTCTTTCAAACTACAATCAACTAAATAATTATTTAAACTATACTTTCAATTAAACAATTATTTGTCAAACTACTACATGATTACAGGGTCCAAAAAGATAAAAGCCTGGTAGAGTTGCGTATATACAATATTATAGCCTCATTTTTATTTAGGACTGTCCTATGTTGGTCTAGAAAAATGTTAGTAGATACCAACTGTGTTTCATGTCCAACATGTCGGAAACGCCGACTATTAATGTATGGAGTGATAGATTTGTGGTTACGTGGATGACAACAAATTGACCACTTGTCACTGGTTTTTTACAATTTTCCATTTAACTAAGCTTAACTTCATTCTTGGCTGAATGAGGCTTAAGGCTTTTAAGCTTATCGCTCTTTGAACTTTGCCCTTCGAGATTATGGTGTTTATGTGTTTTTTCGATTGTTTGATATGGCAGTACGATGTGACTGGAGTAATAAATTGAGCAGCTTTCGAAGCCTCAAAATGAATTTCCCCTTTAATTAATGTTAGATTACATAAATGATATAGGTATATATCTACTCCATGAGTATTTTCTTGTTAACTCTAAAAATAAATTTGTGACAACTTGATAGATGTTGCGATGTTAATTTCATTAGACTTAGATTTAGACTACCTATATTTATATGTCTAAGAGATATTAATTGCTACGTTAAAAAACTGAGTATTATATTAATTCATGACAGCCCATTTTTACCCACATATTTATACTAGAAGAAGTGACTTCATGTGGTATATATGCAAGGATTTATTGTACTATTTATCAACAAATGTGGATAATTGTGACTAATAACTTTAATATTTACGATCTTTAACCTATCCTATCTTTATATAAATAATAATGAAACAAAAAACATTAATTAAATAATATGTTTATTAGAATATTTTATATACATATATTTTAATTGTTTAAATTAATTTACTTTTTCTGTCTCTGTAATTTAAATATTATGTCCATCTAAGTACAGTAAACCAATCCGACATCCTCTGGTACTCCATTGTGTGTTTGATTATAGGCTGAAACAATATAACAATTCAATCAGTTGAAGACATATTTCAACATGTTAACTTTGTGTACATGTTATAAATGAAACATAACATTTATAACCCATATTTACACACAAAATGAGTAGTAATGGCTATAGTTAAGACATCAATACAAAAAAGATTCTCATGCCAGCTAAAATAATCAGTTCAAAACTATATAAATATTGTCAAGAACCAAATATCATACACCCAGTATTATTAATTTAAAGTTTTGTTCATTTATTATACTTGGCTAATGAGCTTAGTGCATCATAGACTTGTCCACCCTTTGGGTTATTGCTGATGTCATGGTATGATGATGATTATCCACAACACACCAGCATTAAATCTTTCTTAGGTTTATTCTTATACTGGCAATGTCTCAATTCAAAATACATCCTCTACCCATTAATCCTCCCCATAATATCTCTGACCTATTAATCTCTTTTACTATTATTAGAAGTAGCCTTTTTTTTACGTTACTATGAAATGTAAATACATTAGATGAAATCGATAATAATTAAATAAATAGATAAGTACTTACCTGTGGGATATCACTTGCTTTATGAAAATGCTTAAACAACGCTAAACCGGTTAGTGACCTATGGGGTTGCTGTCCTCAGTCCTTTGATTCTGCCTCTTCAATGTTTTGCAGGCCACACCATTTCAATAGATAAGAAGAAAAGAAGCAAACTTTTTAACGAAATAGGTAACGCGGGAAGCTATTGTTGTTGATGGCAATTTGTAAGTTTGAAAGTTGTCACACTGACATGTCAGTATTAAATGTCACTTTTTTATTCGTTCCGAAACCAATATTTTTCGATATTTAGTAAAACTTATACTTCTATTTTGTTTTTTAAGAAATCATTTATAAGTTCATTATTTAAAACGCATCTTCCACAAAGACTTATAATTCTTACAAATTACATTATGTTTGATTATTCTGGCCCATGTTAAATTTGTCCTTCAATATCTTAGGTTTAGTCAAGATCACATCTATTACACAGTAAAAAAAAATGCAGTCAGTGTTGCAAGTAAAAAAAAGTTTAACCCCAATTTGAGGGTAATCATATATTTCCTTTATTATTTTCATTACGAAGATAAATCAATTGATATTCAAAATTATTTAAAATTACGTTTCGTTTTTCCTTGTTAACAAATAGAGACTTTTTTGTAGAACGTATTGTGAACGGTGCCTGATAACTACAATACGTTTTTATTTTTATTTATTTAATAGTGCTTTTGAATTTTGAAATTAAACAAACAAAACATTAATCTTAATTAAAAATGGCTGCATTGGTAATTGGTAATAATAATACATTTTAATTATACCTTGTCTTTCATTTTTATAAAATATTAATTAAAAATACATATTAGACTTACATACAGTATTTTTAAGTCTCTAACTTATAAAGTGATGATAGAAATGTGTTCTAAAAATTATTTGTATATATGTATAGCTTTCATAAATGCTGCAGAAATATAACATTTCATCAAAAACTAAAATCAATATATTTTACGGGTAACCACTAATGTTGACACTGACAATACTAAGAACAATCGCAAAGTTTTCTCCCGCCGTTATTAGCGTCACTTTGCCTTTGGCGTCACTATTTTTCGTCTGTTCTCAGGTGAGTAGCAAAAACTTTTTTATGTAAATACTTGTCGTTATTAGATAAAATGAAAATATATTATAATTCGATTTCTACCTATGATGGGGATTGTTTAGCATGCGTGAGATTTAACTGTAAGTAGAAATATTTTCAAGTGTTTTTGGATTGTTCTATCACTCCGTTTTTGCAACAAAATGGAGGCGTGGCGTACCACTGCAAACTTCAAATAAAAGTTGGTATTTAATTATAACTTTTACTACAGAATACAATAATGTAAGAAAGGTTTATTATGTGACTAATTCGATTTGAGAAGTACATACGTGTGTTGGTATATTTACTTGATGCGATACAATTCATGTCGTTATTTTTAGTTGTTTTAGACTTTAAATTTAATATTAATTAAATTAAATAGGCTTGCTAAAAACACATTTTCCATTAAACGAAGTTAACGTTATGAATGATTTGGTAGGTATGACAAGATTAGGTATGTAAGTAATATGCTCTAAGGCGGGTGTTAAAGAGATTAGTTAGTTGGACGGGTGTTTTAGTCTCGTGTCGTAATATTAATGAGGTAAGTAATAGGTAAGTACTATAATTAGGTACTCTGTTCTTACTTTTCCTCATTGATGTCTTGCGCGTCTATATGCAAATAAACATTTAAGTAAGTAGGTATGTCCTTCCCCAAAATCCCCAATGTGCATTGGAATCATAAACTATGTCCTTATATAGATAATATTCCTACATACATATTATATTCCTAGGGAAATACCATACTTAATTTAGGCAACAATGTTAAATATATATATAATTCATAATTTTAGATTTCTACTGACATCATGCCTGGGGGGCATTCTGCTATCATCCCTGCATCTTCGTGCATCGCTACGGGTAAGTTGCACACTCTCATTTTATGTTCTATTTTCGTATTTCTATTTAATATATAGGTATTTTGAGAGTTGATCTATTGTACTGTGTGGTGTTAACCACTATCGCACGGCTTTCAACACCCAGACACAGGTATTTCGTTTTTGAAAATACAGGGCCGTATTTACCACCGCGTTTTTGATTTGGCGTACTCTGAATCTACAAATCCTATTGGGTTGTACATTCACGATAGTCAGGAACGGGAGCGCCTCGCCGCTGGGCAAAATTTAGATATAAACATCGTGCAATGTATAACACATTTCATGCACGAGGTAAATCCCTATATCGAGTGTTTTAAACGCTTGTATCGGGAAGCTTCCGAAGAAGCCCATCTTATTTTTGAATCCACTACACGACGCACCCATGGTAATATTTTAGGTGACATGCCATTAGGAGCAGAAATAGCTGCTATTATGAGTACGGAACGAGAACGTTTCATACCCAAAGCTATTGTGATTTGGAAAATTGGAGCTAGGAAACCTCACACTGTGGACCTTTTACATCCACTCTATGAAAGTTTTCAATTTCCTCTATTATATCCTCATGGTAATCCGGGCTGGTTACCCAATAAAGTAGATAATAAAGGCTCCAAATTAACTCAAAACAAATATGTGCGTTGCTTATTACTGTCAGAATCTAGATTCTCAGAACTTGGCAGACTATCGGAGGAATGGATAGTAGATATGTTTTGTAGAATTTCTGAAGAGCGCCTCCGATACATATCTAACATGCAACGTTCATCAAATACTGCTCAGCTTAGATCAGCTCCATTGCAAGAATTGGAATGTAATGTAGAACAGATTAATGCCGACGAGACTATTCAAGGGGAGGGCGGCGTGGTGCCGGGGCGTGTTTATTTGCCCAATTCGTTTACTGGAGGCCCACGATACATGAAAACCAAATATATGGATGCAATTGCGTTAGTCAATAGATTAGGCACTCCATCATATTTTTTGACAATGACATGTAATCCAAAATGGCCCGAGATCCAACAATCTACTCCACAAGGTCAAAGGCCTAATCCTTTAATTTGTGCTCGAGTATTCAATCTAAAGTTAAGTCAACTTTTAAAAGATCTAAGAACTGGCGCATGGTTCGGTAAATGTGTATATATAATGCATGTCATAGAATTTCAAAAACGAGGGCTGCCGCATGCGCACATTTGTTTTAGGGTAGAAGGCGGTGGCCCAGTCCAAAATACGGACATTGACAAATTTGTTAGAGCAGACCTTCCCGATCCTTCTGAAGCGGAAGGTAGACTACGCAAGGCCGTGATTGATCATATGATACACGGCCCATGTGGACCTCCCAATAGGACAGATTTACCGTGTTGGAATCAACAAAAAGGTAAATGTATAAAATTTTTCCCCAAACGTGAAACATCTACCACTTTTTGCGATGATAGGGGTTTTGTTAATTTGCGACGCAGTAGCACAAACGTAGGAACAATAAAGTACCGTGGTAGAGACGTCACCATTAGTGACTTGTGGGTGGTCCCGTACAATGCCGCTTTACTTTTGAAATACGATTGTCACATTAATCTTTTAGTTTATTCAGCCCGTGCTATAGTTAAATATTTATTTAAATATATGACCAAAGGTCCGGATGAATCACGCGTAGCGGTGATCCCGGACAGTGACAAAAATAATGAAATAGAACAATATGTCACCAAACGTTACCTTGGTTCTTGCGAAGCCACGTGGAGGATTTTAGAGTTTGACATCACCGCTCGTGAACCGAACGTCAAGCAACTTGCTGTACATTTAGACGGCCAGCAATCCATCTTTTTTAAACCGGGCACCGAAACTGAAGCAGTCACCCGCCGAGACTGCTCGGATTTATTAACATATTTTAATCGTCCTCCCGGTGAGGAATTTGATAATATAACCTATTTAGACTTTTATGAACAATTTATTATTCACACTAGACGTCCCTTGACCAAAAACGTACAAATCTACCGATTAAACAACGGTAGATATATAACAAGACGTCAGAGGGGCGAGTTAGTCTCCCGTTTGTTCTGGGTCGCGCCTAATAGAGGTGAACAGTTTTATTTGCGTCTATTATTAGCTTCTCAACCATGTCGCGGTTATAGCGATTTGTATAAACTTGGCGGTCCACTTTGCAGTAGTTTCCAAGAAGCTGCCAAAGCTCTAGGGATCGCGAACGATGAGTCCGAGTACGAAATGGCTATGCAAGAAGCATCTACTTTCTTGACAGGACCGCGGTTGCGTAGCTTTTTCGTTCTTCTAGCAGTTAACGGGGTTAGGGTCGTTTCACTTTGGGAGACATACAAACGTATAATTAGTCAAGACATCTTGCAACGATTTCCGGAAAACGAAGATAGAGCGTACAATCTTAGCTTACTTGGTATCGACAGGTTAATGCGTAAACATGGGACGTCGCTTGTCGAACAAGGATTACCGGCGGTCATAGACGATACCACGGAGGTAGGTCGCGAGCGCATCGAATACGACAATAAGCTCTTAACAGCTTTCGTCGCGGATTGGCTTCCGAAGTTGTCGGACGATCAACGTCACGTATTCGAATATGTAGATAAACTCTTACGCGACGGGAGTTTTCGCGATACTCACGACACCGCAATTTTCTTAGACGGACCTGCCGGAACAGGTAAAACGTTATTGTTGAACGTAATAACAGCACACACACGCGGTAACTTGGATAGCATAGCTTTGTGTACAGCGAGTTCAGGTATTGCAGCTCAGAACTACGAAGGCGGCATAACGGCGCATAGTATGTTTAGATTCCCTCTGAATCCCGTCGACGATCTTGGTTACTGGAACATCACGAACGGCTCTCAAAGAGCTGAATTGATTACTCAGGCTACTGTTATTATTTATGACGAGGCCCCTATGGCGCATAAATATCTAATAAACTTGCTCGACAGGTCACTTAAGGATCTCATGAAATCAGATAGGTTATTCGGGGGTAAAATTATTATTTTTGCTGGGGACTTTCGTCAAATCCCACCGGTTGTAGTCAACGCAAAGACCAATTCGGACATCATTAATTGCTCAGTCAAATCTTCACCTATTTGGCCTAAAATTAAGTCTTTTAAACTTTCTACGTCACAGCGATGTAAAAGTGATGCAGATTTTTCTAATTTTTTATTAAAATTGGGTTCAGATCAATTACCAGTACAATCAGTTAAAGTAGATCGATCAGTTTTGAATTTAATAGATTTATCTTCAGTTAGTTTTGTTACTGAAGTTAATGACTTAATAGATTTTGTTTTCCCTAGCGTAGTAATAGATGAACCCGACATATGCGCTCATCGAGCCATATTGTCTACTCATAATAGCAATGTCAAAGAAATAAATTCATTAATTTTGAATAAATTGCCTCAGGATCCACTACATTTTTATTCAATTGACGAAGTTGTTAGTGATAAAGCGGACGAAATATTCTTAGGTGCGGATACCCTGCACAGACTGCAACCAAAGGGTGTTCCAGATCACGATTTAGTACTTAAGATAGGATGCGTGTGCATGATAGTCCGGAACCTCAGCTTCTCTGATAGGTTAGTAAATGGTAGTAAAGTAATTGTAGTAAGTACCACACCGCGACTTATTACCGTTCGAAAGCCAGGCGAATCGGGTAACTACGTAATACCTCGCATTTTATTTAAAGCCCCAATAGAGCCAAACAGTCCTATCGAAATGACGCGTCGCCAATTCCCGTTGCAAGTATGTTACGCGATGACTATACACAAAAGCCAGGGTCAGACGATCAGTCGAGTAGGTGTAGATTTGAGATCGGACGTATTCAGTCACGGACAACTGTATGTCGCTCTAGGTCGCGTTCAAGATAGAGAGAGTTTAAAAGTTTTAGTGTCCCGGGACAAGATTATAGATGGTAAACTGATGCTCAATAATATTGTCTTCCCACAATTACTGTAGATTTAGACGGACTTTGTGCAGCCTCTTGCTATATAAAATTGTTCACCTCTAATCAGAATCGGGCAACTTGTATTTAGTATTTATTAAATCATAAAATCATGCCGACACAACTGTACATTGTGCGTTATCTTTATTATTTTTTGTTGTTATTTAGTTTTAGTCTTTATTTAGTTACACTACACATGCGCTATACACAGAATGCATTGAACGAGAAAAGTTTCATCTGTGGTAATAATGACGTATTATTGAATATCTTTCATTTTGTTAACTTAGCTTGTGTGTGTATGCATGATAGTATATTGAAGCTATTCCTTTGGTTGCGTTATTATCACATATTCCCGATTGGTGGTATCGGTGGATGTCGTCACTCGGAGAGTAATTCCATTATAGCTGGCCGTGGTTCGTGTGGCGGGAGTCTTTTCAGTCGTCCGGCTATGGGGTGGACGGCGAGACTGCCGAGCGAACAGACCGTGGAATAGGTAGACGTTTCGCGTTGGTCGAGGAGCCGGCGTGCGACCGAGGTGCACCCGGCGTTCGGCGGGGCGCAAAGGCGGGTAACTTAGGGAAAGTATTGTCATCTAAGTGAGGAGTATAATATCGACATGGTGATGCATTGTCGATGTGACGCATGTGCGGCGTATCCGATGAGGCGAGTCGTCTGCATTCAGTTTCCGAACTGAATGCAGCCGACTTGCGTTAACATGGTTCGCGTGATGTACCAATACATACAAACCATACATACTCACCGGAAGAAATAATTTTATTGTTTTTTTTTTGTTTTTTTTTTTTGTTTTTTTTTTGTTTTTTTTTTTGTTTTTTTTTTTTTTTTTTTTTATATAACCTTTTTGTTTTTTATACACTTTTTTCTAAGCACCGTATTTTTTTTTTGTTTTATATAAAAAAAACAAAGTTAGTTTGCAATATTGCATAGAAAATTACTTATTTTTAATTACGTATCAGTCTAAAAATAGCATTAGCATAAAATTTAAAATAAAATATCCAGCATATAAATTTATACGACTTTTGTTCCGATATTATTTTACTTGTAGACCAATGTGTGACAAAAAAGCCATCTATTCTGATATTGCCGTACACCTTTTCCTATGTTATGTCTTATAGAGCAACGTGCGACAAAACATTGTACTCGTCTCTGGTGTTATCATCTCCGTATACCATATGATAATTATGTTCTATAGTTAAATAGTTAAAAGTCCATAAAAAATTATGCAATACACGGTAATTATATACGGTATTTTCTCAACTTTTTATATTTCCTTAATCCGTTTTCTATTAAGAAGATAAATTAGCAATATTACTAATCTATTTCCAATGTCAACATTGTTCACATTTTAATGTTTTCCTTTACCACCTTTTTACACGGTATTCTCTCAAAGTTTTATACTTCCTTAATCCGTTTTCTATTAAAAAGATAAATTAGTAATATTACTAATCTATCCCGAATGTCAACGTTGTTCGCATTTTAATGTTTTACTTCACCACCTTTGACCACTTTTTAAAGTTATTTTGAAAATTGTTAAACTTATTTATAAGAATTTGTGAAACAATACTTTTATAAGAAAAAAAATATTAGTACCTACTTTTATGGAATGCATCGAATTGTGATACGAAATTTAAAAATATCCAGCATATAAATTTATACAATTTTCGTTCCGATATTATTTTACTTGTAGATCAATGTGTGACAAAAACCATCTACCCTGATATTGCCGTACAGTCTTCCCGTTGTTCTATCTCTCGTAGAGCAACGTGCGACAGATCATTGTACTCGTCTCTGGTGTTGCCGTACAGTCTTCCCGTTGTTCTATCTCTCGTAGAGCAACGTGCGACAGAACATTGTACTCGTCCTTGGTGTTGCCGTACAGTCTTCCCGTTATTCTATCCCTCGTAGAGCAACGTGCGACAGAACATTGTACTCGTCCTTGGTGTTGCCGTACAGTCTTCCCGTTGTTCTATCTCTCGTAAAGCAACGTGCGACAGAACATTGTACTCGTCCTTGGTGTTGCCGTACAGTCTTCTCGTTGTTCCATCTCTCGTAGAGCAACGTGCGACAGATCATTGTACTCGTCTCTGGTGTTGCCGTACAGTCTTCCCGTTGTTCTATCTCTCGTAGAGCAACGTGCGACAGAACATTGTACTCATCCCTGGTGTTATCATCTCCGTTTATCATTTATTCTATAGTTAAAAGTCCATAAAGATTTATACATTTCAATTATACACGGTATTCTCTCAACATTTTATATTTCGTTGATTTCGATAATATGTTTTATATTAGGAAGATAAATTAGTAATATTACTAATCTATCCCCAATGTCAACACTGTTCGCATTTTAATGTTTTCATTTACCACCTTTGACCACTGTTTGAAAAGTCATTTTGAAAACTATTTAACTTATCAAAAGAATTAGTATAAGTGAGTCTTAGATTATCACTGAAATATTTATAAACATCGTTTATATTTTGAGTATTCAATACACTGATAAAAGAAAAAAATATTTGTACTTTTTGGAATACATGGAATATGATAAATGATCTTTCTTCACATGTATGTAAAACTTTTCGAATTGCAAACTTTATTGTAGACAAATAAAATAATCTCAGTGATTTTTATAGATTGTTGTATTTTACACAGTATGTGCGTTCTTATTTGAAATAATCTGTGTTACTGCCACCCAATATAAAAAAAAAACAATCTTTACTCAGCGCACACCACGAGTAAACCAACTATTATATGAAAATAATAGTCCAAGAAAATAGGCCTTTAAATACGAATTTGAGGTAAATACTTGAATTTTTGATATAAGTTACTTTGAAAGATTTAAAAACGAACTGTGTAAGTTTTTTGTAAAATCACCCCCGAGAACATTTGAAAAAAAAATAAAAAGTATTTGTTTTTGAAATTTTGGAAAAACGGTAAGTAGTAGAAAAAAAAGGTTTAAATAAAAGTTGTAGAGCATCAGATTTTATAAAGAAATGCCCTGTTTATGTTTTCGCTAACATTAAAATTATCCGAGATAGGGCGGTTAGAAGCTTGGGGATGATAGTAATAGTCCGGTCAGTTTTCCATTTTGATTTGAAAGGATAGGACCAACGGGAAAATTTGTGTGTTTACTAGATATTTAACAATCCAGAAATTCAGGTCTCTGACACATCAGGTTAGCTAAAAAAAAGCGCGGAAGATCGAAAAAGGTAAATAACTCATGAGTAGTGCAAAATATTGAAAAATGCTAAAGGTAAAAGTTATAGATAATTGAATTTCCTACAAAAATGGTATCTGCATATTTTTTCATAAGTGCGATACTTTTCGCAAAAAACACGCCTAAGTGTAAAATTATTTAAAAATGTTTTTATCTTTCAAGTTTTTCTCAATAAATAATAATGCGTATAGCTACATTATTAAGTCTATTTTTCAATAATAAGCAGCACTTTATAAAATATTTTTTCCTAACTAAGATGCAATTTTTTTTTCTCATCTAGACGGGTTTTTAATGCAGAATTACATCCTTTGGCTTATGCGAAATCCCTCTACTTAGTACCTGTAATTTATTAACTTTCATTGAATAAAGAGAAATTATCAGTAGTGACTGCCTGACCGAGTCAGGATTTCTTGCCAAAACCGAAACCGAAACCGAACATTAGGCAGCTCTCTTAGTTTTGGCTTAGGTCGACATAGCATGTTGAAATTAAGTGTATCTTTACTTTTATGTCTCCTGACCCGGTGTCTATCTGTAATAGTGAGATTAGAAAAAAATATTGGTTTCGTTTTTTTCTTTTGTTCAAATAAATTTGAATGACAAATACAGCGCGTTAAAGTTACCTGTGACGTCACTTGTTCCGTAAATGCGCTGCGCTCTAGATTTTTGAAGCGCTGCATCTTTGTTATTTTCCAAGTATTCGATAAAGCAAAAAATACGTATTCAATATTTTGATAATTTTACTTACGAAACAAAACAAACATTTGAGTCAAGTAAACAGGAGGAATCATCAAAAGCAAAGAAAACCAAAAAACCCTTCACAGTTTAACATTTTATCAAGAACAAAAGCCTAGAAATCCAACTCACTGAACAAGTTCTTAAGCTAGACAAACTCATCGACCAAGCGGATATACCAATATACCAATACTGAGGAACCTCTTAATAACAGTAATTAATAAAATTATAATAGAGTAATGCCAGCTTATACAGTTGCTTCTTGAAACATCAATAGCCTGGTCGTTTATGTTATTATGTTGAAATTCTACTCCCATAGCATACATTGATGTACTGTTTGTCTTTGAAGCACAACTAATATTCAATCACATAAGTGCTTTATTGAAGCCTATGTAAATAAAGATAAGTTCAACAGCATTACAATCAAGGACTATCACATGTACTCAATCTTCCATCCAGACGGGACTGCTCATGCAGGAACTGCTGTGATTGGGAAAAGAAATATAAACCATAAAATACTACCAAAATATAAAACAGTACATCTGCAGGTAACATCTGTCATGGTGCAAGATGAACATGGTCAGCTAAAACATACAACATAGGAAAATCAATGTCTATCTGTAATAGTGAGATTAGAAAAAAATATTGGTTACGTTTTTTTCTTTTGTTCAGAAAAATAAGAATGACAAATACAGCGCGTTAAAGGTCCCCGTGACGCGCTCACTCCAGACACTCCAGATTTTTGAAGCGCTACCACTTACCATCGAGCTAGTGGTAATAAATACGTACATAGATTTGAAAAATACAGAGGTACATGCCCGGGTTTGAACCCGCACTCCTCGGTTAAGAGGTGCGTGTTCTTACGATTGAGCTCTAGTCTAGTTTAGTCCCGTCAGTATTATTTCTAATGTTTGGTCAAAGCTTTTATCAAGACATCTGATGATGCAGTGGCACCAAGTTTCACAAGTCCCCTAGTCCCTAATGATATCCAGGCTTTAATATGTGACCTCGATGACTTCAATTGGATGTGGATTATACTCAATAATATCTTTTTCCCGACAGTTAACTCTGTAGACTAGCTATTTAGCATGCTTATGGCGTATTGTGTGGCGTATAATGTGAATATTTTGTGGAGATATAATAACCCCCCTTTGTTTTACACAAAGAAACCCTGAGCACAGCTTGTTCCATAGTAGTCGTGTTAATACCTTACTTCATGCAATGGCGTGAAGTAAATTCGCTCTGCCTACCCCGCTAGGGAAATGCCCCTCTAATAACCCCCCTTTGTTTTACACCAAGAAACCCTGAGCACAGCTTGCTTTATAGTAGTCGCGTCAATACCTTACTTCATGCAATGGCGTGAAGTAAGTTCGCTCTGCCTACCCCGCTAGGAAAATGCCCTAGCGGGGTAGGTAGAGCGAACCGAACGCCATATGGCACGGGCCTTACACACCTCACTCGCTTCTTTAACATTAATAATCCCTTCATAAAAGCTCTATGGTTTTGAACTTAACTAAACTAAACTTCACGCCACTTCCCTAGTGGGGTAGGAAAGAACCAAACGTCGTATGGCACGATCCTTACACACCTCACCTGCTACTTTAACTTTTTCACCTTCACCTTTCTGTTACCGCACGACCAATCTGGTCATGGTAGGTAAGCCTGGACCTTCCGCGGGTCCTTCATTCTTCCACTTTCGCTCAATCTTTTTTCGTCATCTACTTTTCCCACATGTCCGGATCACCAGAGCATGCTTCTTCTTACCTTAATTCCGACGTTGTCTTTCAGACCAACTCTTTTTCTTTCATCATTGTTCCGAACGCAGTTTGTGAGCGATACACCGCAGATTTTACGCAGTGCTCGCACCTCGACCGCGTGCTTATTCTACTTCAATGCAAAACCCGCAGATATGTCGGTACCCAATAGTAAAGCAGTGCCTCCATTATAGTTGAGTGGTAGAATTGAATGCATTATATCAAATGATATAGCGAAGATTCCATCCCCCTATCCCAAGATTCTGGAATGGGCGACTTCAAACGGGATAGAGCGTCAATTATGGACCGCTATGTCCGGAAACCATAATATATGCCTCGTCGATGTCATTACTTGTTTTAAGTAGAACTTTTATAACTATATTTAAATCGATGTGTTTTCTGAAGGCGTACCGTGTCAGTCTGTATTTTTACTGAATGGGTTTTTCTATTATTGTATTGTAGAACTTATAGTGGTAATGATGTGTGTCTGATCTGAACTGCTATCATAACAGCTTTCAATATTTGAATATCGCTCTGAGAATCCATTAAAAACCAGAAAGTCGGCATCCTAGCCAGACGTAGACGCCCCTTGTGTTCCGGGGCGTCTAGTCGAAGTATAGCTCGATGGAGCAATGTTAAAGTCGTCCTCGCAAGAGCGACCGCAGGTGGGAGGGGTTCGCTGGAGGCATAGCATTCCCAGGGCTCCTCTCCAGAAGCGATGCGGCGGAACACCCCGGGTGTTTTAGTCAGTAGGAGTCTGACATACTTCCGCAGTTCCCCCGAGCCGTGGGAGATCCATGACGGATTACACTCGGGGAAAAAAAATAAGAAAATAAAAAACGGTCACTACGGAATGCACTATAGAGCTTGTCGAATATTTTGTGTGACCTGTGCTGAATACGTAGACGTTGTTCTTGTCAAGGCTTTTCTTCAGCTCTCGTCCTCTTGGAATAGTCAGACGTGACTCCCATGCAAAGAATTCAGACTTAAATGCAACCTTCTTTGCATGGGAGTCTCGTCTGTACTGTTTTACCAAAATATAAAACAGTACATCTGTACTATTTTATATTTTGGTAGTACTTTATGGTTTATATTTCTTTTTCCAATCACAGCAGTTCCTGCATGAGCAGTCCCGTCTGAATGGAAGATTGAGTAAATGTGATAGTCCTTGATTGTAATGCTGTTGAACTTATCTTTATTTACATAGGCTTCAATAAAGCACTTATGTGATTGAATATTAGTTGTGCTTCAGAGACAAGCAGTACATCAATGTATGCTATGGGAGTAGAATTTCAACATAATAACATAAACGACCAGGCTATTGATGTTTCAAGAAGCAACTGTATAAGCTGGCATTACTCTATTATAATTTTATTAATTACTGTTATTAAGAGGTTCCTCAGTATTGGTATATTGGTATATCCGCTTGGTCGATGAGTTTGTCTAGCTTAAGAACTTGTTCAGTGAGTTGGATTTCTAGGCTTTTGTTCTTGATAAAATGTTAAACTGTGAAGGGTTTTTTGGTTTTCTTTGCTTTTGATGATTCCTCCTGTTTACTTGACTCAAATGTTTGTTTTGTTTCGTAAGTAAAATTATCAAAATATTGAATACGTATTTTTTGCTTTATCGAATACTTGGAAAATAACAAAGATGCAGCGCTTCAAAAATCTAGAGCGCAGCGCATTTACGGAACAAGTGACGTCACAGGTAACTTTAACGCGCTGTATTTGTCATTCAAATTTATTTGAACAAAAGAAAAAAACGAAACCAATATTTTTTTCTAATCTCACTATTACAGATAGACACCGGGTCAGGAGACATAAAAGTAAAGATACACTTAATTTCAACATGCTATGTCGACCTAAGCCAAAACTAAGAGAGCTGCCTAATGTTCGGTTTCGGTTTCGGTTTTGGCAAGAAATCCTGACTCGGTCAGGCAGTCACTACTGATAATTTCTCTTTATTCAATGAAAGTTAATAAATTACAGGTACTAAGTAGAAGGATTTCGCATAAGCCAAAGGATGTAATTCTGCATTAAAAACCCGTCTAGATGAGAAAAAAAAATTGCATCTTAGTTAGGAAAAAATATTTTATAAAGTGCTGCTTATTATTGAAAAATAGACTTAATAATGTAGCTATACGCATTATTATTTATTGAGAAAAACTTGAAAGATAAAAACATTTTTAAATAATTTTACACTTAGGCGTGTTTTTTGCGAAAAGTATCGCACTTATGAAAAAATATGCAGATACCATTTTTGTAGGAAATTCAATTATCTATAACTTTTACCTTTAGCATTTTTCAATATTTTGCACTACTCATGAGTTATTTACCTTTTTCGATCTTCCGCGCTTTTTTTTAGCTAACCTGATGTGTCAGAGACCTGAATTTCTGGATTGTTAAATATCTAGTAAACACACAAATTTTCCCGTTGGTCCTATCCTTTCAAATCAAAATGGAAAACTGACCGGACTATTACTATCATCCCCAAGCTTCTAACCGCCCTATCTCGGATAATTTTAATGTTAGCGAAAACATAAACAGGGCATTTCTTTATAAAATCTGATGCTCTACAACTTTTATTTAAACCTTTTTTTTCTACTACTTACCGTTTTCCCAAAATTTCAAAAACAAATACTTTTTATTTTTTTTTCAAATGTTCTCGGGGGTGATTTTACAAAAAACTTACACAGTTCGTTTTTAAATCTTTCAAAGTAACTTATATCAAAAATTCAAGTATTTACCTCAAATTCGTATTTAAAGGCCTATTTTCTTGGACTATAAGCATCATTTGATGATAAAAATCTCGCGCAACTAAATACACGTTGATAATAATAATAATTTAACATTTATCTTAATATTTTGAATCTCTATATTCATGTCTTCGTTTGTTATGTGAGCAATTGAATGAAATACTTTTACTCTGTTTATAATAAGTAGTATTCATTAACACGTACTAAACAGATTATAAGTATTACATTAGCAAATTAGGTGATTTGTTTTTGGCCACAATTATTTCACGAGTTGTATATATGTTGTCTCCAATGCTTAGCCTAAATATTTAAAGGAAAAGCAGTATGTAGTTTTTTCGAATAAATGTTGGTAGTATTTAGCAGCACTCTCATCTAATGTCGTTCTCGTTTTCCTGAAATCCTCTGTCACATCTACACCTCTTGACCAAATAGGTTTAGATGTGACAAATATTTAATGAAATAATAAAGAACTCGTTTTATAGAACCAGTATTCAAAAATGGCCCTAATTGGCTTAATTCACAAAAAAAAAAAATGCATTTGTTTTCTTCGTTGTGTATTCGTTGTATATATAAAAAAATCTAATAATTTCTACATTCAGACACAATAATGCATTATGAAAAATTACCCAACGTCATATAACTAATACTAATTTAAAATAAAACCAAATTTGATGTTTTATAGGGCTGTCTTGTAGTATTTGTTTGGTGAAATTGTTTTTTTTTTTACTTACATTGTTGAATATAATAAATATACTTTCAGTTTAATATGTTCTTATGTATGTTGATAATTCAATTTGTTTTACAATCTTCTAACAAAATTGTCTAATATCATATCCTCAACACGATATTGGCATCATTCGCTCATCCAATATTTAAGGTTTTTCTTACGAACCTGACCCGATCAAGAGTTTAGAGACATGTTTTCTGCGTTGCTTTTCGTAGGTTATAGGTATCTTAAATAATTACACCAATAAACATCATAAATTCATACAAGAACGATAAATAAAATCGAATAGCCCCTATATTATGTTCAAGTTTATTTAATATGGCAAATAGTTTCGCTTAACGTAAAAGGCTCTTGAATCAGTGCATGATCAAGTATCATGACTTCATCAAAATTGCTGTCACATGGTTTGTATGTCCATGGTATTATAGTTTAATTTATCATTTTCTTGGGAAACAAGCGTTATCATCCAATACAAACAGACATGCTATTATAGCAGTAAGTATTAATGATTGTAAAACAAACTATATACGTTCCTTAATATAATTGACATCAATAGCTAATCCAATGTTTAAATTGTTTGATTCTTGTATGGTTTTGATAATACTTAGTAAGCACATAATGTTTTCCTTCGTCGTTATTCATATCTAAATTACCTAAGTATTTTCAAATCCTAAATACCAATAACTTTTATAAACAAAATATAAATACATATAAATAATAACGTAAAATAATCTAATACGAGTAGTCTCAGTTTAGTTTCAAACTATTCAGTAGTAGCGGCTCCGCCCTCATAAAAATCGCACAAAAACGATTGCGGGTCTCTGTAATAAAAAATAGTCATTAATTCATCTCTGCCTAAAATCCAGATTCGTGTAGCCGTTCTAACATGATCAGTCAATAAGTATCTATCCAACTAATTTTCGTATTAATATTAGTAGTCACATACTAATATTTCGCAACTTTTAATGTATGTAATCTTAAATCATGCCTTCGTTTAATCACTTGTGAATTTTTTGTTGTACTGAAGTTTGATTTTTTCTTACAAAGACACTTTTAGCCAGTTGTATTCTTTATAAACGTCCCACGTTATTTGTGTTTATCTGTCATTTTAAAATTTTAACTTGATAATTTTCTTAGAATATAAAGGCACTTTCAGCCAGCCAAACAGATCCATGACACCAAGTGTTAGGTGATAGTATAACAAACAACATCTTCTACGATACGTAAATGTCGCCACTCATTAATCCAGTATTTTAATTAGTTTGTTCTTGTGATCTGGTTGATTGTAGACGGTGTTTTTTTCAGTCGTTTGTCAGATCTAAATACTAAATAAATATAATATATATGTAGTCCTTGAAATAATAATATAATAGTTCGTCCCTTCTGTTCAAAATACATAATTACCTATGTATCAGGGATTAGTTTCGCCCCAGAAACTTGTGTAAATTTGAAATTTAATATATAACTCTTGTATAATTCTTGAAAATAACAAACCAAAAAAAAAACAAATTTTCTCGTGAATTACAGGCGGTTTCTGTCAAACGTATTTCTGTGGCACCGAGTATTTATGATTGTAAGGCAACACCAATCTGCTACGCCTCGTAACTGGCACTACTAATTATCCAGTGGTTTAGTTCTCTGTAACCAAACCTGGTTCAATCCACACAGTATACAGATATGTTTTCTCCGTTGCTTTTCTTTGGTCCTCAATCACGTCCAAATCGCCGAGTAATTTAGGAACGTATACTTGTATAATTCTTAAAATTAACCGACGATTGCAGTAACTATATCATGCCCTGATCTCGATCGACAAATATATTTTTTTTAAATAGTGAAATTTTAAATTGTAATTTTCTCACGAAACACGGTCGCTTTCTGTCAAACGTGTCTCTGTGGCACCGAGTGTTTATGATTGTAAGACAACACCATATCTGCTACGCCTCGTAACTGGCACTACTAATCATCCAGTGGTTTAGTTCTCTGTAACCAAACCTGGTTCAATCCATACAGTAGACAGATATGTTTTCTCCGTTGCTTTTCTTCGGTCCTCAGTCACGTCCAAATCACTGTGTATTTTCGTGAATCAACTTATACAGAATTATTCATAAAAAACATCTTTCATAGCATGATAAGTATGAAACGTGTTTTTGTAAAAATTACCTATTTCCCCCCTTCCCTTCTTCTTGTGTACAAAATTTTTCATCTTCGTAAGTAAAGGGCACCATAGGCATTACCATGTTTTTTTTTTGTTTTTTTTTTTTATTTTTTTATTGCACTTTGGGTGTGGTCTTGCCAGGAATTGTATTCCTAGCTCTTTATTTACACTCCTTTACAATTTTGTGTGGGAAGTAGGTGATGTGAATTTCCAAGGCACGTTTTATCCATGCATTTTTATTTTCATCATTTCCTATTTGTATTATCATTAATTAGTAAAAAATATTACACAAGAGTTATTTGGATTTATATAAAGTTCAAACAACAAAAAGTAAATGACTTGGGGAAACTAATGCATCTTCTGAGTAATTTTGTATGATTTTTCGTATTCGTGATTTATTTACTTAATTAAGGAAGGCATGATTTATTATTTAAGTTGTACAAATGCTTTGACATTTATTTAAAAAAAAAAAAAAAAACACTAAACAATACCAAAATATCTTGTCAACTAATAAAAAGTGTATTTTTTCAATCGTATTTTACCAGACTTACTTGGTTTAAACGTGGTGTGCGATATAACAATATTATATACTAAAACAATGAAGACCTGAACTCATTTACTACTACTGTAACTACTACTACTACTACTGAACGCATTTTTAGAATATCGTGTTATTACTTTTTATAAACTATCATATTGGTAACTTAATAAACCTGTATTAGACTGATACGTAATTGTAGGACTAAATCTAACGTGTTCTTGATACAATTTCGGCAAAAACTTCACAATATAATTTAATACGTTTTTTTATTTTCCTTTTTTTTTTATCAATAAAATTATTTCTTCCGGTACCATGTATGGTTTGTATGTATTCTTGTACCATTGTTACGCGAATCATGTAGATGCAACTCGGCTGCATTCAGTTCGGACACTGATTGCAGACGACTAGCCATGGATATGCCACATATGCGTCACATCGGCAATGATTTTCACTCATGTCGGTGCTATACTCCCCACTTAGAAGGCAATACTTTTCCTAAGTTATCCGTCTTTGCGCCTCGCCGCGCGCCGACCGCACCTCCTAGCGCGCCGGCTCGTCGTCCACGCGGAACCGTCCACCTGTTCCTCGGTTCGTTCGTTCCGTAGGATCGCCTGTTCTCCCTCTGGTCAGTCGGCTGGGGGGGCCAATCCTGCCCTCGATCACGTGTCAACATATAGTGGTGATTCCGACGTGCCTTCGTTGGACTGATAACATCATATCGGTGAAGTGATATAATGCTCCATTGTAATATTTTTCACTATATTTTTCATGTATTCACATTCATACTATTTATTCAAGATGCACTATTATTCAATAATACTTACTGCTGAACATTTTTCAACTTCAGAGCATTTGCACACGCATACATTTATGCTAATCAATCAAACGCTGGTATTAAAAGTTGCTGATTTATTGCTTTCATTTTAAATAAATCTTATATTTATCTATGTAGAATTGTAAAGATATTTAGTACTTATTGTTATTTTTATATAGTATTTGCTTGCTTGCTTTTAGTGCTTGTAGTTAGTTGGGGAGTAAAAGGGATTAACGTGTCGCAGGGAAGTTAAGATTTGATATGGCTCACAAATAATCTTGAATAACTAAACTTCAATAAAAATTTGATCCCCAATAACATGTAACTTGTTCTATAATAACCTATCCCAGCGACATAAAACATCATGTTTTATTTATTTTGCACGATCATTTTCACATGTGTGATTAATATATTGGTAAAGCAATATAGCAATCATTATCAAACTGTAACTTTATATGTTGTAAAATAAATAAAATAAGATGTGCAGCTACAGGATTGATTCACAAATATGGACGGCCATACTAACTAATAGCAATGTGCTCACTTATTGTGTTTTTTGTTTTTCAAAACTTTGCATGAAACTCATGAAGTTCAATTACAGTTTAGCTATTAAACATATTTCCTGCTAATCCTGTACCTATCCAGTATACAAGATACCTCATTGATGTGACACTTAAAGAGATGTACTTTAATGTAAATAAGAACCTAAATGATTTTTCTCATAATACTTTTAGGAACTCATAATTTTACCCATGCCAATAGTCTGTAAATGAACAATTACAATTTCTTATTATAAATTATTTAAAGTACCTTTCATTGATGGTACCAAAATGATGAGATATCCTGTATACATATCCCAAGTGCCAACCTCACCTGCACGTGGTGCTCCCTGCTGTGGAACTAACGAGGCTCTGGCCATTTTTTTTTCTTAATAAAAGTTATCTTATTATTATAAGTTTTAATACAATGTTGTTTGTATATTTCAGATTTGTATGGCTATCTCTAGACGAGTAAGGAGAACAAAAATGAACCAAAAATAACAGGCCAATATCAATATTAAGAGCTGTAAAACGAAGAGCCATCACTATATAATGTAAGTAAATATTATTCCTTACATAATTTAAGCAAACTCTACACTTATATTTTTTAAGTAGAGTTGTAATGTATTGTGGTGACAATACAATGGGTAATTTGGAAATGCAATAATTTCACAAAAAATAACTGATTTTATAGGATAAATGTCACAAATCATGGTAACATTATCTGTTTATAAAAATATGAGGATTTAATGCAAATCACCTGTAGAATATTTATAGAAATCCAGCTTGTGCTCTCATGTCTACTTACACTTCATATTTCCCTTTTTGGAAGGAGTTAGAAATAAACAATATATCAAACAATAAAATGGATTTGTTAATTTATTTCAGACTAAGGAGAGCTTAATTATGGTTGAAAACGAAATTACTGCAACTGCAAATACTTGAGAACCAAGTGTAACGCAATAAGACTAAATTTAAAGTTAAATTGTAAGTATAAATTAGAATTCTTTTATGTTCTTACAAATTTGTCTAACACAAAGGTCAGACATGATCTAAGCGGGATAAGATCATGGCTAAGCGGGACTCTAATTAAGCACGTTAACATAACACTTTGTAGATGATAACTATGGGTCAGACTACCTGGAGTCTTCTGAATATATTTTTTTGAAAATGAGACTTGTATGTTCGAAACCACATGTTTACATTGGTTAGGTTAGGTTAGTGTTGCGACCACAAAGCGCGCGAGCCGAGCGAGCGAAGCGAGCGTGCCGCGGCAGCGGCCGGCGAAGCGCCAGATTAGAAATCATGCCAACAAAATGTACCATATTAAAAACTTGAAATACAACACTTGAAGTTAATAGTATGATTTTTTTTAAATAGCTATTTTGAGATATATTAAAAAGTAAATTTACTTAACTTCCTTTTATTTTGTTTCAGATATGCAGAGTATGAGTATGAAAACACATCACACGCTGAATAAATACATAGGCAACGAAAGAAAGACGAAAATTCACAATTTACTTCTAATGATATTTGCTGATACTTAAAAATAAGAATTTCTAAAATTCTATTTAATATTAGTTGTAGGAAGATAATGTTGTTATTTACCCATGAATATAATGATATATATGTAGTCATGTTGTGTATAAATTTATGGAGTAATTTTTGCATTCTATACATTAGGGCAGTGGTAAACAAAAATATTTTCAATTATTTTTGCCCCCTTCTACATCTTTAGGTTCCACAATTATAAAAATTAAATCGCTTAAAATTTAATGTTACTACTACGAGTGACAACTCGAAGATAGTCTGGTAGATCTATCTGTTCTAAATTAATAATAATTTGTCTTAATTTAAAATTGTATAAATATTTAACTAATTTTCGCCAGTAAATTATTTGAACACAATATATCAGTTTATGCAATCAACTGAGATCCAATTAATTCAAATCTGATCTAATACTTTTGGTAACATACTAAATTTGTATTTGTTTTTTTTTATAATATATTATTGTGAATGCTTTTAACATTGACCAAATGTATTAATGATTTCATATTACATGAACATAGTATTACAATATTTAAAGTAGGTAAGGAGCAAAAAAATATATATATTTTGTATATTAATATATATTTTAACTACCCTGATTATGGGGGTTCCATGATTATAAATAATGTGATGTTGAATAAGAATTGTTATTATATATGGACATAACGTCATTTTGTTTATGGATTATATTTATTCAGCTGTATTCATGTACAAAAATCAATTTATGGATGTAGTAACATGTTAACAATATTGTATTTTTCTGTTATAATTATAAAAATTGTTTAAATCCGTTGAGTAGTCTAAAAGATCTAAGCCAGCGTTTCTCAAAGTGGGGTGTGCGAACCCCTGGGGGTTCGCCATTCGATCATACGGGGTTCGCGGAATGATTGGAGCCATAATTTTGAGAAACCCTGATCTAAGCGAACAGACAGCAGAATAGACTTCATTTTATAATATTTAGTAAAGAAGAGTAACCGTAAACGCGGGTGAAACCGCGGGCTCAGCTATATAAAGGTAAGTATAGATTACATAAGGATTAAGTAAGTTCTATGAACCAATGCCTCATTAGCTCAGTTGATTAGAGCGTCCTAAAACGCTAAGTCAGCGGGATCAATACCTTCACGGGCCGCATGTACTGCACTTGTCTTTATTCACTTTAATATTAATAGGTTCAGTGCCCACGACTCACCTGGAGAGTTCACGTAAATCTTATTCCAGTGTCGACTCGCCTGGCGAGTTCAATTTCCTTTATAATTTGATGTAGGCAGCACACAAGAAGACAGCGTAATGGCAGTGTGTTAACGTGCATACTGTATACGTTTTACGTTTTATTACATAAATATGATTCAATATATTGAGCAAAACATTTTTTTCATACAATATATAAGATACATAGTTTATAAATATACAATAACGGATGCCGAGTGATAAGTGTTCGTTGTTATTTATTTACAGCCATGAATGTGGAGTTTACGTTTGTCTACTTTAGGGACATTCCCCTTCAATTAAAACACTTTGACACTCAGTTAGGTGTAGTCAATAATTATACAAGGGTATTTTTAGTACATGCGAAATTGTTTTATCGTTCAAAGTAAACACTGCTGATGATTTTCATAATGTCTTCTCGGCGATGCCGCCTATAGAAGGTTATTTTTATTTAATGCGAAAGCACTTAAGTAGGTAAGAATAATGAGTGACATAATAATAATAAATAATAATAAATATCCCACAACATCACATTCATTGATCTGACTCCGAGCTAAGTAGTAGTAGATTCAACAGTGGTATTACAAATATATCTTTAAAAATAATAGTAATAGTGGGTTCGATCCCCACCTAGGACAAACATTCGTTTGTCCTAGGTGGGGCAAACGAATGTTTGTCCTATAGAAGGAACGCCTATAGAAGGTTGTGGGTTCGATCCCCACCTAGAACAAACATATCGGCAAACGAATGTTTGTCCTATAGAAGGAACGCCTATAGAAGGTTGTGGGTTCGATCCCCACCTAGAACAAACATTCGTTTGTCCTAGGTGGGGATCGAACCCACAACTCTTGGCGCATAGGGCAGGGTCATTACCAAATGCGCTATCGAGTCCGTCAACATAAGTAGTTATGTTACTCACTATTCTAAGGAACTTATTTTGTTCTGACGATTTATAAGTGCTATTTTTGAAGCCTTTATATATAAAGATCGTTTTATTTCATTAAATTAAATTGATTTTTAGGATTTTTGAAAATGAGCAGACTTTCATACAACATTTGATCAGCTGATTGGCAATTTAGCCTGAAAAAAAAAAAAATTTTTTGCTCATTGTTTAAAAACCTCGCAATGGGCTATATGACTAAAAAATTCTGTTTAGTCCGTCAGTCCGATTATAAAAAAATAGTGGACACGTATTTTTTTATTTATTTGTCAAACAAAAATTGACGAAGATACAAAGCATTCAAATTGCAAGATTCCTTACAAAAATTCAATGAAATAAGTAAAAAGTTCCGTATATACTAAAAATAACCTTATATAAATGGCACCCGTCACTGTCTGATCTATGAACATCCAGCTCAAACCACTTAGCGCAGCACGCAGAAATTTCGTAAGTATTCGTAAGTTTGCGTAAGTATTCGTTAAAAAGGGTTTTCCAAGATAGACTCTGTAAATTACTAGACTTGTCCCATGTTGGTCTGGGAATTCATAATAATATGCCAACTGTGTTGTCTAGATTGTCGTAAAAGGCGACTAAAGGTATATCGGGCTTTGGGTATGTGATTGTATAGGCGACGAAGATGCATTTTTACTTGTCACTACATTTTCACAATTTTCCATCTAATTGAGCCTGAGTTTTATTTTTGGCCGAATGTGGTTAAAGAGGCTTGCTGTGACTGTCTACCCCTTCGGGGATTATGGGCGTGATGTTATGAATGTATGTATCTAATATCATTACTTCAAAAACTCTGCTAAAAAAGAAATATTTATGTACATACATAATTACATTTATCGACAATTTAAATTGACGTCATACTTGTGGTTATATACAATGGTTAAAAATATGTGGTAAACAATAGATAAATATTATGGCTTATTGGCTATTCCGGATATTACTTATCGGAATAATTAATATTTTGTCGTATTAAACAAAGGAATGGATTTTGTTGAGGGGAGTTGACTAATAGAAATATAAATGACAAGTCCTCGGAGTCATCACATCACATACATTGCTCTGATTCCGAGATAAGTAGCTTAAGCACTTGTGATACGGATATCAGAATAGGGGTATTACAAATATATACTTAAATATTATATATTAACACAGGGTCACTACCGAATGCGCCATCGAGCCAGTCAAATGATATATAAAATGGTCCCCGTTACGAATTTACAAAAAAAATACAACAAAACAGCGTCCGCGGTTTCACCCGCATAGCTCCCGTTCCCGTAGGAATACGGGGATCAAATATAGCCTATTTTCATTTATTTAATTTAATTTCATTTATTCATAATAATTTACTTATTGGCTTACAGAAATGTCCAAAACGCCAATAAGCTTAGCACTAAAATACAAATTAATTAGATTTAATACATACGATCATGCCAATAATCATGTCAATAATGAAACTAAAAAATACCATTACAATTAAATCGAATAGTATGAACCAATATAATTAATGTCATTACAAAATAAAATTAAAATTAAAACTATGCTACTTGGTGATAAAATAGCTTTCTATTGGTGGAAGAATTTTTAAAATCAGTCGAGTAGTTTCGGAGCCTATTCAATACAAACAAACAAATAATTAAATCTATCCAATTTATAATATTAGTATGACGTATGATGTTTCGTAAAATGTTTGGCGATTCGGTTTTTGTAATGTAGTGGTATAAAACGTACCTAGACGTTTTATATGTTTTTTTTTCGGAATTTCAGTCGTACGTCACGCCCACAATCCCCGAAGGGGTAGGCAGAGTCAAAGGAGCAGCAGGCCCCTTTAACCCGCGAGCACTCGCGCTATGAGCATTTCCCTCACGGCAAATTTAAAATATTCGTAATTTTGTCAAAAATCCGCGCACACGCTTGGGCCGCTCGGTAGCTGAGTTTTACACTCCCCTCTCCCCGCTCATGCCAGCGTTCGCGTGTCAGTGCGACTGTGTCGCTCCAGGGTGGTGGTTTGTTGACCTTTGTTCCCGCGCGCGGCATTTTGCTCAACACGCGAGTGTCAGTGTAAGTATAATTTTTTAAGTTGTTTTTTATTTCAATTGAATAATTTCGCCACTTCTTTAGGTTTTGTAGCGTTGTTATGTTATATATTGGTAAACAAATAATGTAGTAACTAATAGAAACGTATTATTTACTATTTTCACAGATGGATAGTCAAGAACAACAAATTTTAGCGTGGTTGGAGGAAGATGATTTAGATAACATCGAAGAACAGTCTTTCAGGAACGATGACATTGAAAGCGATGCTGAGAGCGATTATATACAAAGAAAATACTAACATAATTATTACTCGCAGACAATATCTGAAACAATTAGCCTTGACCTTATCACAAACACATATCCAACGAAGATCTACAATGCAAACTATTTCATATCCTCTTCAGCAGATTATAAAACGGTTCAATGAAACGGAACCTGGGCCTTCAGGTACTGAAAAACCTGATGGAATCTGTGCTCTATGCCCTAGGCGTAAAAATCGCAAAACAAAAAAGATGTGTGTTACCTGCAAGAATTTTTTATGTACTGAACACGCAATTACCATATGTGCTGTTTGCAAGGCATCTTCATATGATGAAGATTAAAAACACGTCATAAATTCAACATAAATTTTTATTTTTAGTTACTATTTTTAAGTTTTTTCCAAAAGTATTAATAGTTAGTCCCTAAAAAGTTCCTATGATTGTTATTAAAATGTTGTAGTATATATCTGTTGTATACGAAAAATATATACTTTATCTAATAAAATATGTTTGTTTTATTATGAAACAATAAAAAAATATATAAGTTTTGGTGTTTTAGGTACAATTTGACTATTTACAAAATGTGAGCGAAATGCTCAATGCGCGAGTGCCCGCGTAGTGTTTAAAGACGCGAGTTCTCCCGGGTTAACCACATTCAGCCAAAAACCAAACTAGGCTGGGTTAGATGGAAAATTGTGAAAAAGAAATTGCAAATTCTTTTTAAGTTCCCGACAAAATTCAAGTTAAAATATATCAGAAAGTTATATTTAAACCGCCTACTTGCACTACAGCATATGCACAAAGATTTAGACACTATCAAGGGCCATAAATATATAACAAAATAAGCCAAGTAATATAAGTAATAAATATGTACTTTAAGTATATAATATATACTTAATATCTTATACCAATTAAAGTAACTACTTGTTTAATAAATCCATTACCTTAGACAGTTAGATTATAAGCAAACTGAATCTCTAATTTAAACGATCATAATGGCGCGTTTGATAGTGACCCTGCCCCTTGCGCCAATAGTTGTGGGTTCGATTCCCATCCAGAACAAACATTCGTGTGATGAATGCTTGTGTTTGTTCTGTGTCTGGGTGTTATTATCTAATATTTAACACACACACACACTAGCACGCACGCACGCTTGCACGCATGCTACTAAGTATGAACTATGCAATATCTTAAAAAGACGTATTCATATGCCTGTATGTAATTTTACGTTATATTGCATATTTATGCAAAAACAATATTACTTTAACACAAATTCAATAAAGTGGAGAGTTTTGTTTGTTTGTAACGGATAAACTCTATAATAATTGAACCCATTTCGGAAACAGAAAACGGTATCACAATTGTCATACAAACCAATTAGACACGTACACTTTTCTCATTTATTGTTAAATATAGGCTAATTACAGTAAGCATGTTAAGATAATTTGAGTATGTGAGACATATTACTGCGATAAGTCGAGTTAATTTGTACTTCTTAGTTGTAAACTCGTTATAAATACTTTTTGATTTCGATTCGATTTTGAATTAAATCGATTATCTAACTTGATTTTAGATACTCGTAGATAGAAAATCGGTAATAAGAAGAAATAACGACACAATCATCTAAGGTCGGTAGACAAAACATACACACATTCGGTCAAATTCTGAAGAGAATTTTAGATATTATCTATTCTAATATATCATCATCTTCCTAGCGTTATGTCTCGTGTTTAGCCGGCGTCCGCTTAGACCATGATCCAGGATTTAGCGAGTCTGGTAATTACATTGTAGCGACTGCCGGTCTGACCTTCGTAACCCTAAGATAGGGGAACCAGACAATTTCTGGATCATGGTTACAAAACCAAAGTTGTTTGAATTTCATTAGGATGTTTTCCCTCACCGTCGAGCTGGTGGTATAAATATTTTCATAGATTTGAAAAATCCAGTAGTACGTGCCCGGGTTTGAACCCGCACTCCTCGGTTAAGAGGCGCGTGTCCTTACCATTGAGCTACCACCGCTCAATCTTATCTATTCTAATATCTTGCTAATAATATAAACGTTTGTATGTATGGATGTGCGATTGTTTGTTACTCTTTCACGCAAAAAGTACTGAATGGATTTTAAAGAAACTTTACAATAGTATAGCTTGAATTAGCTTGTACATTAGATTAACACATAAGCTATGTTTCATCGATGTACCACGCGAGTAGCGTCGCGGGCAAAAGCTAAGTAAGTAAGATTACAGCACATACATTGATCTGAAACTTGAAGCACGAGTAACTGCATCCCAAAATCACGCTACCACGCAAATAGTTTACACGAATAATACTTTCCCGAATCAATGTACCACGAAAACACGCAACCACAAATCAGTACCACGAATGCCATCTATCATGCATTTTGTCTGCCTACCTGTCTACCCTATGCCTATATGGTATAGGGTACAGATAGCGCGCGAGTTGAATGCAGAGCTCAGGTATGTCTCGTCTTAGGCCCCGACTGCATTCAACTCGCGCGCTATATGTAGACTTGAGCTAAAATAAAATAGGGAATGTTGGATAAAGGAAGTGCAATAAAATAAAACACTACATTTATATTAAGTTTTTTTTTCATCCAGGGCTGAAGCTAAAAGGGACGCCGAAGTGTGCCGCAACTGGTGTCTTGCCAGCCAGTCACGGCCGGATATGGATTACCGAGGAAGATGAGGTAAACTCCTCTTCCTTGAAATAGTCCAGGTCCAGGGCTTACTATTACTTAGCCCCCCGGCGCGACAAACCGTAGATCCAGAAGGGGAAGAAAAGCACCATCATCCCTTTCTGGAAGCGCTTCGTCGTTTCTTTTTACTTAATTTTTGTATTTTTTTTTATCTTTGCGTACCCCACTAGGTTAGTGGTTTGAAGTTTAGTTAGTTAGTTTTAATGATTAACGATGAAAGTTGACTTTGGAAAACACTATCTTTAAGAAAATAGGTCCATCAATATCATATCAAAGTAAGAAGCGAAAAAATGCGTTATAACGAAACTCATACCACAACAATAGAAGGCGTTTAAAATTAATTTAATACTGCAACAATGAAGAATGTAAGATTTATTAATAGGATATTTTCAATTTAATCTCTCTTTACCATGTGGACATTGATTGTTCTATATAATGTTCTCGGGTGATAATTGTGTATTTACTCATATGATTTCGTCATTAAAATTATTCAAATGAGTATATTCAGGCGTTATCACCTAAATCATAGGTTCCCAACGGGAACCTTAGTGGGCCCCCTAGTGAGCTCTGGAGATTTTCGAGAGGGTGATAGCGGGCCCAAAGGCGATAGGACAGTTACCTATACGAATACTTGACTCTATTTGTAAGAAAAAAAAGGCGTATCTAGTCGTCTAAGATGTTTATGCCTCAGACACGACCACAAATTGCACGATTACAGAGGGATAATTATTTTAATTTGTAATTACTACTAGATAAAAATACACAGTCATATGAAATTGATGTATTATTAAATGGTGTTCGATATTTTTTTTTTACAAAGGGGGTAATCCAAAAAAAGGTTGGGAACCTATGGCCTAGAGGAACGGACGGTCACCCTGCCGCTATCATCTCAGTTCAATAATAGTTGCTGGTCCTCGCAGCTTACTTCGGCTAATAACATTAAATGTTTAAACAATTAGCAAAATGCTGTGTCTTCGCCCGTTAGCTCTGTTTCTTATATATTTTTCTGTGGTAGAAGCTGATTCGAATGAGTGTCGTATACCGTATACGTAAGTACTTTAATCGTTTTTTTGTAAAGTAAAAAAAAGTTTTATAGAAGCACACATACCATCACATCTGGAATCAAATAACAAAGAACAATAAGCACATGTAGCCAAAAAAAATCATGAATATGGGTAAGATAGAAAATTGTCAAAATTGCTAATGAGAAAAGTAGCTGCACCGTCGCCTGCATAATCAAAAAAAAAATTCTGTCGAATTGAGAACCTCCTCCTTTTTTTTGAAGTCGGTTAAATATGGTTGATACATAATTTTGAGTCTCAGACCAACATGAAAAATGTTTATCTATTACAAACAAACTAATAATTAATATTTACAAGATGATTTGAAAATCTGTTTAGCTTCTTGCAGGGGGTTGAAATAAATTTTATTTACAACATAATAATATTTATTTTTATTGTCCCATGTTGGTCTGGGACTTAAAAATAATGCGTTAATTGTATTTCGTGCCTAGCATGTCGTAAAAGGCGACTAATGGTATATGAGGTTGTGGGTATGTGATTGTGCAGGCGACGAGCTAGCCACTTGTCACTACTTCTTTACAATTTTCCATCTAACCTAGCCCATTGTCCCGTGTTGGTCTGGGACTTAAAAATAATGTGCCAACTGTGTTTCTTGCCTAGCATGTCGTAAAAGGTGACTAATGGCAGATTGGGTTTTGGGTATGTGATTGTGTAGGCCACAAGCTAGCCACTTGTCACTACTTTTTCACAATTTTCCATCTAACCCAGCCCAGTTTTGTTTTTGGATGAATGTGGTTAAAGAGGCCTGATGCCTCTTTGACTCTGCCTACCCCTCCGAGGATTATGGGCGTGATGTTATGTTTGTTTGTTTATAATGTTTAGTAACATTATGCTATATCCGAAAGTTACATAAATGTCTTATTTTGGATTTGAGAATGAAAACACAATCGTTCAGTATTCCATTTAAATTACACCATTATTTTGCATATTATTATGTACATTCACATAGAGAGCTGCTCTCATACTCAACGTATGTTCCGCAGAAACCTGGGGCTCCGCGAAGCCTTTGTGGGGTGTCCACGGTACCAAAATAGGTACTGATCATAACAAATTATACAAAAAAATTGGTATTTGATTATTCTAGAGTTCCGTCAAATAATTAAAAAAAGTTTGAGAACCGCTAGCTTATAGCCTTCCCCGATACATGGGCCTGACACTGAAATATTTTTTCAAAACGTGCGAGATTAGCGCGCTAAAGCAAAACAAACAAAGTCTTTCAGCTTTATTATGTTAGTTTATTTAAACAAAGTGATTCGGAGGGCTATATGAATTCAATAATAGAAAAAAAATAGATACGACTACCTTTCGTTACTTTTGCAAAATACCGTGCGGGTGTAAACCTTTGGTTTACTTTTAAAAGAGCACAGCATGGACATTACTCTTCTAAGTACTACTAGTCCAGTCAATAAAGCCTTAACTTTGCCATTTAGAGTTGAAAGGATGGGACCAACGGGAAGATTTGCGTGAGTACTAGATATTTAATACTCCAAAAAGTCAGGTCTCTGACTCATCAGGTTAGCTAAAAAAGGGGGGAAAATAATTCATGAATGGTTAAATATCTAGTACTCACGCAAATTTTCCCGTTGGTCCCATCCTTTCAACTTAAAATGGCAAAGTTAAGGCTTTATTGACTGGGCTATACAGCTTTCATAACAAAAGTCACTGATTGTATCAATTAATCAAACTTGTGCGAAAAGATTCATAGCAAGAGCTAGTTATTATATAAGCAAAAAATAGTTTTGTCCTGTGTTGGTCTAGGACTTCAAAAGAAAGTGCTAACTGTGTTTCTTGCCTGGCATGTCGAAGAATGCGACAAATGGTATATCGGATTTTGGGTATGTGATTGTGTAGGTGACCAGCTAGCCACTTATCACTACTTTTTCACAATTTTTCATCTAATCCAGGCCAATTTTTGTCTAAATGTGGTTAAAGGGACTTGCTGCCCCTTTGACTCTGCCTAGCCCTTCGGGGATTATGGGCGTGATGTTATGTATGTATGAAACGTGATGTTAAGTAGTATAGTTTTGTCGTGTAATGTTCCGCTCTGAAGATAACGAGGCGTTACTTATTCAAGGTCGTTGAAGGCTGATAAAATCACATCAGGATATCAGACCCACAAGCCAACTGTTTCTGACTATGTCTAGGCGGAGGACTTATGATATTATGTAGTTCAAATATTAGTTTATCGATGGCATGGCGAGAATAATTTTACAATGACAAGACAGGCCCGTTGGTCGAGTGGTCTGAGACCCTGGCCACGAAACCAAGGGTCGCGGTTTCGAATCCCGCTAAGGGCAAATGTTTCGTGTGATAAACATGGACATTTGTACGCGAGTCATGGATGTTTATAAACGTATTTAAGTATGTCTATCCGCTCACCTAGTATTCATAGCACAAGCATAAGCTTTGTTTGGAACTAGGGAATTGTTTTGCCAGTCTGGATAATTTATTTATTTAGTGGTATTTAAAATTTTCTAGCTTGCTCAATAGTCACAATTATTAACTAGTATACGAACGTACGAACGTGCCCTAGGTAGGAATCGAACCCACAGCTCTTAATGCACACGGCAAAACCACCACCAAATGCGCCATTGGGCCCGTCAATAGTCCGAAATCCAGGGGGACAAAGCTGCGAGTATAAACTAGTTTTGTTATACATATTAAACTACGAACATGTGATTACTAATTAATAAAATATAAACATTGTTATTCCTAAATATATAAATATGTTGTCTTTATAAAGACAAAACCGCAAAAGCTTGTGCTAGAAATAAACCTTGTACTAGCTAATCAATATATTATTAATATATTTGTATAACAAAAATAAAAACCGACTTCAAAAACCCCGCAAAAAATGTTTATAAAAAAACACAAGTAAAAACTGCCTTAATAGCTATTTAAATGTCCAAACACTAAAAAGTATAAAATAAATTCTATCGACTGCTTCGACGAAAGTATAAATCTTTAACACGTATTTAAATATTTACAATAATCAGTTAGTTTTGGAGTCGGTGCCAGCCCGCGTAATTATATCATCATTTCGGAATTTGCAATTATTTGTTTCTTGGTGAAGGGTGGTAAAATAGGTTTTGAATATACAAAATCAATAGTAAGTTAATATACTCATATTTTAACTAATTTGTTTCATATTGTTATTAGTAAGGTAATTTGTTATTAAGTGTCTACTTTTTTTTTTAGTTTGGCTGGCACCGACTCCAAAACTAACTGATTATTGTAAATATTTAAATACGTGTTAAAGATTTATACTTTCGTCGAAGCAGTCGATAGAATTTATTTTATACTTTTTAGTGTTTGGACATTTAAATAGCTATTAAGGCAGTTTTTACTTGTGTTTTTTTATAAACATTTTTTGCGGGGTTTTTGAAGTCGGTTTTTATTTTTGTTAAAATTTAACTTATTTGTTACTTTTTAGTGAAATTTATTAATAGGTAGGTAGACCAAATCAAAACGAGCTGCTTTAATGAGACAGTGCCGGTCTTATGGGACTAAAGACGAAAAGGTATAACGAGCCTTTAATATTTAAAGAATTACTTAAAACTACTAATCTTCAAAGAGTTATACCTTTCATCATCAGCTAAGCAACATAACATGATGAGTACGAGGCGCAAATACTGGAATCGTTTTGGAAAAATAAATGAAACACTTAACATGTCGTTAAAATTTAAGAGTGGCCCTCGTTTTCATGGAATCCCATCACTAGACCAAGACTTGGTGAAATTGAGACTATCTCGAGAATAACACTCAATATGGCCCTATAATATTGAAAGAATTATCCACGAACTCCTAATCGTTAAGGAGTTACACCTTCCATCATCAGCTCAGCAACATGAGATTATGAATACCAGATGTAAATACTTGAATTGTTTTAGAAAATAACTAAAATAGATTGTACGCGCCTATAATACTTGAGGGTTTCCCTCGATTTGCCTAAGATTCCTTCATCAGATCCAGATGTGGTACCAATAGGACCAACTCCAGGATATACCCTTTTGAATAAAAAAAAGAACTGTAAAAATCGTCTAACAATTCTCGAAGATATCAATATTTAAAGAATCATAAACTAATTCCTAATCGTTAAGGATTTGTACCTTCCATCATCAGCTCACCAACATAAGATGATAAGTACCATGCGTAAATACTTGAACAATGTTAGAAAATGTCTAAAACACATTGTACGTGCCTATAAAGTTTGAGGGTTGCCCTCGATTTTCCTGGGATCCCTTCATCAGATCCTGACTTGGTGGCAATGGGACCAATTCGGGAGTAAACCCTTTCGATTAAAAAAAAAATTTTGGAAATCGGTTAACAATTCACAGAGATATCGAGTAACATACATACAAAAAAAAAAAAAAAAAAAAAAAAAATAAAAAAAAAAAAAAAAAATTCAGTCGAATTGAGAACCTCCTCCTTTTTTTTGAAGTCGGTTAAAAACCTACCTACTTCTTCACAATTTTCAATCAAACCTAGCTGTTAAATAAAGCACTTGATTGCGTAAAAGTGTCCCGAGTCCCGAGTCCCGAGTCCCGAGTCCCGAGTCCCGAGTACCGAGTCCCGAGTCCCGAGTCCCGAGTCCCGAGTCCCGAGTCCCGAGTCCCGAGTCCCGAGTCCCGAGTCCCGAGTCCCGAGTTCCGAGTCCCGAGTCCCGAGTCCCGAGTCCCTAGTCCCGAGTTCCCAGTCCCGAGTCCCGAGTCCCTAGTCCCGAGTCCCGAGTCCCGAGTCCCGAGTCCCGAATCCCGAGTCCCGAGTCCCGAGTCCCGAGTCCCGAGTCCCGAGTCCCGAGTCCCGAGTCCCGAGTACCGAGTCCCGAGTCCCGAGTCCCGAGTCCCGAGTCCCGAGGACTCCACGCTGTCATACTATAGCGTGAAGCCACGATATTGCATGTGTAAGAGAGATAAGTACTTATGGATTCCAGATATCGGATATCTGTCATTTGGAGCGTATATTATGTTAATGTGTGACCTAAGATGGAGCACCTGAGGATCTTTGAAATGAAATAAAATGAAATTGAAATGAAATTATTTTTATTTACGCAGGCTCAAATAAGCACTTATAAATCGTAAGTACATACAAATGAAAATGAAAATTTACCACCGGATTCGGAAAGTATCTTCTACCGAGAAGAACCGGCAAGAAACTCGATAGTTACTCTTTTCATCGCTAAATTCACAATAAGTATCAATAAAAATTATCATATTCTTAAGCTACTATGCTATACAAATCTAAAAAAAGTAAATATGTATAATAGCAATTATACATAATAGCAATAATATGTATAATAGCAATATTTGTCACTTAAAAAATCTTCTATAGAATAATAAACTTTCCTCGTAAAATGATCTTTAATGTGTAATTTAAAACTATACATAGGCAGTTCAATTATATTGCCTGGTAGTTTGTTAAATAATTTTAAACTTAACCCCCTAAATGAACTACTAGTTTTGTGAAGTCTTAGATACGGAACGGCAAGCTTGTGTTTATTTCGGGTGTTAAATAAAACGATGACAATCCGTTTTTCGAATAAAGTTATAGTAGAAGAGCTGGCACCAATTTTTGGGTAGGTATTTGAGGCAAGCTTAAAACTTGTCCCATACCTCTCCTAACCTGAAACTGCAGACCTGGCTGGTGAGTAGCGGGGCTTTCCTTATTTTTTTGTCATATTATTTTTTTTTCACAAATATGTTTGAGGGGTATAATAAATAAGAGAGGAATGTGATAAATTTTCAGCTTGCCTCAAATACCTATCCAAAAATTGGTGCCAGCTCTCGGACCATTATGAAAGTTCTTGCGTACATCCATAATACAGTCAAAGATGTATTGTGATGGCACGGTTAATATGTCAATTTCTTTGAACATATCTCTTAGCGAATCTTGAGGTTAAACGCCATAATATATAGCCCGGATGGTCCTCTTCTGCAATACGTCAGAGTCCTTCTTTTTTTACAAGTCCGTGGTTTAAATGTGTTTATTCAATTTGGTATGATGATTAGAATGTTTGACAGTCACAGATTATTTAAATGTATAGTATGTTCTTAATGCTTACTTCAAATACAATTTTGTTACAGTGAAAGAAAAACTAATATGGAATGGAGATCATATACATACACGGAGACATACACAGGTTGTTGGATTTTCGAATGTATAAAAACAAGAAGTAAAGTAGAATATTACCAGGTCACAGTGTCGGTAAGTAGAATTGCCAATACATTTAACATCTTCCGATGATATATACATTTTTTATGACCAATAGGGTATTGTACCTACACATTTGTGCAATTACTATCACAATATAGGTAGGCACAAAATTCACACAAAAATCATTTATGTTGGCAAAATAGTTTAATTTAAAAAAAAAACGAAACATCCCCATATAAAACGTTAGAAGTCGACTTTTCAGTTTGCTTAACCGACTGTGGAAACATAATGACGTCATATTCAGATCGTATTGCCACGGTTCCCACTACTCGAGCGATGAGGAACACCACGGGGTTTACTGGGTATTCCCGACCCTGTACAGGGTGGATGAGTCCCGCATACAAATGCATTTCCCGCGTGAAAAAAAAGGGTAGATACAACTCACATTCTGTGAAACTTAGGAGAGAATTGCGGACATTATGTTAAACTTGTTGTTAGACTTTCTTGATATGATCTCGAAGTAAGATTCCTTTAAATGTGTCAGCGTGGGCGTTTTTAGTCACGGTAGGTATTTAAATATTGAGTTTATCCTATTTAATACGATTTTTAACGTGTTATATTAAAATACCTTATTGAACCGGATAAACATGTTCATGAATTAACAATTAAGAATTACATATGCCTTACAAATATAATTAACACAAAGGATTTTAAACAGAAATATGATCTGCTTGGGAAAACTTAATCATAATCTTAGGTATCTTCTAGCAAATCCCTAAAAGGATAAAGAAAGGTAGGATACTTAGGTACAGGACAACGTGAGATGCACAATAGGTATAAAAAATAAAGAAGATAGGGGTTATTCATGATTTTTTTCATTGAATTTTGATAATAGATGTATTAATTGCATATTTTCAGTATTTATTATCTTCATATCGATATGAGTGCTGCGCCGGATATCGTACAGAATATGGTGTCTGCAGGCCTGTGTGCAACCCCCCCTGTGTTAACGGTGAATGCACCCGCCCTGGTGTGTGTGAGTGCTATTTCGGATACCGGCGCAGTGTTTCCAATGCAACTACATGCCAGCCAGTTTGCTCTGGTTGCCACAACGGCGTTTGCATCAAGCCCAACGTCTGCCAATGCAACGAAGGTTACCATAAAGTGAGTGGAGAATGTCGACCTGTCTGCATCCCAGAATGTGGTCATGGACACTGTGTCAAACCGGGGAAGTGTCAATGTGACGATGGGTATCAAATGTCGTCAAATAATACCTGTGACCCCCATTGCTCAAACGAATGTCCCAATGGAAAATGCATCAGTCCAGAGACATGTCAATGTGACGATGGGTACCAAATGTCATTAAATAGCACCTGTGATCCCCACTGTTCAAACGAATGTCCACATGGAAAGTGTATAAGTCCAGAAACCTGTGAATGTGACGATGGGTATCAATTGTCGTCAAATAATACATGTGACCCCTATTGTTCAAACGAATGTCCCAATGGAAAATGCATCAGTCCAGAGACATGTCAATGTGACGAGGGGTATCAAATGTCATTAAATAATACCTGTGGTCCCCACTGCTCAAACGAATGTCCACATGGAAAGTGTATAAGTCCAGAAACCTGTGAATGTGACGATGGGTATCAAATGTCGCCAAATAATACATGTGACCCCTATTGTTCAAACGAATGTCCCAATGGAAAATGCATCAGTCCAGAGACATGTCAATGTGACGAGGGGTACCAAATGTCATTAAATAGCACCTGTGATCCCCACTGTTCAAACGAATGTCCACATGGAAAGTGTATAAGTCCAGAAACCTGTGAATGTGACGATGGGTATCAAATGTCGTCAAATAATACATGTGACCCCCATTGTTCAAACGGATGTCTTCATGGAAAATGTATCAGTCCAGAGACATGTCAATGTGACGAGGGGTATCAAATGTCATTAAATAACACCTGTGGTCCCCACTGCTCAAACGAATGTCCACATGGAAAGTGTATAAGTCCAGAAACCTGTGAATGTGACGATGGGTATCAAATGTCGTCAAATAATATATGTGACCCCCATTGTTCAAACGGATGTCTTAATGGAAAATGTATCAGTCCAGAGACATGTCAATGTGACGAGGGGTATCAAATGTCATTAAATAATACCTGTGGTCCCCACTGCTCAAACGAATGTCCACATGGAAAGTGTATAAGTCCAGAAACCTGTGAATGTGACGATGGGTATCAAATGTCGCCAAATAATACATGTGACCCCTATTGTTCAAACGAATGTCCCAATGGAAAATGCATCAGTCCAGAGACATGTCAATGTGACGAGGGGTACCAAATGTCATTAAATAGCACCTGTGATCCCCACTGTTCAAACGAATGTCCACATGGAAAGTGTATAAGTCCAGAAACCTGTGAATGTGACGATGGGTATCAAATGTCGTCAAATAATACATGTGACCCCCATTGTTCAAACGGATGTCTTCATGGAAAATGTATCAGTCCAGAGACATGTCAATGTGACGAGGGGTATCAAATGTCATTAAATAACACCTGTGGTCCCCACTGCTCAAACGAATGTCCACATGGAAAGTGTATAAGTCCAGAAATCTGTGAATGTGACGATGGGTATCAAATGTCGTCAAATAATATATGTGACCCCCATTGTTCAAACGGATGTCTTAATGGAAAATGTATCAGTCCAGAGACATGTCAATGTGACGAGGGGTATCAAATGTCATTAAATAATACCTGTGGTCCCCACTGCTCAAACGAATGTCCACATGGAAAGTGTATAAGTCCAGAAACCTGTGAATGTGACGATGGGTATCAAATGTCGTCAAATAATACATGTGACCCCTATTGTTCAAACGAATGTCCCAATGGAAAATGCATCAGTCCAGAGACATGTCAATGTGACGAGGGGTACCAAATGTCATTAAATAGCACCTGTGATCCCCACTGTTCAAACGAATGTCCACATGGAAAGTGTATAAGTCCAGAAACCTGTGAATGTGACGATGGGTATCAAATGTCGTCAAATAATACATGTGACCCCCATTGTTCAAACGGATGTCTTCATGGAAAATGTATCAGTCCAGAGACATGTCAATGTGACGAGGGGTATCAAATGTCATTAAATAACACCTGTGGTCCCCACTGCTCAAACGAATGTCCACATGGAAAGTGTATAAGTCCAGAAACCTGTGAATGTGACGATGGGTATCAAATGTCGTCAAATAATATATGTGACCCCCATTGTTCAAACGGATGTCTTAATGGAAAATGTATCAGTCCAGAAACATGTCAATGTGACGAGGGGTATCATATGTCATTAAATAACACCTGTGGTCCCCACTGCTCAAACGAATGTCCACATGGAAAGTGTATAAGTCCTGAAACCTGTGAATGTGACGATGGGTATCAAATGTCGTCAAATAATACATGTGACCCCTATTGTTCAAACGAATGTCCCAATGGAAAATGCATCAGTCCAGAGACATGTCAATGTGACGAGGGGTATCAAATGTCATTAAATAGCACCTGTGGTCCCCACTGCTCAAACGAATGTCCACATGGAAAGTGTATAAGTCCAGAAACCTGTGAATGTGACGATGGGTATCAAATGTCGTCAAACAATACATGTGACCCCCATTGTTCAAACGAATGTCCCAATGGTAAGTGTGTAAGTCCAGAAACCTGTCAATGCAACTTTGGGTATCAAATGTCGTTTAATTATACCTGTCTCCCCTATTGTTCAAACGAATGTCCCAATGGAAAATGCATCAGTCCAGAGACATGTCAATGTGACGAGGGATATCAAATGTCATTAAATAACACCTGTGATCCCCACTGCTCGAACGGTTGTCCACATGGAAAGTGTATAAGTCCAGAAACCTGTGAATGTGACCATGGGTATCAAATGTCGTTAAATTATACCTGTCTCCCCTATTGTTCAAACGAATGTCCTAATGGAAAATGCATCAGTCCAGAGACATGTCAATGTGACGAGGGGTATCAAATGTCATTAAATAACACCTGTGATCCCCACTGCTCGAACGAATGCTTCCATGGAAAATGTACAACTCCAGAAATTTGTCAATGTGATGATGGTTATCAAACGTCATCAAATAATACCTGTGACCCCCATTGTTCAAACGGATGTCTTCATGGAAAATGTATCAGTCCAGAGACATGTCAATGTGACGATGGGTATCAAATGTCGTCAAATAATACCTGTGATCCCCACTGCTTAAACGGATGTCCCTATGGAAAATGTATCAGTCCAGAGACATGTCAATGTAATGATGGTTATCAAATATCATCGAATAATTCTTGTGAGCCAGTTTGTTCAAAGGGGTGTCCCCTCGGTATGTGCGTAGGTCCAAACCTTTGCGACTGTAATTTTCCATTCAAGGCCAAAAACATAACAGTCCATGAGAGTGAGTGTGATAGTTTTGATGAGCTAGATGAGACACGTAAATGTAACAAGACGATATGTATTCTAAATACAAATGATACAGAGACCACGTCTGCGGAAGTAGAAACCACGACAGGCAACACAAGTCCTGATGTCATAAAATCTGACCTCATGACAACTGAAGCAATAGAGACTTCTACGGAGGATGTCTTTTCACAATCTACCGAAAATGACTATTCGACGACAGAACACTTTAGTGAAAATTTGCAAGATTCATTATATGCTACTTCATCACAGAATGGGTAAGACAATTCCTGTCTTTGTAATTTTACCAAGGGCGTTATCAAGGGAGTAAGAGATGGGCTTCTGGCTTGCTTCCCCTCCTATAGATATTTAAAGTTATAAATTCAAATAAGAGGCCTTAGTCAAACCAACAAATATAACGTTGTTAATGTCTTACAATAGACAGAAATCTTAACTTAACGGCCTTGTGAATAAATATTTATTTCAAAATCATTTAAGCCAAAAATATTTATATTCTGGGAGTACCTACATGGTATAAAAATAATAACAGTCGATTCTATCAACGATTCTGTAAAAAGATTCTTCAGGTTTCGCTTAAACTAAAAATAAGGTCTTAAATTAATAAATCTTTGATATGGTCAGTTATTTGAAATGGCTGACCATCTCTTATATCTGTATTCTAATAAGTGTAGACTTTTGTATAAGTGCTTTTTTCTAATATTCATGTACTGATGCTTGAGCGGTGGAAGCTCAATGATAAGGACATGCGCCTCTTAACCGAGGACTGCGGTTTAAACCCGGGCACGTACCCTTGGATTTTTCAAATACGTATTTATACCACTAACTCGACGGTGAGGAAAAACATAGTGATGAAACCTGCAAATTCAAATTACTTTGGATTTGTAACCATGATCCAAAAACTGTCTGGTTCCCCTATGTACGTTTACGAAGGTCAGATTGCCAGTGGCTTCAATGTAATTACCAGACTCGCTAAATCCTGGATCATGGCTTAAGCGGACCCCGTCTAAGCACGGGACATAACGCTAGGAAGATGATGATGATTCATGTACTGATGATAGATGATGTTATACAGGTCCATTCCGTATTGGGTGTATATCATCATTGCTGCTGTTGGCGTCGCATTGTTGATTATTATTATTGTGGTGATTGCCAGACTGAAGCACGTAATGTATTGGGTCAAAAGTGGAAAGCACGTGCATAGAGGTTAGTAAAAAGTTTATACCTTGATGATTATGGTTAATCATCTTTTTAACCGACTTCAAAAAAAAGGAGGAGGTTCTCAATTCGACTGAATTTTTTTTTTTTTTTTTAGAAGATTAGTCGAGGGCTCGAGGTTGGGATTTTCAATTATTTTATGTAATAAATTGGTGTAATGACATTTTCACATAACTTTTGTAATGATATGTACATATATGCGTTATGCGATTTGGCGAGTATATGACGGGAACGGAACGGAATTGATGGGCTAGCTTTAAACATCCGTGTGGTTTGTTATTTACTAAGTAGGGGATGGACACTTATTTTTTAAACATTTTGGTATAAATATAGTCTATATATTTTACTCATTGATAAAGTGTAGCATTCTAATGATGAAAGTACTTTTGAAATCAATCCAATAGTTTTTGAGCGTATTAGTAATATATAGCATTGCCGAAAATTCGACAGTTTTGCAATCAATAGTTAAACGCTAAAATGATCTATACGATTGATAGGACAATCGATAGTATCGATATCTCTGGTAGTGCAATATTATCGGTAAACAGCATCGATATATCGATCGATGATAGTATCGATAGTTTCGATCGCTTCCAACCAATTAACTATTGATACTATCGATGGTATTGGTCTTCTATATGGTATAGACTATCGATAGTAATGCTGTTTACCGATAGTATTATTCAGTATCAATAGACTATCGATACTATCGATAGTATTGGTATTCAATATCGTATAGACTATCGATAGTAATGCTGTTTACCGATAGTATTATTCAGTATCAATAGACTATCGATACTATCGATAGTATTGGTCTTCAATATCTCATAGACTATCGATAGTAATGCTGTTTACCGATAGTTTTATTCAGTATCAATAGACTATCGATACTATCGATAGTATTGGTCTTCAATATCGTATAGACTATCGATAGTAATGCTGTTTACCGATAGTATTATTCAGTATCAATAGACTATCGATACTATCGATAGTAATGGTCTTCAATATCGTAAAGACTATCGATAGTAATGCTGTTTACCGATAGTATTATTCAGTATCAATAGACTATCGATATTATCGATTTTCTTCAACTATCGATAGGCTATTGATAGACAATCGATATTGGCCTATCGAGCGGCAGCACTAGTAACAAAGATACAAATCTTTACTCTTTATAACATAAGTGTAGTTTAAAAATAAACTTATCACACTTATTGTTTTTCAGAAGGCGTTGAAGACATCAAGATTTCCAACATTAATGCCTCGGAGATGACGAAGGACGAGTGACTTGGCGTCGATACAATATCAGCCAACGAAGGTTCTCTCAAAACATATTTTTACCAGGAGCACAGTAATTTATAGTTTTTAATGGAACGAGTATTGTACTTGCCACTCCAGTATTTTAATTAAACACATATTTATCTGCAGAACCGTGTTTGATTGAAGGGAGCAACTGTTAAATAGGTGGTAGTTGACAGTTATTTGACGTAATAAAAAAGGCGTTCCAGAATGTTCAATTTCCAAGTACGAATAAAAATAACATAACCAGCTTTTACAGTAGCAACAAAAATCCCAATAGATCCCTCTTTTTTATCTGGAATCGCTAACAGCCATTAGACCGCCTAAATTAAATTGTACATTAGTCGATGCCAAGTTTTGGATTTATTGAATGTGTAGAAGATTTACAATTCGCAATATAAAAAGTGTTTAAATCAAAAAATAACATTATGGATAGTCTTATAGTAAACTAGCAGCGCCCCGTGGTTTCACCTGCATAGTTCTCGTTCCTGTATGAATATGGGGATAAAATGTAGCCTATGTTACTTCCGGATAATGCAGCTTTAAAATGGTGAAATAATTTTTAAAATCGGCACAGTAGTTTTTGAGTTTATTCATTACAAACATACAGACATACAAAAATACAAATCTTTCCTCTGTATATTATCAGTATAGATATACATAGATAGACCTGGTACACGAGTACCAGGGGGGACGGGACGGACAGCTGCCCAACCTTGCGTACGCCCATGTCTCTCACCATCAAGCAGGTTGTACGCCTGTTTATAAAACTAAACGATTTTATAAATTATTATACCAAGTTATGTAATACGGTATTGTACGTGTCAATTTCAGTATTGACTGACTTGACTGGCCCGTTGGTCGAGTGGTCAGAGCCCCTGGCCACAAAACCAAGGGTCGCGGGTTCGAATCCCGCTAGGGGCAAATATTTCGTGTGATGAACATGGATATTTGTACTCGAGTCATGGATGTTTATAAACGTATTTAAGTATGTCTATCCGTTCACCTAGTATCCATAGCACAAGCTCATAAGCTTAGTTTGGGACTAGAGAATTGGTGTGCTAGTCTGAAGAATTTATTTAATTTATTTATTTGTCACAATGAATTTCTGACGACTTGCGAATCTTACTAGCGACTAAATCTGTAGGTATGACAATGCGCGTTTCTGGAATTTGGCGTATCTGACATACCAAATTCATCAACTCTATTAATGTTTAAATCGAATAATGAAAAATGGACTGCGAGTGGGGGGGGGGGGTCGTATAGGTGAATCTAACTATAACTACGACAAAAAACACCCTTTTATTTTACCTCCTCCACCAACATCATATAGGTACCTACTTACCTACCAATTTGATAATATCTGAATTTCACAAACGATTAATGCATGCAAGCAATAGGCAAGGTAACTAAAATATTATGTTTAGTCCGTCAGTTAGATTATAAAAAATATAGAACACATATTTTTTATATATTTGTCAAACAAACATTGACGAAGATACAATGCATTCAAGTTGCGCATGACGTCACACATTCGTACGATTTTTACTAAATAGTGACGTCGTTAGCCCCCACTCCAAAACTTTGATGCTCTTTATCTATGTGACTTTTTGTTAATTTGATAAAGCGAAAAATATGTGTCTAGTATTTTTGTATAATCTAACTGACAGACTATATAGAATTATAGTTTTTAATGCAGTCATCATCCCTATAATTGTTGTCATCATTACATGAACAGTATTGGCCGATCCACGGTAAACAATTAGTAAATAAATTTGTATATAAATGTGTGACTTGCTTTAGGGCCAAACCTGAGGTAGATATACTAATTATGGGAAACTTGCCACTGTCAAGAGTCAATCCAATACCTCCCTTTCTAATTACGAGCATTGATTACGCAGGCTCAAGAGCCTGCTTAATCTTAATCTTAATATAAGAGACAGGAGAGGACGAGGATACAAGCCAAGTATATGTTATATTGCTATGTTTGTTTGTTCGACAACTAAAGCGGTTCACATGGAATATATATGGGATATAATAATAAAGGCGTAGGGATGTGACGACCCTAGACCCAGGGATCTTGCGCCCCGCAGTCTCACCTCTCCACAATCTTAGCTGCTTTCTAGTGTTGCCCCCTTACCGCCCGTATGGCAGCTAGTTAGGGGGGCCACAATTTGGATAACATGCGGCGAGTCACCGGCGACCTGCTGCCCCTTTGACTCTGCCTACCCTTTCGGGGACTATGGGCGTAATATTATGTATGTATAGTCGAGGTAGATGTCCGGTATCTCACTCCATAGCCCAATTTTCTTTCCAAAGTAGAACCTCCCTCCATAGCCCCGGTTTTTAGTTTCTCTTTTCGCTATAGTTGTACATCAGCCGGATGTCGCCTTTGAGTGAATGTTTTATACTGCAACTAAGGGCGACGCCCGGCCGGTGTTCCATTACCCATTTAGATCAAACTCTCAAAAGGCCTCTACATGTTGGACCCGTGCCCCCATGCAAGCCTTAAAGGCCCGGGCTTGTTTCGTGATTGTGCCGAGAGACATAATAATGATATTAGAAGTCTTTTTAGAATTAAATTGACGGTTAGTGCCTGTGGACAAAATGGCGGGTGGCAGAATGTCACGGACACTGCTAGCGCCACCTATAGGTAGTAATTTAAGTTATCTTCTATAGTGCTAATTAGCGCCATCTAGTCTACTAACAGTTAAGTAATTTGTCAGTCAATCAGCGCCATCTAATGCATAATAACCGAATCATCTGTTTTGTATTGATCCGATCCGGCATTATGTCAATATGTCTCATAGTTCAGAATGATTGTGACAGATGACGTCTCTCAATCAACCACAAGTGGCGGTGCAAAACCTTAACTTAATGTGGGCAAGGTATATTTTGCGAGGCTCTCTGATGGTCCAAGAAGAATCGAATATTATATCATTATCACTTGAAATTAAACTTAAAAAAAAACAATTGTTTTTACTTTTGGAAACTTTAAACAAAAAGGAAACATTTAAAATTTATTTTCAGCAGTGAGGCGCGACGCCTTTGCACTGCGAGGCCGTGGGCGGTGGCTCACACCACCCATGCCTTACGCCGCTTCTGGATGGACATAATTAAATACGTTTATAGACATCCATGATTCAAGTACAAATACGTTCATCTCACGAATCATTTGCATTGCCCCTAGCGGGGATTCGAACCCGCGACCCTTGGTTTCATAGACAGGGTCTCTGATCACTCGACCAACGGGCCAGTCGAACTATGATTTTCACGCGATTTTCTCGAAAATACCGCTTAAAGATGTTTTTTTTTAGTTTATGCAAAACGCACTTACCTACTTAGGTAACTCATTATTCTAATGGATTAATAATTAATGTAAAAGTAAAAAAAAAAATTACTTTCCATACAAAACTTGACCAGTTGATTAGCTAATTTGTATGAAAAAAAATTGAATAATACAGATATGTATATGAGACAGAAATGTTATTAGCCATGTTAATTTACAATTTGTATGAGACTGACAGACATTTTTACTTGCTGAAGGATATAGAAAGAAAGAAAGAAAGAAAACTTATTTATTTGGTGCATAAAACTTAACCTAAAACAAATATTAAAGAGACATACCAACATTATAGACAAAATTGTATAGGTATAACAAAATATTGTAGCAAAAAGTTTACGATATGCAGCCAAAATGGTAGCCACTCAGCATTTGTCATGACGTTGTGGTGAAATGACGTTGATTTTTACTAGCACCAGTGTGGGAGGTGGGAATGAGAGAATGAGAACGCTTGTTGAACAAAACAGGAGATGTGTCTAATTTATACAACTATTTCGTTAGCCACCATCGTGACATCGAGAAACATCTTACGTTGCATGATGCCCAATTTGGCTTTAGATCTGGTATTTCTACGGAAACTGCAATATTGTGTCTGAAGCAAACTGTAAAATATTACAAAGACATAAAAACACCCGTGTACTCGTACGCATCCCAAGTAACACAGATAGCAGTATAAGGTCTTAGTAACAGCAAACCCGGGAGCGATAAGCTTAAAAAGCTGTTGATTAATGTCTGAGTAAACGTGTACTCAGCTCTTATTCAAGCAAATTGGGCACACTTTTAAATGCTTTAATTTGAATAATAGCAATATAAAATCTGAGTAGTAGCAATGTAATTGTCCACATAGCTTAATAACGTCTGAAAAACGGCAGTCGTTACTTATACACAGATGTTTTATCATGTTTATTCAGATAAATATTTGTGGCTGTGATATTCAAAAACTACTCAGCTATAAGCACATTTGTACCACACTATTTCAAACAAAATGTGTGTTTCCTTCAAGAAATTGTTGACATCATTAATATTTATTAAGATATTAATGTGGACGGAATGAATACTTGGAATTGTTAAGTAATTTTTAAAAATACGAGTTTTAGCTATTACACAAGTGAAATAATATTGCGCAAGTAATTTTGTCGTCAATAACGTATGTCCTGTAACTATTGGTTTTACGCGCCGCTTCAATATCGAAGTTTAATGATAGAAATAAGTTAATGTACAAGACAGAAATAAGGCAAAAAAAAACTTTTAGCGTAATTCCTTATTTTAGTGTTTTAAAAGTAATAATTAGTTTATGTATAATACTCGAATTTGTATCTGAATTAATAAAACACAGCATTTGATAGCAAAAACAATTCCAAAAACATTTTTATTGGAGGTTATAATGGCGATTCCTATAAATCTGATTATTAGCTGCTCACGGAGCTGTTTTACCGAGCTGCTGCTGAATAATAGTTTTGACTCGTCACATATTAAGCCTTTATTTGGCAAAGCGCGGTATGGCGGAATAATTTCTGAATAACAGTTGAGTATTTGTTCACATGTTTTATTAAACAGCTTATTAGGGTTCAAAACAGAACAATCAAAAACTAGAATTTCGTGGAAAAAAGATTAGGTGATCGATCGAACTTTATTATTTAACTATTATATAATGTAATCATTTCACTTAAATAAAAAAAAAAAATTAAGCAAATGAATTAAAGCTATTTAGGTATACCAATCTAACGTAAAAAGGATGTAAAATATTTTTTTTGTTTTGTTTTATCTATGTAGAAAAAAAGCTGTGGTAATTATGTTTTTTTTTTCAACTTACGTACCTATGTCTAGTTTGAGTTAACTGCTCGTATGTACTGCATACCTTATTAAAATGCTAAAAAGGGAAAAGAAACGAGGTCTCTTTTGGTTCCCCATCTATTCTAATGATAATGTAGCAATTTTTCATTGTCTGAAAACAAACGGATATTATACCTACACTAGCTGTGCCAGCGGTGTCACCCGCGTTTATGGTTAATATTATATAGACTATTGCCGTCATACATGATTTCTATGTAACTTTAACCATTAAGGCTGCACCGCGACGGAAGCTTAAAAATGGAGTAACTTCTCCCGTTTTCCCAACATTTCCCGTCACTACTCTGCGCCTATTGATTGTAGCGTGATGAAAAGTATACTATAATCTGCCCAGGAGTATGAAGAATAATTATACCAAGTTTCGTTAAAATTCGTCGAGTAGTCTTTGTTTCTAAAAGGAACATACAGACATACAGACAGACAGACAGACAGACAAAAATTTTACTGATTGCATTTTTGGCATCAGTATCGATCACTAATCACCCCCTGATAGTTATTTTGAAAATATATTTCATGTACAGAATTGACCTCTCTACAGATGTATTATAAGTATAGATAAACGGAAACCTAAAACAAAATTAAACCTAGCTAGATAGATTAATTGCCCCCGAAACCCCCTACATATTAAATTTTATGAAAATTCTTGGAGCCGTTTTCGACATTCAGATTACAATATAGATAGGTATAGATACATTAGTTTTTTTATTTTAAGATACTTATTAATAATATCATAATGACACATAATTTGAGTATACTATACAAATTCAAAACCTCGGACACAACAAAAGGTAGATTTATACTACCGCATTGAATGTATTACAAATACAAAACGCTAGAATAAAATGATTCGGACCGCGCGTATTTTTGAATTCGTTAATATTCTCATCTGATTCATCTCCACTAGATGTGTAATCATCGTCACCCACACAGTCTGTTTATGAAATTGCGGGTACGGAACACTCTTCTACGTACGATCGCACTTGACTGTTAAGGTTAGCTTGACCGCTTTCTTCCACAGCTAGTTTACTAAACACTATGCTGCCTACGCCCAACATACAACAACTAACGTTTAATAAATATCTACAAATAAAGCAATATTCAGCATTCTTCTGTTTAAATACTGTTTAACTAACTTTAAAACTGCTAGTTTCGGTATAAGAATAGAAGTATGTGTAAGAGAGTTATAAACTATGTCTACATTTCTTTTATACCAATATAAGCTTAATTAGAACCCAGAAAATACTTTTTATCAGCAGCTGAATAATTCGCAAAATAAAGAACCTTATAAGATTTCAAAATAATATTAAAGCTGTTATTCAGATACAAGCATTTTAAAACCGAATTTTAACACTATTATTCAGCATCTAGTTGCTGAGGGTACTTTATACAGAATATAGCATTTTTAACAGCAATAAGCTTAATAATGTTTGTATAATAGTATTGTACATTACGTTTATTCAGCTTGTTATCTTTTAGCTTACTGTTATGCAAATTAAAGCTATGTGAAACTCTGTAAGCTTAGAAACGTTTGTGTAATATTGAGAATAAAAGTTATTACTAAGCCTTAAGAAAGAAGCCGAAATTATAGAAATTTTACTAAGCTTGAAAAATTATAATAGCCATAATACAACGTTAGTCAGAATTTAGCTATTTCCTTAACTGTAACACAAATGTTACGTAACTATTAACTGTGTTATGAGTCGCATTAGTACTGTTATCATGCTTGTGTGTTACTTGGGATGTTTTCTTGACTTCGAAAGCCTTCGATTTAGTGTCTTAGAATAAGCTGTAGGAAAAATTTGTTGTACATAGCACGTTGCTTGATAAGCTAATTGTTGTTTAAGTACTGGTATGGCCATCAGATTATGATTCATACACCTTTGTATAAATTGTATTGAAAAGAATAACTACCGAAGTTCTTGCCGGATTCTTCTCGTAGATACAACATTCCGAGCCAGTGGTTGAATCATATAGCTTTGGCTTTACCTGTATTAACGATTAATAAGTGTTTCCTTGAAACCTTTATAAATAAAGAATATTTTGACTTTAACTTTGAGATCAATGAGGTAAGTTGGGCAAACTCGCTATCCAAGCCCGACAATCTCGAATGTGGGGTAAGATAAGGACGTTTAACTTTTCCGAAACTATTTAATTTATACGTCAAACTATTGGTTGAGGAGTTTAGCGGTTCCACGTTGGGCTGAATAGCCCATCTGATATGGTGTTTCAGAGTCCCTCAATCAGTGATCTTCGTAAATTGTTGGTGATTTGTGAGCACTATGCCAGGACCCATGGTCTCAGTTATAATGCTATCAAAAGTGAACTGTTGGTGTTTAACGCTGGTACTAAGTACCATTCCGTACCATGTAGTTTGGTTCACCTCTTAAAATAGTGTCCAAGTTGAAATAGCTGACACACTGGGTGGTCGCGTTGCAAAAAGATGCTATGGATATTGAGAGGGAACGAAGGGCGCTGGCGGTCAGGAGTAATATGTTGATCCCATATTGAATGGGATTTACTATTTAATACAGACATTGGTTTACTAAGTGCACTAAAGAAGTGAAATTAACACTATTTCGAGCTTTTTTTTTTAAATTTCTACACTTGCAGCCCATGGATAGATTATACAAAGAAGCCTTTCAGCGCGCTTCGCATCCAATACAATAATGCATTCAGGGCTTTGTTGGGGTTGTCCAGGCAGCGCGTCGGGAATGTTTGCTGAAGCGAGCATGGTCGCGGGCAATAGCTAGTTAACTAACTAAACTTCACTAGTTAACATATATTATTTTATTACACTCGTATGTAGTCACTTGCCATTACTTTCTTTTGCTCAAATTGGTTGTCGGCGCTTATTCCTCATAAGACTGTAATTACGCCTTCGAGAATTCGAGATGATATATGTATGTAAAGGTAAATTACATTTTTAGATGTCAATACCATTACATCACCCACTCCTAAAAATATATGTGGTAAATAACCGACAATATTATGGTTTATTTGCTATTCCGGAAATTGCTTATCGGAACAGTTTATATTTAGTGGTATTAACAAAGGAACGGATTTTGTTGAGGAAAATGACTGATGTCATTCCCGTTGCGAATTTACAACAAATGTTTTATAAAATGTTTGGCGATAACGTACCCGGCTTTAGGAATTCGAGTGTTAGGTACAAGTCTCGGTTTTTTTTACCCACAAATCTTGCGTTTTGCGAGAATAGACTCATTGGAACAAGCTTTCATACATGTATCTTAAAAATGGTGAAATGACTTAATAATAATACTTTTTAGTTATTCGACTTATTCTCAACAAGTCCTTTGATTAGATTGCCATATTGTAGGAATGCTTTAAAAATTATTAGTCCGCTATCTTGGATGTTCCACTATTTTGCATGTAGAATAACGTCACACAAACCATGTATTGTCATCCTAAATGGATGTGTATACAAAATTCTGTTTAGTCCGTCAATTAGATTATAAAAAAATACATAACACGTATTTTTTTATTTAGTTGTTAAACGAACACTGACGAAGATACAGTGCATCCAAGTTGCTCGTGACGTAACACCCACCTACTATTTTACTTGAAAGTGACGTCACCAGCCCTCACTACATAACTTTCACTACAATACTTTCTTTTTTGGTAATTTTTTTGTTAACTTTTTATAGCAAAAAATATGTGTCTTGTATTATTGTAAAATCCCACTGACAAGCTAAATAGAATGATAATCTTTTTATTCAGTATTCATCCCTGATGAGTTTCAAGCTTTAGAAGTCCGCCATATTGGATTTAGTGTCGTCACTTTATTTTTGTGTTAATCTTTGCAAGCCCTTTCATTTGATACCTATATTGTAGGAGTGCATTAAAAATAAATTTATGTTGTCTGTTTCACTTGTGATGATCTGTATTGAGATGTCATGACTATGTACGTATTTTTATATCACTAGCTCGACGGTGAAGGAAAACATCGTGATGAAACCTGCAAATTCAAACAACTTTGGATTTGTAACCATGATCCAAAAATTTTCTGGTTCCCCTATCTTAGGGTTACGAAGGTCAGATTGGCAGTCGCTTCTATGTAATAGGTAGATACTCGAAATATTCACAGAATATTAAGTTGTATATTCACTTTAAAAATAAATAATCAAAATAAAATAAAATTAATATGTAGAGCTCCCATACAACAGACGTGACTTTTTTGGCTTTTGGTCGATATTAATAACGACAACAGGTAACTAGGTAACGTAGAAGCTTCAAATATTCAAAGAATATAAAAAAAAAAACATGGGTCTAATATTGTATAAATAATGGTACGGAAGCCTTGGTGCGCGAGCCCGACTCGCACTTGGCCGGCTTTTTTTTCCTACTGTTACAATAAGATTACCCAAAAACAAGGGATTGCTCCAGAAATAGCAACATTATATAAGGCCCCCGTGTATGTCGAGATGCCAGAGCTTAACTAATAGAATTCTGTGACAATTCAGTGATTTTTTCACCCTTGTAATGCACCAATTGAGTGAGGTACACCGCTGTTAGAGAAAAATGATTTTATATAAGACCAGATGAAGTTGATGAATGGTACGGAAGCCTTAGTGCGCGAGCCCGACTCGCACTTGGCCGGCTTTTTTTTTCCTACTGTTACAATAAGATTACCCAAAAACAAGGGATTGCTCCAGGCATAGCAACATTACGCGGGCGGGAATTAGGGGTGGCGGGGGAATGACGTATCATTTTTGGACACAACAGGATATACAACCATGTATTTATTGGGCGCAGTTTCTGGTTTGTTCTTCATTCTTCAAACACCTAGAGGAACGGACGGTCACCCTGCCGCTATCATCTCAGTTCAATAATAGTTGCTGGTCCTCGCAGCTTACTTCGGCTAATAACATTAAATGTTTAAACAATTCGCAAAATGCTGTGTCTTCGCCCGTTAGCTCTGTTTCTTATATATTTTTCTGTGGTAGAAGCTGATTCGAATGAGTGTCGTATACCGTATACGTAAGTACTTTAATTGTTTTTTGAATAGTAAAATACGAATTTATATACAAGAATACCATCACGCTTGTGTCAAGTCAATAAAGCTGTAAAACAGGCAAATTTTGAAAGTCCTCAGAAACAGCTCCGATTGTTTAATAGATATATTAAATATCAGACTACATGACATACATTGATCTGATTTCGAAGTAAGTACCTTAAGCACTTGTGTTACGGATATCAGAATCAACAGTGGTATTACAAATATATATGTACATAATGTGTTGTAGTCTGATATTATATTATTATATTATATTATATATTGGATATCAACACCCACACAGACACAGAACAAATACAAGTATTTATCATACGAATGTTTGTCCTGGGTGGGGATCGAACCCACAAATCTTGGCGTGTGGGGCAGGGTCACTATCGAATGCGCCATAGAGCTAGTCAAAGATCAAAGATTATAATGATTTTTTTTATTATTTTAAACTTTTCTAAACCAGAAGACACCTTTTAAGGCGGGGACGAAATTATTTATATCATATAAAAAATATTAATGATATTTATGTAGATTTTTTTTCGGCATATCCATTTAAAATGATGATAGGCATTACTTCAATTAGCAGACTCGCTAAATCTTGGAGCATGGTCTAACTGGACCCCGACTAAGCACGGGACACAACGATAGGAAGATGATGACCCATTGAAATTGAGGAAAAAAGATATATCTATTTTTGTTTTTACGATGGTATTAAAAGTAATTGTAATGTATATATTAATACGCAAATATATAGTTAGATCGAAGGCTAGCTAGTCTGAGCTAAATATACGAATAGCGCTTTGACTAAGAAATCCCTACATAATTGGGATGATGACTGCATTAAAAAACTATAATTCTATTTAGCCCGTCAGTTAAATTATACAAAAATACTAGACACATATTTTTTCGCTTTATCAAATTAGGAAAAATCACAGAGATAAAGAGCATTAAAGTTTTGGAATGGGGGCTTGCGACGTCACTACTTAGTAAACATTTTACAAAAGTGCGCAACTCCAATGCATTGTATCTTCGTCAATGTTTGTTTGACAAATAAATAAAAATAATTACGTGTTGAATATTTTTTTATAACTTAAATGACGGACTATACAAAATTTTTAGTCATCTTGCCTATTATCAAGAGTTGATTGGATTGTGTTCTTGTCGGATTAAAGTAAGAAAGACAGTGTTAAAACATATAGAATTTAATAGAATTATAAGTTCCACTTAGCAAGTCATGTAAGGTACTAGCCTGGTACAGTAAATCGTTACTTTGGATGCGTTATAATAACGTGCTCGACTACGAGAGCTTTAAGTTAAGATATTACGCAAGAGATCTGAGAAAATGAAGTTAAAATGTTATAATAATTATCTGTACATACTTTTCAAAGGTCAAGATTAAAAGTGTCCCATGTTGGTATGGGACTTGTCCCATGTTGATCTGGGACAAAAAAAAAAGAATGTGCCAACAGTTCTTGCCTAGGATGTCGTAAAAGGCGACTAATGGTTTACGGGCTTTTGGGTATGTGACTGAGTAGGCGACGAGCTAGCCACTTGTCACTCCTTTTTCACAGCTTTCCATCCAACCCAGCCCACTGTCCCATGTTGGTTTGGGACTTAAAAAGAATATGCCAACTGTGGTTCTTACCTAGCATGTCGTTAAAGGCGACTAATGGTATATCGAATTTTGGGTGTGTGATTGTGTAGGCGAAAGGTTAGCCGCTTGTCACTGCTTTTTCACAATTTTCCATCTAACCCAGCCCGACTTTTTTTTGCCTGAATGTGGTTGAATGGGCATGCTGCCCCTTTGACTCTGCCAACCCCTTAGGGGATTATGGGCGTGATATTATGTATGTATGTAAGATTAAATGTAACCCTAACTTCATCTGGTCTTATATAAAATCATTTTTCTCTAACAGCGGTGTACCTCACTCAATTGGTGCATTACAAGGGTAAAAAAACCACTGAATTGTCACAGAATTCTATTAGTTAAGCTCCAGAGCTTTACTGATAGTTGTAACCAATTCTGTGACAATAGAATTCTGTGACAATTGTCACGTTGTACCCCATAATTGTAATTGTACCCCGTGTATGTCGGGATGCCAGCATGGGCACACAGGGGCCTTTTTCGCTGGATAAAGTCATATATTTAGAATCGCAGTCAATGTGTTCTAACAGGCTTCATGTCACAAAAAAAAATATTAATTCAGGGGTTCCACAAGGATCCCACCTAGGTCCCTTGTTATCTACGTTACATAACTGTTGTATGCGGATGATACAAAAATATTTAGAGTTATTCGCGGAAATAGGAACTGTGACTTACTACTACTGCAAGGCCTAATCAGAATTGTTAAGTTCTGTAATGATAACCTATTTCTTAATCTTGAAAAATGTTATCAAATAACATTTTCTAAAAAACGCAATGTTATAACCATAGATTTAGGATGTACAAGATACACAAAGACGGCTCGGAGACATGACCAAAATAAATTTAAGCATGTGTTGGTTGACGTCTATGTGTGTGTTAAAAATAGTGTTGTCAAAGACGCACTTTCACATTATCGACTGATTCAGTTGTACCTATACTAATAATATAGGTATTTAATACGCTTTTTTATACTTTTGATTAATTATTTATGGCATTGACTGAAATCAGTAGTTGTATATATTAGGTAAATTGGAATTAGTCGGTAAGAAATCTCATTCTAAGCAGTTCTATAAACAATGAGATGGTAAAATTCTTCGTATATAAAGCGTGTAAAAAATTAAAAAAATTGAAATATGTTCTATGATTTATACTAAGACAAAAAGATATGACTTTTGCTTTGACTGATGGAATGAAATAGAACAAATAATATATTAGCAACTTTTAATTTGGTGTCATTTAGTTATTTAAAAATAATATGTAGTGCAACAAATTTTTTGCTGCCGTCATTTGCCGTCAAAATGTTTGCTGCAGATAATGGAGTTCTTACTGGGAGTCCAATTTGGTCTGTCTATAGTCCGCATCCACTTTTTACACAATGGTGGATTGCTTGGAAACCTAGAAAAATTATCAGTTACTTAACTAACAAATTTACGGAGATAATGAATTCCCAATGTGAATATAATTATATTTCAACATAACTTGGCTAAATAACTTTGTATTCATGTCATGATGTCGCTAAAAGACGATTAAGTTTTTATCGATACTCGTGACGTCACCGCTTTGTCAAGCACTAGCGTAACCAAACTATTTACAATTTTACACAATATTTTCCCCAATTCTGATTATAATCACGATGTATACTTAGAAAGATCAATTATAATCAATATACTATTGTAAACATATTTTTCTAAACTGATTACTAGCAACAATTTGACAAAATATGGTTTGAAAAAATCTAATGATAAAATCGTATTTACCTGTTAAAAGTGTATTTATTCGGATTATTCCGTCGTGTAACCTCACAATCACGTACAGAAAAAGTCACCTCAATTGCACATTTAATATTCTCGATTATAATCCAAGGTTTAATACATAAATGCAGAAATTTCACTGCGACGTAGAATAGACCGGGACGCTATGGCCTCTTACTCGCAAAAACATTGACATATAGGTACTTCATGCGCTGTCTCTTTTTCTCTCGGGTGGTTTGTATTTCAACAGGATTTCTCGCTCCCACGCTTTATGTATCTTTTGCGTAGTCAAAAAATTCTAAATCTATGGTTATAACTCATAATTTTGACTAGTTAGGCGAGAAGTGTCTTAACAGATTCTTACAAATCCGCGATGTCAGTGTTAAAATGGACACAACTGACTTTTTTGGGCTTAATATTCCGTCTTGGTAAACCTTTTAAAAAGGCTTTAACATACAACAAGTTGCGTGGTTGCTCTCTTTGTTGCGCCTCGTAGCACTTAGTGCCTGCTGCGTCAACAAGGGTTTTAACTGGGGCTGGGGTGCTCCAGAGTCTCCTGATCAGCTTAAATAGGTTTGCGGGGCGTTCAGAGGCCTGTCTATCCGGATCTCACACGACTCACCGCGCCACTTTATGACCTCGTCTTTCATCGTTCGTCGTTGCTAGCAGACTCTTTACTCTCGTTTCTTCACTCATTTGTCATATCTCATTCGTTCCTTAATACTCGTCTCATTCATTTGCCTTACGTTACATTTCTCTCAAAATCCACATGTAAAACGCCGCGCGCGCTCTACGACCTTATGCGCAGCGATACCGGTCCAGACAGACAGCGGACGCGAATAATGACAGACAGACGGACATCCCCGACACAAAAGAAGGCTGGAAGACTGTAAAAAAAAACTATAAACCAACTTTAATACCCAGCCTTCGACAGACAGACAGTCGCAAAATTTAAGTAACGCCGAATGGCGCAAGGGGAGGACTCCTCCTGCCGAGAGGCCAAGGTTACCCCGCGCTCATACTCAACGTATAAAGCTTATTTTAAATACAAATTTGTTACAGTAAAATAACAACTGATACGGAATGGAGAACATATCGATATACGGAGACATACGGATGCTTTTTGATTTTCGTGTGTGAAAGATGTAGAATAGGAAGTTACCTGGTCACAAGGTCGGTAAGTAGAATTATGAATACATTTCAAATCTTCCAATGATATATACATTTCTATAGACTCATTTACCATTATGGTATTAACACATTTTTTAAAACTAGTTTCACAATATAGGTCGGCACATAATTTATACACCAAATGATTTTTGTAAGCAAAATAGTATAATTTTAAGATAAAATTGTGTAACAACCCTATTAATTTTTCCCCTAAAGCTTTAGAAGTTGACTTTTCAGTATGCATTACCGACTGTGGTGCCATAATGACGTCATATTCGCACCGGTTCGGTACATAAGACTCATATTCTGTAAAACTAAGAAGATAATCTCGGACATAATGATAAACTTGTTGTTAGATGTGGCATACGTGCCACAAGATAGTCAAGTATGTGTAAAATATGTAAATAAATGCTGTTGATCGAACATGCAGAAACGCCATACAATCCTGCATCGCGCTGACGAAGTTATTCTCGCCACTAAGTATTGGTATATACAATACACCAAGACGGTTAGTAGGACCTAGGTCCCCAAGCAAGCAACACCTAGCACAGCGAAAGTACTTCCACTTTTAGTGCGAGCGCGACGTTCGCACATTAGTCTACTAGTCGTAGTCGTAGACTTGCTAATGTCGTTTTAAATGTGTCAGCGTGAGCCTTTTTAGTCACGTGATTACGCTCTATTTGAAATTTAAAAAAATATTTATTACAAATAATATTATCTAAATTCAATATTAAGTTTTACCTATTAAACACAATTTTTAAAATATAATGTGCTACAGTAAAATACCCTATTGAACCAATGGCGGAAAAAACATGTTTATACGGAGCGGGAGCACCCAATTCGTTTTATTAGAATTATAATAATAAATAATAATAAATAATAAATCATTTATTTGCCATAAAAATTACAAACATAAACATAAAACTAGCGAACACTGCACTAAGCTAGGCTTGTATCGCAGAGTCCAGACTACGATTACCAATTGTAATAATTTAGAACACAGCTCGAGCAAACTAGAAAATATACATTTTTTGGCAAATTATAGGTATTTTTAATAATAATAAAACAACTAAAAACTATCTTCGCCATTAGGAACACAAAAAGTAAACGAAAAAGAAAACAAAATTAATAGTAGTTCCAGATGGGCAATAAGTGTGTGTGTGTGTGTGTGTGTGTGTGTGTGTGTGTGTGTGTGTGTGTGTGTGTGTGTGTGTGTGTGTGTGTGTGTGTGTGTGTGTTTGTGAGTGTGTGTTTGTGAGTGTTTTATGTGTAATTCTGTGCGTGTTTGTAAGTGCAGCATGCGTTAAATTACCAGCAGGGTTTCAGTTTCATTGTAATTAAGACTCATAAGCCAAGTTTCCAGTTGCTTCCTCACTTTACGGGTCTCCAGCCCCTTCAGGTCTATTTTGCGACATACGTTGTTATAGAGACGTGGTAAAAGATATAGAGGGTGACGTCTGGCAAACGTAGTGCGAGCCAATGGCGCGGGAATTTTGTAGACTCGTTGCAGCATTCGCTTTTCATGGTCCGAGGAGGAAATGGCAATGTTATGTGTAAAAGTTACTCCTCTCGCTATGAACAATTGCCTAACACGCAAAACCTTGCTCTCTCCGTAAAGTTGGTCCGTAGAATACCTAAAAGGTTTCCGTAGCATGATCTTTAGAACCGACCTTTGAGCTCTCTCAAGTCCCAACATGGTTGTCTTAGCTGTACCGCCCCAGACCTTTATACAATATATTAGAAGCGATTGACAAATGGCTTTGTAGACTAAAGTGAGGGTATTTATGGGCCCTGAGTGTCTTAGGGATTTGATTATATACCCTGTCTTTCTGATTCTGCTGGCGAGATTAGTTACATGACTTTTGTAGTTCAGGTTTTGGTCAATTAAAACCCCTAAGTATTTTATACTTTGGGCGCGGTCTATAGAGAGGCAGTTGCAAGAAGGGTAAGGATCTTTATTATAATCACAGTTATGTAACCGAAGATTCGCTGATGCGGGAGGTTGGGAAGCACGAGTCTTGTGGAAAGCCAAGTACTTTGTCTTATCCACATTCAACGTAAGCAGATTGCTTCTCAGCCACTCAGTCATTCGGACTAAACCTGTTTCAGCTGTTTTATAGGTATCTTCCCAAGCAGAGCCCTGAAATACAATCACTGTGTCGTCAGCGTAGCAAATGATATCTGCGTTGGTTATTTCAGATGTGGGTAAGTCGCTCATATATATGAGGAAAAGTGTTGGACCAAGAATACTGCCTTGTGGCACACCGAATTCGATAGGTAACTTGTCGCTAATGCTAGTGCCCACCCGTACACATTGCTTTCGGTTTGACAAGTAGCTATGGAACCATTCCAGAGCTATACCTCTGATTCCGAGACGATTTAATTTTTCTACGAGAATTGGTACAGACACCGTGTCAAAGGCCTTTGCCAAATCTAGGAATAGCCCAATACAACATCTGTTTTTGTCCAGGGTAGATGACACAATGTCTGAGAGCAACAGTACCGCATCTTCTGTGGATCTTCCACGCCTGAAACCATATTGCCTTATTGATATCATATTGAGAAACCTTATTGACTTACAATTAACAATAAAGATTTACGTATTCCTTACAGATATAATTAACACAAAAGATTATAAACAGAAATATGACCTGCATAGGTGAACTTAGGCATATCTTAGGTATCTTTCAGCAAACCCCTAAGGGATATAAAGAAAGAAACAATACCTACAGGACAACGTTAGACGCACAATATAAAATTAAAAGTCTATATACACTAAAAAGTGCAACATAAATTCTTCCGACTGCTTAGATTAAGGTGTAAAACTTTAACACTTATTTAAATAAATACAATAATCAGTTAATTTTGGAGTCCTCTTTTTTTTTAAATCGGTTAAAAATAAAGAAGATAGGGGTTTTTTTTATAAAATTTTGGTAATAGATTAATTGCATATTTTCAGCGTTTATCCCATTCATATCGATATGAGTGCTGCGCCGGATATCGTACAGAATATGGTGTCTGCAGGCCTGTGTGCAACCCTCCCTGTGTTAACGGTGAATGCACCCGCCCTGGCGTGTGTGAGTGCCACTCCGGATACCAGCGCAGTGTTTCCAGTGCAACTACATGCCAGCCCGTATGCTCTGGTTGCCACAACGGCGTTTGCATCAAGCCCAACGTCTGCCGATGCAACGAAGGTTACCATAAAGTCAGTGGAGAATGTCGACCTGTCTGCATCCCAGAATGTGGTCATGGACACTGTGTCAAACCGGGGAAGTGTCAATGTGACGATGGGTATCAAATGTCGTCAAATAATACCTGTGAACCTTTTTGCTTAAGCGGATGCCCCAATGGAAAATGTAGAAGTCCAGAAATTTGTCAATGTAATGATGGTTATCAAATATCATCAAACAATGATCAAACCTGTGATCCACACTGCTCAACCGGATGTCCCCATGGCAAGTGTATAAGTCCAGAAATCTGCCGATGTGATGATGGATATCAAATGTTATTAAATAACACATGTGGTCCCCAAATTGAGTAAGACAATTTTTATCTTTGTAATGTACTACCAGGGCGCAAGAGCGTTGTCTATAGATATTTAAAATCAAATACATATAATGATTTATCGGGTTTTGGGTATGTGATTGTGTAGGCGACGAGCTAGCTATTGTCACTACTTTTTCACAATTTACCATCTAACCCAGCCCAGTTTTATATTTGGCTGAATGTCGTTATGGGGTCTTACTGTCCCTTTGACTCTGCCTACCCCTTTGGGGATTGCGGGCGTGGTGTTATGTATATATATATATGTATCTCATAGAAAATTAGTCGAGGGTAGGATTTTAATTTATTTTATAGTTTTATAGTTTTTGAGTTTATTAGTAATGTAGTTACAAATCTTTCCTTTTTATAATATGTTATTTACACTTATTTTATTTTCAGATGGCGTTAAAGGTGTATTACCGATATTAATTCGTTGAATAAAATGTGGAAGCACGAGTGCCATGGTGTCGGTACAACAACAGCCGGCGAAGGTGCTCTCACAACATATTTTTACCAGGAGCACAGTAATTTATAGTTTTTAATGGAACGAGTATTATACTTGCCGATCCAGTATTTTAATTAAACACATGTTTATCTGCAGAACCGTGTTTGATTGAAGGAAGCAACTGATATATAGGAGTTAGGTTAGCTTACAGGGTAACAGGTTTTTGACCCATTAGAAAAGGCTCTAAAGAGGCAATTTTATAATAAGTTGAGGGCCCGGAATGTTGAATTACTAAGTTTGAATTAAAATAGAAATAAGAGATGCCAAGTTTTGCAATTGTTTTCGAGATAAACATAATCTATATCTAGTATATTGATTATTCTAAGGTGTAAGAAATATATTTCTTCACACATTAACACATCACAAATAGGCAAAGCACTAGGCTACTCCTAGTTTAGAATCATTAAAATCGGTGGAGCCATTTCGGAAGAGTTATAACACAAACATCATGATATTTTTATAAATAACTTACGCTATTTTTGGCCACTAAAACACCATAGTAGCTTGTCATAGTGATTTATTTAAATGTAACAAAAGTTCTAAATCATTGATCGGCATAGTCGGGGATGCTGAAGATAAGTTGTTGAAGGGAGCGCCGTATGCGCCTCACGCAGGCTGGGCGGCCCTTGACGCTGGTGTCCCGGTAATAGCCCTCGTCGCATGCGCAGGAGTACGGCCCCGCGCAGTACCCGTTGGGACACCCGCCAGGACAATGCGGACGGCACCTTGAAATAATAATAAATAATAAATATAAAATCTCCGGACCATCACACTAATTCCCTAGCTCCAAACTAAGCTTATATAAGGTTGTGCTATGGATACTAGGTGATAGACATACTCGCGCCCTGCAGGGGGGGCTCCGAATACTCCTGAGGTATCCCTGCCTGTCGTAGGAGGCGACTAAAAGGGCCTTTGGGGTCGTGGGGGTTAGGGGGAGGGCCCTCTGGCCCTCAATCGTCCCCGGAGAAGCCGACTGCAGGTGTTACACCCGGTCCGTCAGGATAGGGTACACAGCTGTCTATGTGGTCGTGAAACACCACCCTAGGTGTTCTGGGGGAGAATACCACTCCCTCGAGATGGGCCGCCAGGCGGCAGCGCGCGCTGCGTAGACTTTACGAGATGAATCCCGACAGTGGGGATCCCGTTGGTTTTGCGTAAGCGCCCGAAGAACGACAGCCTTGAGGTTTAGTCGGTAGGGTCTCCGGAGATTGCCACCGGTTTCGAGCCCGACTCACCCTTTTAGGTCCACCCAGGACTCTTAACTGGATGGTGCGTAAGTAAGCATTCCTCAAGTAAAAAAAAAAAAAAAAAAAAAAAAAAAAAAAAAAAAAAAAAAAAAAAAGGTGATAGACATACTTAAATTGGTTTATAAACATCCATGACTTGAGTACAAACGTCCATGTTCATTACATGAAACATTTGCCCATAGCGGAATTCAAACCCTGACCCTTAGTTTCGTTGCCAGGGTCTCTGACCACTCGACCAACGGACCTTTCAAATGATATGAGAATCTAACCCAACTCGATTTTTGGCTAAATTTGGTTTAAGAAGCTCATTGCTCCACAGTCTGCCTACCCTTCGGGGATTGCGGGCGTTATGTTATGTATGTATGTATTACTGTTAATTTTGTTCCACGTTAACTCTAAAAATACCTTTTGTGATTTTCGCCTTGCATAAAGTAACGTAAGAGCGACTAATGGTTTTTGGGTTTGTAACTGAGTCGGCGAAGAGCTACTTGTCAATGTTTTTCGCAATTCTCCGTCTGACAAACAAAAATATACATGATTTATTGAATACATATATAACAGAAACTATTTATTTACCTATATTTACTATGTACATATAATAAAATATGGTGCAGTCTGCGCCATGGCATCCGCAGAATATTAGTTGTCGTGACGAGCAGCCTGCTCATGCGCACCCTCATGGCTAAATACTGAGCGGACACCATTTTGGTAGGTACCTACCTACCCTTTTTGTGTTTAAAAGGTTCCTTTTTTCTGTAAATTGTATTGTTATTTATTTTATTTCGTGTTCACATTGTATTTTTGGTGCCAATTTTTTTTTTCTTTCTTTTAAAATATTATTTGTGTTCAGTTAAGTGAATAATAAAATATTAAAAACTGGTGACAAGGGGGTAACTAACATACAACACAACACCCAATAATTCGCCGTTTACATTATATTTGGCAAATAATGCATTTAGTACTTACATCGTTTTAAGTCCCAGATCAAAAGGAGGAAAATGGTTATAACTAACTAACTAACTAAAATTCACGCCACTTCCTCAGCAAGGTAGATTTCTTCCCTAGATAGGCAGAGAGAACCGAAAATGGTTATATTTTTTTTTTAATATGTTACAAAATATGAAAATTGTCAAAAGCAGATGAGTCTCTTACTTGTTGCCAGTTGGATCCATTTCGTCAGTCACGTATCCCGGGTTGCATCTGCACTGGTTGTGACCGATGCACACCCCATTGACACAGGGCTCGGAACACTGGCTGGACTGCTGGGTTTGGTCGTACGGGTATTGGGATCCTTGGTTGTAAGGGTACACTTGGTTGTAGTAACCACCTTGATATGTGGGGTAATTCGGTTGGTTCGATCCCTGAGTCGGGTATTGTGGATTGTATGATCCCGGTCTGTGGTTATCGGGGTATCCGGGGTAGTTCGAAGGGTAGTTAGTTTGATTGGACCCAATTTGATTGTTGGGTTGTAGAGGATTCTGAGGGTAGTTAATAATAACAGCTTGACCTGTTTGCGGATAGGGTCCTTGATTGGGTTGGTTGGGATATTGGGAATTGCCTTGGTTAAACGTATTGTTCTGTGGATTCTGTCCATAAGGGTACTGGGGGTAATTCGAACTTTGATTTTGGTAAATTGGGTTAGGTTGTGGATAGTTAGAACCCTGGGGTTGATTTGGGTTAGTTTGAGGATAATTGGTGCCCTGATGAGGTTGGTTGGGGTTTGTGGGCGGATAATTTGAACCTTGTTGGGGTGAGTTAGGGTATGGGTAATAAGGCTGTTGTTGTATAATGCCCGAATAACCCGGAGCGTTTTGGCCAGGGTAGTGGTTTGGTTGGTTTGGACCTTGTTGGTGGGTGGCGTTTGTATGGGGATAACCCGTTCCCTGAGTACCGTAGGGGTTCTGTTGTGGCCCGTTTTGGTTGTAAGGATAAAGAGGGTAGTTGGAGCCTTGGCTAGGGTTGTAGTAGAAGGTGTTGTTAGTGCGCCCTTGCACAGAAGGCACACTGCACACGTTGGGAGCAGTGCATCGTTCATTTTGGAGGCATGCCCTGGAAATAAAGCTGTATATTATTGACTTTCATTTACAGACTAAATAATTAAGTAAACAAATAGACCATTTAGACTAACACTATTTTTTTTTAGTTTTAATTAGTTTGCAATTAAAGTCACAATGAATGAAAAAGAAACATAATTTAAATTGAAACTTTGAGCATGGTTCCTTGGATATTAACTATGATGCAAGTAACATTTGAAATCATGTAATTTTTTTTTAATTTTTTTTTTCATGGCTTTGCACGTTTTGTAAAATTATTTATCACTTTGATTGTGGCGTTTACGGTATGGTAGATTTTTTAAAATCCCTTGCGTAATTTTGACAGGCCCGTTGGTCGAGTGGTCAGAGATCCTGGCCACGAAACCGAGGGTCGCGGGTTCGAATCCCGCTAGGGGCAAATGTTTCGTGTGATGAACGTGGACATTTGTACTCGAGTCATGGATGTTTATAAACATATTTAAGTATGTCTATCCGTTCACCTAGTATCCATAGCACAAGCATTAACTTAGTTTGGAACTAGGGAATTGGTGTGCCAGTCTGGAGAATTTATTTATTATTTATTATTATTTTAATTTTTCTATACTTTCATATAAGCTAATATGCGGAGAGAGCAACATAGTTAGCTCATTCTTCTCCAAGCCCCAAGGTCCGGGCCAACAGGGGGCAGGTCAAAAGATAATTAAGAATATGCTTACGGATTGCACTGAGGCACACAGAGCCCTCGGCTGTCCTTGGTATACCCGGAGCGGCAACGACATTCACTCGCGGACACGCAGTCCCCATTCTCGCAATTCCCGCAGGATGCCGCGCCAGCTGGACGACAAGAGCCGTCTGCGGAGGGCTGGTAGCCATTACTGCACGAGCAACTGTTCGGGGCGGTGCAGTTGCCTGGAAATATAAAGCATGTGATATATGTATCAATATTGACTGGCCTGTTGGTCAAGTAGCTAGAGACCATGGCCATGAAAGCAAGGATCGCGGGTTCGAATCCCGCTAAGGACGAATTCTTCATGTGACGACGTGGATAATTGTACTCGAGCCATGGATGTTTATAATTCATAATACATAATACGTTTGTATTTAAGTTTGTCTACCCATTCACCTAGTATCCACAGCACAAGCATAAGCTTAATTTGGAACTAGGGAATTGGTTCGTCATGTCAGTCTGGAGAAATTAATTATGCCCATAATCCTCGAAAGGGTAGACAGATTCAAAGGGGTTCACGGTAGCTTAGCAATGCAAAATCCCGTAGACGTCATAAATAAAGGAGTAAACGGTACATCCTAGGGGTTCAGTCGGTATACCCCGCCCACTACCACCTTGGGCGGAGCAGGGTCCCTCTATCATCTTAAGGGCCCCGGGAGTCCGACACACCCCGCTGGTTCCCCCCGGTTACAACGGAACGGTGCGTAACGCATTCCCCTGAGTCAACAAAGTACTACAAACAAACAAAACTACTTGTCACTGCTTTTTCACAATTTTCCATCTAACCCAGCCCGGCTTTATTTTTGGCTGAATGTGGTTGAAGGGGCTTGCTGCCCTTTCGACTATGCCTACCCCTTGGGGATTATAGGCGTGATGTTTTGTATGTATGTATGTAACCCTGTATATATGTATGTATTGACTGCCTCGTTGGTCTAGTGGTAGCATGCGCCGTCTAAGGACCAAGAGGTCCCGGGTTCAAATCCCGGGTCGGGCCAAAAATTTTTGGCTGCGTATTTCAATATCCAAATTACTCAGAGTCAGCCCGGAGTCAGAAAGTTGGCGGTTTAATCACCCCCGTGCCTCGGAAAGCACGTTAAGCCGTTGGTCCTGCGCCTAACCTCTCTCCGGTCATGTCGAATTGCCGTCTAACCGGACTATGAGAGTGAAGGAATAGACAGTGCACCTGTGTTAGCGCACACACTTGTGCACTATAATATCTCCTGCGCAGTTGGCTAATCCTCGTTGAGATTGGCCGCCGTGACCGATATTGGTTAGGAGGACATTATGTTTGTAACCTTAGAACGGGACTCACCGATGCCTCCGCAGTTGTCTCTACACACCGGCACGCAGAACTTGCCGTCTGCATGCAGCCTGAAGCCGTCTCTGCACATGCACTCCCCCCCATCACAGACTCCGTTCTGGCAGCCTATGGGACATGTCGCCACGCACACGCCAGCCAGGTTCCGCACGTGGTCGGGGTAGCACGTGCACGTATCGGGCGCCGTGCAGAGCGCGTTCACACACTCCTGTTTGCAGACCGGCTCGCAGATCTTGAAGTTGTAGACGTTCCGCTGGTAGCCGGCGCAGCAGGTTCTGATGCGGCTCAGGTCAGGTCGGGACTGAACGGAATTCAAGTCAAGTAAAAATATTTTTACTAGCAGTGCTCCGCGATTTCTCCCCCATACTTCCCGTTCTCGTGAGAATACGGGGATAATATATAGTTTGTGTTACTCGCTGATAAAGTAGCTTTACATTGATGAAATATTTTTTCAAATCAGTCCAGTAATCTCGGAGCCTATTCAATTCACACAAACAATCCAGTGTTTCCTCTTTATAATATTCGGTATGTCATAATAATATGCGGCTTTAAATGTGAGGGCGATAAGTCCAGAAATATTCTAGTCCCTGCACATATACATTCATTTCTGGGCCTTACGATCACTTACTATCAGGTGGTGAAAAAAAAAGAAAGTTTTTTTTTATGTTTTAAAGAAACTCTTTTAAACATATGTGTTAAGAGAGGCCGCGCACTAGGCAGCTAGGCTGCCGCAGCCTGGCTGTAGCAGCCTATCTGATATATGAACACAAACAGTAGCCCGCGCACTAGGCTGCCAAGAACTTTCATATAGCAGTTAGGCTGCCACAGCCAGGCTGCGGCATTAGAATAGGTTGAATTGTATTTTCGCCCTTCTACACACAACCCTCATTTTTATCTCTAGGACGGGGCGGTACGAATTTCGTCGGGACAGCTAGTATTCATTATGAATAACTCACCCCATTTCCTGCCGGGATGTGAAGCTTGTCTCGCACCAAATTGGCTGTCCTGTGAAATAGCAAAAAAATTGTTCCAACCAAAAATTGTTTCTAACTAAACTTCACGCCACTTCTCTAGCGGGATAGGCAGACAAAACCGGACGCCATATGGCACGATCTTTCAGACCGACTCTACGCAGTCTGTGAGCAATACACTGCAGGTTTTACGCTGCGCACGCATCTCGACCTTATTTTTATATTTTTAACTTAAAAGCTTATATACTTAAAAGTTCAGCAAATGAACCATTAATGTTATGGTTTTTATCATATAAAATTTAACTAACCGGTAACAATTAAAAATTCTAGTGAACATTGAAAAAGCATGATCTGTTCAAAGATCTACCTACAGGTTCTACTCCAACTCGTTGCAGTAGTTTAGTATACGAATTTATATCAGATTTATTTATTAAAGTGCTTTAATATGTAATCTATAATTTGTAAGTAGATAAAGATAAATTATTACTTATATACTTTCCTTCCTCAATTATTCAAGTTGTTTTATTTATTTAGCGGTTTATTTAAATACAATAAAACAATATCAGCGCTTCGATAAAACAATAGCAGCGGTATTTTTTCCTTAAATGTACATAGCTAGTTAGGTTAGGCATAGATAAAATGTCACGCCTTTTCCCACGGCAGTAAGCAGATATCATTTCACCCTGGCTCATACATTTCGCTTCTTTTACATTCAAAACAAGCCACTGCTACATATAATTACAGTTTTACAAACTTACGGCACTTCGATGTAGCAAACACCGACTTCAAAGTTGATATGTGACCCCTGGCTTGGTCTTTGGACTCCATACGTGCTGTTGTAGACGCCATGTTGCGTTGAATTGTTATAAAATCTGTAAACAGTTAGAGATCTTTAACTAGAGAGATGGTAGCTCAATCGTAAAGATACTGATACTATGATAATCACATCACATCTCTTGGACTCTAATATGGGGAGTAAATATAAATGGGGACCGGTGGTAGCTCAATGGTAAAGACACGCGCCTCTTAACCGAGGAGTGCGAGTTCAAACCTTGGCACGTACCTCTGGATTTTTCAAATCTATGTACGTATTTATACTACTAGCTCGACGGTGAAGGAAAACATCGTGATGAAACCTGCAAATTCAAACAACTTTGGATTTGTAACCATGATCCAAAAACTTTCAGGTTCCCCTATCCTTAGGGTTACGAAGGTCAGATCGGCAGTCGCTTGAATGTAACTAGACTCGCTAAATCCTGGATCATGGTCTAAGCGGACCCCGTCTAAACACGGGACATAACGCTAGGAAGATGAAGATCTCTGGGACTCTACAATTTTTTTTTCATATGGCAGAATCCCTGCGGATTCCTGGCTGCCAAAGGAGGAGCAGAGCAGGATATGTCCGACTTGCACGGACTAAACCCCCACGGTAGCCGGCGATCAGCGCCGTGTTGAAGGACTCGGCTACCCCACTGGACGGAACTCGGCCAAGTCCAACACCAACTCTCAAATAACTAATAGACTAGTTCAGTAATGGCGAACCTTTGGCACTCGTGCCATAGCTGGCTCGTAATTTAAATTAGGTAATATAATATAATTGGAAGCGCATTTTCTTAGAAAACTAATTTATCGACAATGCCTGTCAATAACATTCACTGAACTCGCTCGCTGGCACTTGAAGAACCAATAAAATTTAATTTGAGATATTATGGCATGTTTGTTTAAAAAGGTTCGCACTCCCTGAATTAACTACATAGTTACTAGTTCATTAACAATAAAATAAATAAATATATCAGACTACATTACATACATTCATCCGATTCCGAGGTAAGTAACTTAAGCCTGTGTTACGGATATCAAAATCAACAGTGGTATTACAAATATATACTTAAATATTAGATATTAACACCCAGACATTATTTACCACACAAATGTTTGGCCTGGGTGGGGATCAAACCCACAAATCTTGGCGACGGGGCAGGGTCATTACCGAATGCGCCATCGAGCTAATCAACAATTAAAAAAACAAATTTTAAAGAACTAGTCACTAGTTCATTAACATTTTTGTTGTCAGCCAGAATACTGGAAATATAAGTACAGAGCGCTAAATTTTCGCTTGACTTTACTAAGCCCTACAAATTTTAGCATTTATTTAGTGAGTCAAGGTGCTCAACTCCAGAAATTTGAAGCGCTATTTTGATCAGTGTCCGAATAACCGGTGAACAAAACATTAAAAAAAAAAAAAAAAATAGTCGAATTGAGAACCTCCTCCTCCTTTTTTTTGAAGTCACTTAAAAAAAATGTGTTAATTTGGACGCTATGCCCGAGTCTTCAGCAACTCCTCCATTCGTCTATAATATAAAAATGAATTGCTGAATGTGTTGCTAAGCGCAAATCTCGAGAACAGCTTAACCGATTTCGCTAATTATTTTTTAGTTGTGATTGTGTTATTAGTTGCAGGTTCTTATGAACGAAAAAAAATAAAAAGTTGCACGGAAAAAAAAAGTGTATTGAAAACCCGAGAACATGGCGTTACGAAGTGCGCCGTGGCAGCTCGTATAGTATGTTTTTATTTACCCAGGAAATGTCCCTATTATATTCAAACAATGTGTGTTATTTACTTAGTCAAATGAATGCAAAAAGTTAGGTACATATTTAAGAATTTATATTTTGACAGATACAACAATTCACAATAGATAAAATATGCGCTCAAACATTTTCCATTCTGACAAAATAGGTTATTTATTTATAAGTCAATAAGCATTAAATAGAAAACCATTCTTGGCAGAAAATTCTTCTAATTATTCATCGTAACATGATGTCATGTAACCAATTACGGCATTTTGTATTTAATCAATTGTAGATTTTTATTTTATTTTTTATTTTATTTTATTGGTACACAAAACAGAGTTACAACAAATGCTTAACATACAAAGTAATAAGTGCGGTACAGTGGTAGGCTGCGACTCCACAAGGATGTGTACACAGCATGGTAAACTTAACATCGAGATAAATTTATAATAAATAATGACAGAGATGGAAGTAACAAGCATAAATAGGTTAATAAGGTTTCCTTCCCTTACACAAAGTTACAAATATATATAAGTTAATACAGAATAAATACAGATTGACGCCATGACATAGCAGCACAAAGTATTTTTACATGCTATTAACGTACAAGGTTTATTTAAGGCGGTGTCCTTATATTGTCTGTCATCTATGACTCAGAGAAAACTATGATCCAATTTGTCAAGTTGAGGAATACGAAGGTCAGAGCAGGCATCCGCTTCGATGTAATACTCGGCCTCGCTGCATTCAGGATCATGGTCTACGTGAACCAGGGCTTAGAAATGTAAAGAATGGGTGACGGAAGATTGAATAAACAGATATACAATGCGAAAGTGTAAGGATGTAGGAGCCGCGGAAGAACGCTCATCTACAACGACCAGATTCGTCGTGTATTAACAGAAGGTGATGTTAGGAGTCATAAAAACCGTAGAGCTTGTATGAAAAGGATCATGAATGTTGAAGAGGCGAGTAATGTTTGTAAGGATCGCTAGGGAAGTGGCGTGAAGTTTAGTTAGTTAGTTAGTATAATAAGTGGTATGGCGTAACTATAGTTATAAATATCTTATGTATAGTCGGCAACAAAATTCAAATTCAAAATCGCCTTATCTATATAGGCTTCATAGAATAACTTATAAATAGTAAATATGTAGAGAAAAAAATACCAGTGGTTCGGAATGTAGACTCTATCAAGCAACCGGCAAGAAACTCGATAGTCCTTTAAATACCAAATTTCACAAAACTCAAACTCAAACTCAAAATATCTTTATTAACGTAGGCCTCAAAAAAGCACTAGTAAATCGTCAAATAATAGATACAAAATAGAACAATTTGAATCTACCACCGGTTCGAAATGTCGCATCTACCAAGAAGAAACCGGCAAGATTTTGTAATGAATAACTACACTAACTAGATAAAAACACTGCAGGTGAACACTTAATTATGAAGCTCAACAAATTTGCTTGTTAATTAAGAAGTCTTCAATCTCACAGTACCCCTTATTTATAAAAACGCTTTAATTAACAAAAAAAAAAAAAATTAAGTAGATGAACCACATCTATTGTTGTTGCCAACTATATGTATATATAGGTGTCTCTATGTATAACGACCATTTAGTACGTCAACATATGACTAACAGACGGTGTTTACCTGCTAATATCCCCTCCTTGGTAGTGGAAGCCGCCGTGGCCTCCCTTCACGGACTTGACGGCCTGGGTGTCATGGTCATAAGCGCAGGCGCAGGCCACTGCGGCGGCCAGCAGTAGAATTCTCATCGTCATCCACTGAGGAATTATATCACATGGAGAAACTTCTTCATTACCAGATATATAATTAAATAAATATGCACAATTTTTATACTTATCAGTTGTTACATTCCTCATTTACTGCATTATCTTATATACTCGGAACATTATATAATATATATATATAATATACCTTCTTTAAGATAAACTTAAATAATCTAATATAAAAAAAAAAAACAGTTGTGACCTGACCTGGGTCTCTTCAGTCTCTCATACGTAAACCAGTTTACAAAATGATTAAGTAGAACTTGAATTATAAGTTCTACTTAATCATTTCTATAACGATGTGAGAGAGAAAAAAAGTATATTTTGTCATTGCTACTAGCACAAGCACGCGACTCCGGTCGCAAATGAATAACTGTTACAAAGTGAAACTGTGTCATATGAGAATAGTTGTTCCCTATAGAAAATTTACTAAGACTGTTGTTTGCCTGCGCCTGCGTTCATTCTATTATGTTTTTAACAAAGTCTACATAGTGCGTATCGCAAAAACTACAATGTATATTACTGCGGTCAAATGTACCCTGTGTTTCGTTAGGATGTCAACCTACTATTCTTTTCATATATACCAAATATCTTCATAATTGATTTAAAATATTATTTTTTATTCCGCCAAAATATCTGATACCCCATTTGATTGTGCGGGCGAAGCGCCGGGCGAAATCTAATTCATCATAAATAAAAGTCAGGCTTTTGATTTTTAACATTAAAATAGAATAAGAGTGCATAATCTATTTGCACAAATATAATACGCTTTCGCTTGCGGAATCACCCTCGTAAATGTATCTATGGAATAAAAAAAAAACCAGTCGAATTGAGAACCTCCTCCTTTTTTTGAAGGCGGTTAAAAAGGCACTTTTAAATTTCTCGGGAACGGCACTTTTATTATATGAATGAATTTTAGGTGTCTCTTTTTGCAACTCCGACAAAACTACGTATACAGAATATTATGATGATCCCTAGATTTGTGAACAGGTGAAAACGTAACAAACTAACAAACTTATTTATTATATTAGTTAAAATGACAGTATATGTTATTAAAGACTTACCTCAATACGACTAGTCTGTTTAATGTTGGGTAGCGCACTGAGATTATAATATCCCGACCTGATGCAGAGGTCGTGTGGGCCATCAAAACAAACGCTACGTGGCTCCGTACATTTGATAAATTTTATTTTAATATTGTTATATATATTGTTATAAAATAACTTGCAAATTCTGTTAAAAGTCTCATACTCTCTTATTCATACTGAGGAACGAAAAAAAATAAATGAAGAATAAATAGGCGTATCTTAACTTTCATTGACAATTAAAAAAATATATTCTACACAAATATACGATATTTGTGTAGAATATATTTTTTTAATTTATTAATAAAAATAATAGGAAAAAAAGTTTTTATTGTGCTTTCGCAAAAATTATATAAACTTCAGATCCATTGCTGTCTCCGAACCTCGTTTTATTTTCCTATATTAATATCACCAGACCAGTCATACTACCACATACTCAATTTGACAAGATCATCAAGTAGCTGAAAAATATGTTGCAAATTTAATACAAGCTTGTAAATACTGTACAAAATATAATTTATTAAAGTTAATTAATTTAAGGATCGTGCCATATGGCATTCGGTTCTCTCAACCTACCCATTTAGGGAAGTGGTGTGAAGATTAGTTAGTTAGTTAATTATTTGTTAAAATTTCAAAGTCTGATACTACTCTGCTTGTAAATGCCAGCTGTATATTACACCGTTTTCCTCAAAAGTTTTCTTTCTAGCGGCTTTTTTATTTAACATAAATGCCCTAATTCTAGTAAGCCAAGATGTCGTCATATATCGGAAATAGTGAGATAATGCCGTCTGTTTTGCTTATATTTTGTGCACAAGTAAGTATTAAACATTGTTTATCGGCTATATTTAAATGATTTTTTTGTTGATAATTATCTACTTGAAAATAAGTAAGCTGCAATTTAAAGAACAAACAAACATAGCTCCATGCCCGCAATCCCCGAAGGAGTAGGCAGAGTTAAAGAGGCAGCAAGCCCCTTTAACCACATTCAGCCAAAAATAAAGCTGGGTTAGATGGAAAATTGTGAAAAAGAAGTGACAAATGCCTGGCTCGTCGCCTACACAATCACATACCTAAAACCCGGTATACCTTCAATCGCCTTCTACGCCATAATGGGCTAACAAATCGGTTGGTACATTATTTGAGTACCAGACCAGTATGAGAATTGTTAAATTATTTAAGATAATTATTCCGCTGAAAGTCTAGGTATCAGCAAATAGGAAGTTTTGCAATATTGATAGTGTAACGGATCCCACGCGTGACCTTTGCTTATCAGTTAGCAAGCCCGCCACTTGTGGGGTAATTAGCAATGTAATAGCTAGCCACGGACTATTAATAAAAAAAAAAGGATTCCACGCTGTCATACTACAGCGTGAAGCTACGTTTATGCATGTGTGAGTAAAATTTTTATCGATATTCAGGAAATTTGTAATTTGGAGCGCTTTTGTCAATGTGTGACGTAAGTTGTGTGTTAAGTTGGAGCACCTGCAGGGCTTCAGCGTCTAGTTGGTGGCACGGACTATTTTTTTTATGAGTCAGTGTAGTTAACCAGGCATTTTCCTATGCACAGAACAGAAAAAACTATGTCCCGTGGTTCTATGCGACAAGTTTTTTTTTAGTCCCCTGAAAGAGGTTACAAAAAATATTTTTTATGTATTTTTCTTTTGTTCAACAAACCAAAAATGAAAATATTTAATATTTATTTCAAGTGTTCATCAAGGACTTTAGTAATATCACAGAGTAATAATATACTACGTACAAGTAATATGTAAATACGTTTTTTGTTACTGGCTGGAATATTGCAATATTTATTTTTCATGAAAAAGAAGACAAGTTGTCAAATAGAGACAACATGTTGGGCCTTTGACCAACATGTTGTTCCTCTATTTATTAAAGTCATATATTTATAAAGTATCTAAATACTTTACCAAAATAAACATTGATTCACACAAAATTGACTGGCCCGTTCGTCGAGTGGTCAGAGACGCTGGCCACGAAACTAAGGGTCGTGAGTTCAAATCCCGCTAGAGGCAAATGTTTTGTGTGATGAACATTGACATTTGCACTCGAGTCATGGATGTTAATAAACGTATTTAATTAGTAAGTCTATCCGTTTACCTAGTATCCATAGCACAAGTTCATAAGCTTAGTTTGGAACATACTACCAAGACCTCTCCAAGATCTATCCGACTAAGCTATTTTCTTCAAAGCTGAAACTTATTTAAACTTATTTTAAACTTATTTTGGTAGGCGCACTTGACCGATAGGCGCACTTTGCCACCTTCACCTTAATCATTATGTAGGTATTTGGTGCTGATTCATCGTACCTGGGCTTATGGGTAAATAAATAAACTCGAACTGCTTTTTAATGTTAATACTTTAGTCTATTCTTATTTTTAATTAAATAACCACAAAACATTGTAAAGTAGGTATTCTTAATATTAAAGTCTTTGGCAAACAAAAATAATGAATACTTCGACAACAATATTTTCCCACACAGCGCCATCTATGAGTGACTCTGAGAACTAAATACTAGAATTGGCACTGTAATATTACTGTCATCTATAGACAGGTAGCAGAACTAAGGTTCACTTGTCATAATTCAGTCACAGCTTCGCCATTGAGATTCATGATTTCAATTGCGTGTTCTGATGGTGGTCTCCAGCACGGAATCTCAGCATACAATGGCTCTGACGTCGTCGTGTCAATAACGTCGAGTTTCGCTTCACATTTCATAGCTTCAATGGCAGACTCTGTGAGGGATGAGCGTTGTAGATTAAGTTGCTCGGTAGAATCGATAGATGGCGTTACTGAGCATCGCGCAGGCTGCGGTACATACTCGTGGCTTCTTCGAGGCAGGTGGTCATAATGACACTCTAGTATACCTGATGAACCACAAATATATTTTTAGTGAAGCTAATAAAACAATGCTCTTTAACATCAACATCTCATATCACTGCCACAATCTAAATTTTGTCGAGCGACATATTGATGAGAAAAATAAAAACGAAATGGTTACACTGCGTCGAAAACCTCGTCATTAAGGAAGTTGGTTAAAATAACATGTAATTGGTATAATTTTCATCTTGCAATTTCCCAACTAAGTACATACTAGCTTTCTTCAGCAACTTGGCGAAAAATAAGTTCTACTTGAGAAGCTTGACCAATGTTTAAAAGTGTATACACCTTCAAGACGTTAGTAAAATACAGCCAAAATTTAAACTCTTACATTTATAATATTATTTGAACAATAACAACATTATTTGAATGTATAACACGGATTAATAAAAAAAGAAGGACTCCACGCTATCATACTATATCGTGAAGCCACGTTTATGCATGTGTGAGTGAGATACTTATGGATACTTATGGATATCTGTCATGTGGAGCACTTATTATGTCAATGTGTGACGTAAGTTGCGTGTCAAGTGGAGCACCTGAGGAGCTTCAATGTCTAGTTAGTGGCGCGGAGGCCTTCTTTTTTTACTTGTCCGTGATGTATAAATACACCTTTATATTATAACAATAGGTAGGTACAAACCTCTAAAATTCTCTAGCATCACGGGCGATATTGTCTGCACGACCACAGGCCTCATAAACTGTTTCAAATTCCTGTCCAGAGTGGATATAGGCTGATAGTGACATTTATCTAAGTTCGGAGGGTCTGAAACCGAAAAAAAAACATATACATTAAAACATCAGTATGTGGCCCATGAGGGGATCGAACCCGCGACCTTCGCGTTATTAGCACGACGCTCTAACCAACTGAGCTAATGGGCCGGTGTTGCATTAGGTGAAATTAAGGAACATATTTGTCATAGTAACCTTAAAGCTTTAGAGAAGTTATTAAAATTTGTCGCTTGATGCAGGTATTGGTCCAGGAGCTGGCACCAATTTTTGGGTAGGTATTTGAGGCAAGCTAAAAACTTGTCACATACCTCTTTTATTATACCCCAACACAAAACTGCAGACCTGGTTATTGAGTAGTGGGGCTCCTTTTTTTATTTATTTTTTATATATATTTTTTTCCACATATATGTTTGAGGCAATATGCAATTTCTACGTGTCGTAGTGTATGTTTAAAGAATTAAAAACAAAATAAGCCAGACGATTTAGTCATGGTTTCAAAATTACCACACGCGAGCTAAAGTAATATTTTTTCCAAAAAAAGTTAAAAAAAAAGTATTTGATGCAACTTGAAATGTTATTAGGGTATTATTTATAACAAAAAATTTGGATTCTAAAAATGACAGATTATTTTGGTGGGACTTCCTACCTTGGCAGGTGATCTAACAATCTATCTTGATTTAGCCCCGCTACTCACCAGCCAGGTCTGCAGTTTCAGGTTGGGGTATAATAGGAGAGGCATAGGACAAGTTTTCAGCTTGCCTCAAATACCTACCCAAAAATTGGTGCCAGCTCTCCTACTATATCGTAAATAAAATAAATTAGTTTTAGTTTAGCTGATTGCCTAATGAATAAAATAAAAAATGAAAGGGGTACGAGTAGTAATCCCTTTTACCACGTTCCCCGAAAAGTTGCCCTCCTCGGAATTCTTGACGGTCCGATATAATTGACTTTATACTTATATACAGAAATGACCGCTGTTTAGTTATTTCAGTTCTTTACAAGTCAGTTTCTTGTTCAGTAATATACCCTGTCGAAATTCCTTAAGATATAACAGTTAATGTTAGGTACATCAATAGGCCTATACAATCAGAAACCATAATTTGCATTTGGTACCGTCTTTTCAGGGAACATAGTTGGCACCTTTGTTTTAGGTCCTAGACCGACATGGGACAAAGATTATATATAATCTATATATATTTACCTGGCAATGGCGTGTGAAAGATACTTCTTACGTACGGCGGTGGGATGTCGTTGTTATCAATCATGACTTGCATTCTTATATCATTTATCTTCCTCACATCTTCATATCTGGGCTTCTTACATCTTTCTATCATCACAATGACCACTGCTACAGTGATAATGGCCATCATAACTCCTCCCGCTATACTTATCACCGATATCAGATCAACTGAAGATCTCTCTGTCCCTTTTTCGCTCATAACAGCTGTAATATGCTCCGGCTCTGTCAAAATATGAAATGTCTCTTCATCCTGAGGTTTGTCAGTAGTCACTGTTATATTAGTTTTGGAGTTAGCTGATGTTGCTACGTTTATTTTAGTGTCGTTAGTTTTATCTACTGTTTTTACTGTTTTCATTTCAACAGTTGTCGATTTAGTTTCTTTTCCTTCGGTAATATTCCTTTTGATATTCGGATTTTTGCTTATAGGTTTAATTGTAGCAGCTTTTGCAGTAGTGCCAATAGATTTTGGAGATTTTGCGACTGTTACATTTCGTCGAGGTGACGTGGTTGAGTTAGTTAAAAGAATAGGTATCGTCGTTAGAGAGTTAGATGAGTTCAGTTTTGTTGTGACTGCATTCGTCGTGCGTGTCATGCTGTTAGTTGTATTATTTACAAATGCGGGTTTTGTGGAAGACAATCCTTTTGTAGTCGATGTCGATAATGGTACTGTCGATAGTGTTGTAACTCTGGTAGGTGCTGTGGGTTGCGATGCGGTGGTGGTCGGAGTACTTAATGTTGTGATAACATTTATAATTTTCAATGATGCATTGTAAGTTTTTGTTGATGGAATCGCTGTCGATGTTTGAACTGACATTGATTTGGTAACTCCATCAGACTTACTGTAAGGCTTTACTATTGTCACATTCTTATTTGATAAATAAGACGCCGTTGTTAAAGCTATCTTCTTGAATGTAGCGTAAGAAACTGATGTAGGTATTATTGAAACTATAATTGTTTTTGGCGTTGTATTTGGCAGTATTTCTATTTTTGTGGCATTTTTATATTTTACTGGGGCGTCGTGGTTCATTTTTGCTTTTATTTCGGTAACGGGGGATTCACCTTTTTGTGCTGGTCTTATCCATATCTCTTTCGGTTTAAACTTTATCGTCGTTGGAATGATTTTGATTGTAGTTTCTGCTTTTCTAGTAGTTTCAGCTTTTGTTGTCGTTTGAACCTCTTGGACTATTACAGGTACAGTGGTTTTAATTGCCTCGTTCGTGGTTAATTGTTTTGTTAAATTCTTCTCATTTTTTTGCGTCGTCTTGGGTTTGAAAGTCGTCACTTTTGCCACATTTGTAGACTGTGTAGTTATAGACGTGGTTACGATCGGATAAGTACTTTCCGTCACAGGTATTTCAGTTCTGTTGTAGATCGATGTTGTTCCCACCGTACTCTGTGTAGTTTCCTCAGTAAAAGTGGCAAACGTCGTCTGCTGTTCGACTCCAAGCGTTATATTTCTGTAAGTACTGGTTAGATTTGTTGTTCCAATGGGCGATATCGTAGTTGTTATCTCTGTTCTGTTATTCGACAGAAGAATCAATGGTTTTATCGGTATTCTCTGTGTTGTTACTGTAGAACTGGTTGCCTGTGTTGTCTGGGTTGTAGGTTTCGTAGTGGTAGCTATTGTCGTACTTGGAGGGGTAGTAAGAAGCGTGAATGCTGTAGTGGAAGGAGCAGAAGGTTTAGTGGCTCTAAAAGGGGTTAGTAAGTCTGCTGCTGGTGTGGTCGTCGTGGTTGTCGTGAACATGGATTCGCAACTGGAATATTAAATGGAACATAATTAGTTTGAAGATTAAGAGGAATTAGTTTATAGAAACAATCACTGGCGAAGATTTTATACGCCACTTACGACCTTATACCATATACCAATGTTATTTTTCCTATAATTTATTTAACTGTGTTTTGTTTAACCATAACAATTATTCATCTTAAAGTCGATGTTTCAAAATTATCAAATAATCATGACTGCCTTGTATTACTTGGTCAATATCGAAGTTTATAAAAATTATGTGTATGATGCCATTCTGTTTTTTAAGGTACATAAACATTTCATATCTTAGCAATTTAAATTTAATGTAAGCACACGAGACCAAAAAGTCATTTCCTGAACGTGAACAAAACATAGACAATGATATATAAGACATCTATCTAGGTCATAACAGTAAACTTGCGTGACTTTGCACTCTACTACTTACGCAAATCTACACCTAAAATATTCACCTGTGACACCAGTTAATATTAAGGAAGAGTGATCCAAAAATTGTCTGGTTCCCCTATCTTAGGGTTACGAAGGTCAGATCTGCAGACGCTTCAATGTAATTACCAGACTCGCTACATCTTGGATCATGGTCTAAGCGGACCCCGCCTAAGCATGGGACATAAACGCTAGGAAGATGATGATGTAAGGAAGTAAGGTAACGTGTATAATAGGAGTAATATAATATGCGTCAACGCACCTCTCACCTTGCCATCCCCGGCGGCAGACGCACTCCCCCGTCACGGGGGAGCAGGCTCCGTTCCCTGAACAATCCTTACACTGATTCACGCAGTTGGGACCCCACCGCTCCGGCGGGCAATCTGGGAAAAAAATATGATAATGCTTTGAATATCACATTAGAAATCGATGATGATGCTTTTAAAACACAGTGAAGAGGTAGACAGAGTTCAAGGAATAGCTGACTGCTATAACCTTTTTCAGTCAGAAATAAAATTGTCAAATTTAAAGTCAAAAAGAAAAGGATAGATCGTCACTCTACAATTTCAACTCCAAATTCCTATTACGAGTACATCATCAGTGGTCTTTTACGATACGATAGACAAGGAACACAGTTGTAGATATTCTTTTTGAATCGCAAAAAATCATACATAATTCAAACACACCAAAAGGCAGAAAAGCCCAAGCTAAAAACTAACACACAATTTTACGAATTAGTTCAGGGGTCAGGATATTGTTGGCACTACTAGTGAGTCCCCACACAGTCATGCTTTGCTTGGTGAATAAGAGCCAGACACTCAAAGCCAGACACTCATTCTATAGTCGGTAAATGGTCGGCTTGTAACCCCTGATGTTGCAAATGTCTAGTCTACGGTGGCTGATCAACTCCGTATACCTATTTGCTACCTGTGCTGGGACCATATTTAATTAGTTATAGTTACCCTCAGAACACCCCGGTCCCGTCTTCCCGTTCGGGCAAATAGGCACGCAGGAGACATCCTTCATCTTGTACCCTGGGCAGCATACCGCCACCTCTGCTGTGCGCTCCTCAGTCTGGAAGGTATCATTTTGTGTTCTTTAACTAGCTAGAAGAAAACCTCTTTACTCTTTTCTAGCTTTGACTTTTCTATTAATGTCAATACTGACATATCATCACACTTGCAATCCCCGAAGAGGTAGGCAATGTCCTAAATGCATTATGCTACCTAAATCACATTTTACCAATAATAAAATTGAGTTGGGTCAGATGGTAATTCTAAAAAAGTTGTGCCAGGTGGCTAAGGTGAGGAAAAACATCTTGATGACATCTAACCAACCCTGGATGTGGAACCATAAACCTTATTTGTCTGGTTCTCCTGTCTAAGAGTTCCTAAGGCTATCCCTAAAAAACAAGAGATAGTGGATGGAAGAAGAAGAAATAGTCATACTATGTCTATGATCATCACAGAGATTTTCATCAATAGCTGATTATATATTGTTATCAAAGGAAGAATGGCACTAAAAATAATAAAAAAAATACTGATAAATATATTTCTTCCTTTCGAATCTCATTATACAATGACTAATTTTATATAAATTAAATTGTCACTACTTCAAGAATGTAACAACGACAATTATAGAAGTGGCAGCCGGTAAGCAAATGATCTAGTTTTTCTCAAGGATAATCCTAGATGCAAATCCGAGAATTCCACTCAGTATGTATTCGATAGAAATTACTATAATGATTGTCGACACGGCAAACTCGGTAAATCACTATTTAAATGTCTTATTTGCAAATTACCCTTGATACTGCCATAATTACATAACCATTCTAGTTCTGAGTCAGCTGCATAGTTACTTCATAATTTGCATCTCTGTATACATCTTATGTATTGATAATATTAATCAAATCTTACTTGTAATGACACATCACATACTCATACATACGTATTTCATGATTTTTCTCTCGTTGCTAATCTACATATACAAATCCGCACTCAAAATGATATGCTCCAGAGGTTTTGGTTTGAACCAATAGTCCTCACCACGAAAGGTGTGCATTACTTTAAATTTTAAACCTAAGCTAACCTTGATTAGGTAGTTCTTACCAAGGTAAAAAAGAAAGAGAACAAACACAGGTATTCATCACACGAATGTTTGTCCTGGGCGAGGATCGAACCCATAACTTTTAGCGCATAGCGCACGGTCTGGGTATACCCCGGCTACTACCATCCTTGGCCGAAGCAGAGGCCGCCGACTCAGAGGTCCCCGGTAGTTCCACACACCTGCCTCCCCGGGTAGGGTGACGGTGCGTTAAGCAATTCCCCGCAAACAAATAGCACACGATCACTACCAAATGCGCCATCGAGCCAGTTAAATTATGTGATGTCGTCTGATATGCATTTAAATTTAACCACTGCGTTACTTAACGGCACGCTCACCTCCAGCTTGGTGAGGTCCCGCATCTCGATGTTCCAGCGGGAGCAGCGCGGAGGCACCGAGAAGCACCACTCGTATGTGCGCACGGACATCGGCGCGCGATACTTGATCCGTTTTGTTATGTTGTACCTGGAACCGAGGTGTGATATATTTAGATAGCATGCGCCGCCTAAAGACCAAGCGAATCCGTGTTAAAATTCTAGATCAGGCCGAACAATTTGTAGATGGGTATTTGAGTATTGAAATAACTCTGTAACAGCCTGGAGTTGGCGATTTATCACCCCCGTGTCGTGAATGCACGTTAAGACGTTGGTTCTGCGCCATTCGTTTTCTCAAATTGCCTAATCCAGTTTAAACTTCTTGTTAAATTATTCACCTGACTGATCAATATACAGTAATATACATATACAATAATATACATATATAACAACACGAGTTTTTTGACGTGGCTCCGATAGAGAGAAACACCCACTAACACATACTTATAAAAACAAACTAACAAATGCAAAATATAAATAAAATAAATAAATAAATATCCGACGACATGACATATGGATATTGATCTGACTCCGAACTAAGTAGCTTAAGCACCTGTGTTACGGATATCAAAAACAACAGTGGTATTACAAATACATACTTAAATATTCTATATTAACACCCAGACACAGAACAAACGCAAGTATTCATCACACGAATGTTTGTCCTGGGTGGTGATCGAACCCACAACTCTATCGAGCCAGTCAACTATATGAATCCGTCTGCAAAATACTCTTTTCGAAACGGAGGAAGCTTATCGTAACGAAAACGTGATTGACCTTTTCAAATGTCAGGTCCACTATGTTTATCCCATTAACATGGGTTACCCTTTACGGGTTTATGTAATACACGTAATATATGCAAATCGCAGGTAATAACGTCTTTCGTTTCTTCTTTCTATCATTAGTGTCGGAGAGGTTTTCACTGTGTTGTACTTTGTTAGCAAAAATATTCTAACGTCTTTGTAATACTACACATTAGGGCACATAATCTATGAACGTTAAAAATATGAAAAACTAGCAGCGCCCTGCGGTTTCACCCGCGCCATAGGTACCCGTTTTCGTGGAAATACGACGATAAAATATAGCCTATGTTAATTGCTGATAAAGTAGCTTTCCATTGGTGAAATAATTTTTCAAATCGATTTAGCAGTTTTGGAACCCATTCAATTCACACAAACAAACAACATTTTTTTTCCTATAAATAATATTAGTAGTATCCGGATAATATATGATAGTAATCCGGAAACACGTCAGTAATTTGCTACTAATAAAATGTCAAAAGAGGAAGAAGAAGAAAATTTCAACAGATAACTTGAACTTAACCAATACTGAAATTATAAACTCTATTATAATTAAAACTAACGAACTCTTCAGCTTTATATACTAAGTATAAATAAATGCAAGGAGTAAAGATGAATTAAATTAAATAAACGTTGTAAAAATAAATGCAATGTTTAATAAAATGGCATCACTCACTTCTGCTTCACCATGCACACGTTGGGCCCGCTCAGCGTCATCACCTCCATCGTCATCATCATCACCAGCAGCAGCCACACGCTCCTGAACGTCCACACGCACTGTACTGAGATCACCATTGTCACTCACATCCAATCCATTGTCTTTGGCCGCTTCTATCGTCTTTGTAACATGTCTATTGTTTGTTTTTACCACTGCACTTGCATTTTCAATCTTGACGTCTGTTGTGTGACGCAGTTCTGAAAATATAATTATTGACTGTCATTGTGATCATTCGTTTGACAACTTTCTAAGTAATTTCCTTTCCTTTAGACACAACTGCTGACAGTTGTTGCTGTTTGCTGACTTTACATTTGAACTATAATTTAATTGAAAAATCTTAGTTCAGACGGCCTGATTTTTCAATAGTCAGACAAAGGAACAGAAGTGATTTAAATTTTTGTAGGAATTCTCAATATAACGACTATGATCTTTAAAAACCTATAGAATAACGCATCTACGGGCCTATTTTGGGTATAAGTGTTTGTTTGTTGATTATCAGGTCTCCTAAACCCTTGAAAGTTATTGCTGGACCGATTAAATTAAAGGCTATTTTTTTTAAAAGTTTCTACAATTAGTTATTTAAAGCTAATCATCTAATATATTAGTATGTTTAAAAGGTCAAATAAAAATCAAAATCTATTTATATAGGCTTCAAAATAGTAAATTTAAACAGACAGACGGATAGGGAAGCCACTACAAAAGAGGGTTCTTTTGTATGAACGTTGCATTATCAGCTAAAGTGACAACTAGATGACAATTACGTCTCACTAACCCTCCGTCACTCCCCTCCCGTGGGAGAGTGACCTCTCGAACTATACATACATGAAGCTTCATATTAGCCGCTCTCTATTACATTTGATGTGGGTGAATGGACTTGAGACTTTAATGGAAGCTTTCAAGTCCATCTGGATGTCACTAATGTGAATTTTCTATTTGAATTTGACAACGTGAATGTTTGGATTGAAATGGATACTCCTTTGGATTAGTTTAATCAAGCAGCTGAATAAACAAAAGAGTAATAGTCGTTGCGGAAATTAGAATACAAATTAATGTGTTTATGTGAACGTACTTTAATTAATAAATGTTGAAGAGGCGAGTGAAGTGTGTAAGGATCGTGTTATATGGCGTTCGGTTCTCTCTGCCTACCTGCTAGAGAAGTGGCGTGAAGTTTAGTTAGTTAGTTATTTCAATTAAATATGACACAAATAGTATATGTGACACTATTTAACAAATCGGAAATTAAAGAAAGAAAATATTAACTTTTAATAAGTCTCTAACTATAATATAAAAATTAATCGATGAATGTGTTGCTAAGCGCAAATCTCTAGAACAGCTGAACTGATTTCGCTAATTCGTTTTAGTTGTGTTTGTGATTATCAGGTGAAGGTTCTTATGAAAAAAGAATTGTGAAAGTTGCACGGAAAAAAAATTCGTATTGAAAATCCGAGAACGGGGCGTTACGAAGTGCGCCGGGTCAGCTAGTTAGTTATATACAAAAGAATAAAGACTTGAAATTATGTTTTATGAGGAGAAAATGGAGCTAGTATGTAAAAGTCAATGATTTTCTACTGACATGAGGCGTAGCAAACGTGTACTTCATCTGTGAGAATGCAATCTTGTAAACTTATCATTCCGCGTTACTAAGGTAGTGAAATTCAGTGTTAGTGCAATTTAGGGTTCAATAAAATTTTGAATTGGTATGCCAACATTTAAAATAACATTTCTCTTCGCCTACCCCGTTAGGGCAATGGCGCGGAGTTAGTTAGTTATTTTATTTTTTAAAGTAACATCAGCATACCGTGCTACCAGCCCTATCGGATTCTATGGCGATTGCGACTCTCGCAGCTCAATAGGATGCAATAATCATCGCGTCACGCGTAATCAGAGACTCCGGCGCAGCTTTCGTGAGGTCGTCGGCACTGATAGCGCGCGATTGGCGCATCCTGCCGCGGAATTGACGCGCGCATGCGTGGATCGTGCTATGCTTGCGGTGGCTTAGTGAAGACTGGTGTCTTGCATGCAAGGGTTAATGGTTCGATTCTGGCTGGTGTTACAGTAACACAGCGGTAACGGGTATCATGATGGTGAATCTTACATATTCGGATAACTGTAATATAAAGATATCTAATTATCTATTATCTGTTCTTATAATTACCAGGTCACTTATTATTATTATTATTATGAGGCTAGTAGGGTGATGGAACCAGATATTCCATGTCCTTTATATGTTTTGCAAATTTAAAATTAGGTAGTACTTTTACGCATTTATAATTCATTAATCTAAATAATTTTTACCATAATTGGTTAATTGAGTGACCATGTCATATCAAAAGTCGGAGTTGTTTAATGACACATTGAAATAACTTAAATTGGCTTCTGACAGCGACGTTATCCTCAAGCCGATCTCAATACATATATACTCAAAGAAGGCGCTACATATCAGAAACTAACAATGAGAATGTGTGGCCCAGCAATTGTAGTACCAAATACAGTCTATTGTGCTACTATCAATCAATGGATACCCATAAATAGGTCCATGTTTTGTCAGCGCGCGGTACCCTGCGCGGCCCTCCAATGAGGCTCTTCCGTCCGTCAATTACAATAACATTGCGCTATAAAATATATTGGAGCTAGTCACAGACTCCGCTAGCACTCTGAACTGGGTGGGGAGATGAATTTGTTTTGAGAGTATATTATGCATCTGAGTAGTTGGTATTTGAATTCAATAGGTTCTGGCGATAAGGTCACGTCTTCGTGTGTAGCAGTGCAGTAGAGATTGCTCTTTTACATGACATACTTTTATAATTTCATAATTTAAATAAAACTTATTAATTATGAAAGTGTGTTGTATGTGTAGGAGTGTATAAGCAAGAAATTGCTACAAGTAGTTACCAATATATATAATGTCTGTCAAAACATTATTTGTGTTATTCGAGAAGCATGCGAAATTGGCTCTTACATGGCTTAGTTTTCGCCAAAATCTAGAATCTGCGCCCAATATATCTCCTTTAGAAACACATATTTCAATATTCCTCTCGATTAGTCAAAACCAATGATGCAAGCAAGAGTCGATAACTCGATACTTGCATCGTTTCGGATAAAATATCTCCCTTTATGCATTGTTTAGACAGATTGCAATACAGATAGTATACAATGTACCGATCGCGTCGGAAAGAGACAAATTGCGCACAGCACTGCGTCTGTCGTTTATCTAAATAGATCGCAGTATCCCGGACAAATGTGTCGCAATATTATCTAAATTCAATTAACTAATGACTTGACTCCGCATCAGTGTTTGTTTATCTCATAGACAATTGCGGTCTTCGTTATTTACGGTGCATCGTTAATTATTGAATGGAACCAGGCCGGAACGGTTTGAAAAGTTAATTTTGTTGATGCCATTATTAAATTAAGAGGTTAATTTGTGAATTGCAATGTTTATTTAATAATGAATGTGTGGAATTCTTCTTCCTTAAGTTTTTATAATTACAAAATTGTATTCGCCATCCTCATTTCACATTCAAAGTACATTTTACCTAGTGTCAAGAATCGAAGACTAATTACACAATAAGAGGTTTCTGGTAACTAGGACTGGTAGTTATGTCAAATAGTAAGTTACATACGTAGCTCATATGTCAAATATTCCGTTAAAATTATTTATCACAAGTTTATTTGACGCTGTAAACGTCAAACGTAAAGAGCGGTGGTAGCTTAATGGCAAGGACGCCTCTTAACCGAGGGGTGCGGCTTCAAACCCGGGCACGTACCTCTGGATTTTTCATATCTGTGTACGTATTTATACCACTTGCTCGGCGGTGAGGTCGTTAAATCCTGGACCATGGTCTAAACGGACTCCAACTAAGCACGAGACATAACGCTAGGAGGATGATATTTCGATAATATTTGATACACTGACAATTTGAACCTTATAAAATTAACAAAGGATATTTTCCACCTCAAATGAAATTGATAAATCCTGCGGGGCTACAATACATACATCAAACGCTAAAAAAGTCACTGAACGAATCGAATACACAGATCAGATACAGATCGAATTTTAAGAGGGTCGCAAGCAAAAGCTAGTTTCCGTATATTCGCTCCACATCAAAACGTTTGAAATAAAACAATTACACTTAAACCGTTGCCCGGGCATCTGTTATTCAGTTCAAGTGACCGGGATGTTAATTGGCTTAACGAGCCCACCATGCAGTCCCCAGCTCATAATTACGAGGATATATTCGGGCGAGTTAATATACGGGCCTATTGAGACATTAGGTTATAAACGGGTCAGATGTGCATTGGGCGATGGTATCGGTAAGTATTTTATTCGATTTGAATCGAGGAGTCACAGTAGTAGTAATGCAATCGATTGTAGTAATTGGGATTGTGCAGACTTTCCGGTGCATACTGTAAACAATATTGAAAAATAGCCGATTTATGCAACGTGCCGTATATACATATTCTGAGTGTTAGTATTTTCTTCAAATTAGGTATTGTATGATTGGTATATTTCTAGCTTTTAATCACTGTCTTTATATATTTACAATGTATGGCGTAACGTTAATAGGTGAATCAATATCAAATACTTTTATTAATTTTGTCCCATCTTGGTCTGGGACTTAAAAAAGAATGTGCCAATTGTGGTTCTTGCTTAGCATGTCGTAAAAGGCGACTAATGGTATATCGGGTTTTGGGTATGTCATTGTGTAGGCGACAAGCTAGCCTCTTGTCACTACTTTTTCACAATTTTCCATCTAACTCAACCCAGTTTTGTTTTTGGCTGAATGTGGTTAAAGTGGCCTTCTGTACCCTTCGGGGATTATGGGCGTGATGTTATGTTTACTTTTATTGGAATTGTAGTTCTGACTGCCTTGTAGTCTTTATAGTAGATAGGCGTATCAAGGTACTATAGATATAAGAACAGTTTTTACAGCTTTGCCGATATCTTAAGGCATAATAGTGACACTAAATCTGGCTGAATTTTCAGCATCATCGATAACACTAGAGATTGACTTAATAATCTAGTACCTATGCTTAAGTAACAACCAGCATATCTGGCGCCAGCCAAGGAGTTTCAGCGTTCTAAAATATACAAGCCCATTTCCACAATCACCTTAACCGGCCGTTACAGAAATCTTAACGACGCCAACGAAACAACCTTTCTACCGACCCCATTTGGGAGAGATAGATAAAAAAAATTGGGTCCAAATATCCAAAAAAAATAAAGGTAAAAGGTGTCGTAGGACCTGGGTCTGCGAACGACGTCGTTTGTATCAGATGTTAAAAGAAATAAACTCAGGTTTTGGTAAAAGAAATTTCGTTTATTTTTTAAATGAGCGGACATATTCGGAGATGAGAAAGGAGATTGCCTGATATTTGTGGAAACATTTTCTTTATGTTACTAGCGGCCGGATTTAGGGGGCTTTGTAATATTGTTTGAATAACATAAAATAGAGCCTATGTTACTAGCTGATAAGGTAGCATTCCGTTGGTGAAAGATTTTTTTTCAAATCGGTCCAGTGGTTTCGGAGCCTATTCAATAGAAACAAACAATCTAATCTTTCCTCTTTATAATATTAGTATGATAGAAACTTTTTTTTTTAGTCTTTGTTGAAATGAATTACATATTTTTCTAATAAGGTCAGCTGAGTCGAATGGTATAGTCAAAATCTGAAAATTATTATAATTTTGCAGATTTTTCATTGAAATTTATAAATCTATTACCAAGTAACTGCGTAGTAAAGAAACATAAGAGGGAACTGTTTTATTTTATCCCCGAAATATATTCAAGGATCTCGAGAGAAAAGGTATGAATAAGTAAATAGAAAATTGATAAATATTGGGAATACAGGATCCTTATGTTATTTATTCAGATCCCTGAGGGGCGCAACGTGTGAGATATTACTGAGTTTTTTGTGAAATATATTATAAGGTGTAATTTGGTCTTGTTACAAAAACAACTCTACCTTTCTGTTTAAGGAAAGTTGCATTAAAATTAAATATACATATCATCATGCCCGTAATCTTGGAAAGGGTAGGTATTAAAGGGGCTGCTAGCCCCTAAATAGCCAGAAATAAAACGTGGTTTGTCGTCTACACAATTACATACACAAACTCCGATATACAACGAATAGCTTTTTATGTTAGGCAAGGAACATAGTTGGCACATACTTTTTTAGGTCTCAGACTAATATGGGACGAAATGAGATATGTTGTTTTATTTCCAATCTAGATTTAAAAATAATACTAATTGATTATGAGTATTCTTTTTGCAAACATAACTCATTAGAGGTCAATAGGACTAGATATCAGTAAAAACATGTCTATACTATACAGATATTAGCTGGTAATATAAGAAGTAACATTGGTTACTTAAAAAAAACGTGCTAATATTCTTAATTTTTTTTATAAATATGTATAAATATCCGACGACATCACATAAGTACATTTATCTGACTCCGAAGTAAGTAGCTTAAGCACTTGTGTTACGGATATCAGAATCAACAGTGGTATTACAAATATATACCTACTTAAATATTAGATATTGACACCCAGATCTATTAATATAATACGGTGCTTTCTATTATACCGACCAAAAAATTTTTAAATCTTCTTATTACTAAGTATATTAACCGACACGTCCTGGTTCTGGGCTGTATCTGAGGTTTTTGCGCTTCCTCTCTTGATTAACAATTAAACTGTACTCGAAGGTCACCTCGTCGAAGTCAAAGTTCGACAGTCGGAAATGACCAAGCTTATCGGATTCGGCAGCAATCGAAAGATTCGCAGTACCACCGTGATTCATTTCCATTCGCATTCCGATAACGAAACACAGACGTGGATGGGTATTTCTAAGTAACATTTTGAATCCGTATTCAAATTTGTCTCAGGAGGCAGGAGCACTCAAAAGTACTAATAATGTTCCTCGCCTAGCATGGCGTAAAAGGCGACTATAATATAATATAATTGGTAATATAATATAATATAATTGGTGTTGGGCTAGTGATGTAAATAATAGATAAATAAGAAATTCTCCAGACTGACACATCAATAGGCAAGACTAAAAAATTCTGTTTAGTCCGTCAGTTATATTATAAAAAATATTGAACACGTACTTTTTTCATTTATTTGTCAAACAAACATTGAAAAAGTTACAATCCATTTAAATAACGTGACGTCACACTTCGTAAAATTTTAACTAAATAGTGACGTCGGACTTTGGACTTTTGGACTCTCCTACCACTTAGGGGATTGCAGGCGTGAAACTATGTATGTATGTACGATTACAAGTACTAGTTGATAAAAAAATATTAATTAATTTATCGACTTATTCAAATACAAAGAATATTCAAATATAATACAGAGTCGTTTTTAACGTAAAACAGGAGATCTTTTTGTAGACCTTCTTTTTATTCTAATTACATCGAAATATTTTTTACCAATTAATTTATGAATAAAAGCTTAATGCTTACGCGATGACTGAACCTTTCTGATATAGAACTACTCCATTCAATTATCTCTCAGTTGTTAGCTGACATACAAATAATTGGTATTTAGTAATTCCTCGTAGGTCAGCTTTTGGTAATAAGGCGAATTATTAAAAAGGAGTTATTAAAATTAATTGTCCGATAGAGGGTAGTTTACCAGTCGGTTTTCACAATCGATCTCGTAAATAACGTTATATATCTATTATTATAATATTATACGTAACGAACTTTCGTATACAAAATGTATGCCCTATGTTTTCGGTGTTGTGACGTAATTCAGATAAATTTGTCAACTTAATTATTTAAAAATTCGCTTTTGGGTTAAGCATCGAGAGTCAAGCGACTTGTTGCGTGGACTATCGATTTGGATCCGATGACATTTTGAATCTATTACGGGAAGATTTGTATCCATAGAATTTCTCAAAACAAAAAACTCATATACTAAGTTTTATACCAATGGGATAGTTTTATACTGTTTTGAATAATGGCCGTAAAACGATTTAGCTGTCTGGCTATGACCATTAATTAAACAAAATTAATTTAAAACATACAAATAGCTAACACTACCAAATGTAAATTGGCAGCTTACTTGGTATGCCTCACGCCGCATGGTAAAATAGCATGGTAGCTATTAACTATAATTGTTATAGTACCGGCATCTATCTATCATCTAAATGCAGCTGTCACGTGACTATTCTATTGTCCCATGGGCATAACAGCCTACACAGCATACTAGATTAGTTACCGGAGAATGTTAGCTCTATTTGGTCAAATATTTTGCTAGATTACGTGTACATAACAAAATATGTATTTATCATATCATAGAAAAAGGCATGTCAGAGACACTATAAAGTTAGATTATGGCAAATTTATTTTGTTACATACATAACATAACACCACGCCCATAATCCCCGAAGGGGTAGGCAGAGTCAAAAGGGGCAGTATGCCCCTTCAACCACATTCAGCCAAAAATAAAGCCAGGCTGGGTTAGATGGAAAACACCTACACAATCACACACCGAAAACCCGATATACCATTAGTGTCCTTTTACGACATGCTAGGCAAGAACCACGAAGAAGTTGGCATATTCTTTTTAAGTCCCAGACCAACACATGACAGGGGGCTGGGTTGGATGGAAAGCTGTGAAAAAGGAGTGACAAGTGGCTAGCTCGTCGCCTACCCAGACACATATCCAAGATTTATTTTGTTAAAGTACAATATTGTTTTATTTTCTATAGTAATTAAGTTATTTTAAAATATTTACAATGTATGTCAGGTGTAACTTGTGAGACTAAAAATACTCTAAAAGAAAAATTACAAATGAATGGGAATAAAAGCACTCATAAATCATTTGTTAACTAATAGCAAAATATATAAGCTTGCACTGTTTTATATTTCTATGTAAGTATTGTATATCGTAACGTATTTTAACATCAATGAATACCATACAATACTCTCCACCCATTATATAACAAAAAAATTCCACACGTCACTATTGCATTCTAAGTATCAGGCCATCAGAAAATTCAAGAGTAAAAATTACTGTAAAATGTGGGAGATTTTTGAACAAAATATTATTCTTATCATAGGAGCCTTATCAAGCTACTATGTAGTTTTAGCTCGCAAGATCATAGTCACTAGATTGGCCACGTTTGTCGCTTAAATGAAAACTTAAAGACACTACAATAAAATATTTTACCCGATCAATAATGACTATTGTGAACTAGTGAATTAACCTTTCACTCACATACACGCGAAATTCGCACACAACACAACACTGCAACTGTGACCGAGGTACCAGGCGCCCAGAAATATCTGGAGCACAAGTATCGCGAAGCGCAGTCGCCACACGACTGCTTGTCCCGTCTCCTGGTCCCGACTGTCCCCAGTCGGGACGCGTCGAATGAACTTTGACACGGGATATTAGCTCCATTAGCCGACAGAGAAAGTTGGCGGTTTCGTCAATTGTTGCGTTGCATTACATGAGCAATTGTCGTTTGAATTAATATCAGTAAATGTATGTAGGTAATTTATTAATTACAGCTGTGGCGACTAAATTAGTGTGGTCCAGATGAATGGCTCGCTAGAGAAGGTTCGCACTAGCTAATCAAAGTTATTGCAGTTAAGTTAGTTAGAATGCTTAAATAACTTTAATGTAAAAAGTAAGGGTTTTATTTAAGCTTTTGTTTTACAGAAATTGAAAAGAAAAGATCTTACTGGCCTAATTTGGCAATCATTGCAACTATATTACAATTTATTTAATTTATCAGTGTGTACTCGATAAATTTCTATAACATTACTTATTAAAGTCTAAGGAAAATTAACAATAAATTTATCTTAAGTAGGTAGATTTGAAAATAAGAAAAACTATATCTCCCAACTGCTATAGCTATCTATAAACATTACCTCAATGATTCTTCCCCGTTATTTAAATTACCTTCATACAATCATAGTCAATAAATGAGTAATTTAATTATACTGAGTGCCGAACTGCGAGCATAAAGGCCCACCCCTTTTTTTGTAAAAACAATCTTCAAACCTAACATCACAATTGTGTAACAAATATAGGGGCCATTTCCAACCCCAAACACTCAGTAGACGACAGCAAACGTACAGGGGCTGCATCTTAAGAAACTAGTCAAACCTCTATTCGCAACTAAAAGTACCAGGCAAGCAGAACTACCGAAGAGATGGCTTGGACGCGACGTGCGTTCAATAAAGGCGGCGACACATTGGCGTGCAAGGGAGGGATGTTGCAAACTACGGGGTGGCGGCAGGGGGCGAGCGTGAGAAGACGTGAGCATTAAAACTTTGTGTTTACAAAATAAGTTTTGATGACATAGTTATGGTAATGCAAGCGAATGGCTGAGATGTAAGTTGCTGCGATAAGAGTGTTTTGTGAGTAAATATTGTTGTTTGAAGATTTAATCGCCGACATCTTTGTTTTTAAGATCTATTTGGGATCTTATTATTGGCTATTGTCAGTAGTTAATTTCTATTATGTACACCTTTCCATTACGTTACTTTAAAAAAAAATAGTACACAACCTTGTGATTTGGAAATCTATCTTATACATTTTAATTATTGAGATTCTTACTATTTATCAGCTGTCAAAAAAAAGTACTTAAGTAGTCTTGGCCATACAAATGATTTAATTTTTTCAACGACATATCCTTAAAATTAACTACCTCAATTAGTTTTGCGGGCAGCACAACATCAGTATTTTAATAATAAAATCATACTGACGGTGTAAGCCATCTTTAAAATAATGCGAGCTATGAGGATTTACAAGAGTGATTGGTGATTTCTTTTAATATTTTAGATTTATTGTGATCATTTACTAATCCATGTATTCAACAATTAAATACAGTAAACATTATAATAATAATAAAACTGCATGGATTATTTTATTGAAAATATTATACTTAACAATAATGGTGATTATCGCATTAGTATTTTAAAAGGTCAGCAATATGTTTATTTACAGTTACAACCATAAAGCAAAAAATAACAGATCACAACTATCAGAAACTATTTACAACTACTAGGAAAACTAAACTATAACACAACTAAAAGTACCAGGCTCCCATAGCTGCGGAGGAGGTTACGCGTCTTACTATGAGCTTGGAAGGCGCCCCACCCTTGCCGACCCTTGTAAGGCTGGCGCCACACTGTCCAACACGTGTGAGGGAAACAGAATATCGAATAATACCTACCAGAGCACATGCACCGTGAAGGAACTTTAATATCCACGTGTGAGGACAATGAATGGGATAATGTATTCAAATGAAATTGTTTGAGAATTATTAATTTTAAAGACGGATTGTGATGTTGAAATAATAACGAATATGAAATCTCAAAAGTTAAATTAATTTAATTGTTAAATGTCATGCACCTTTGAATGATAATTTAAATCAAAGATTGTCAATGAAAAATACTAAATCTCAAGTGGTAATTTTATGATACACTCGTAAATAAATTATGTACTTGGATATCGTAATAATTGGTTTGTCTGAAGGAAGCATAAAAAATGTGAATGTATTCGATAGTAAGGTGGCGATCAACATAATATTTGGATAATGAAGAATCGTGTAAAATTCTGAGTAACGCGAAACGGCGTAAGAATGAAATTGGCGAATTCAATAAATTTCAATACAATTTACATTGCCGCTGAATAAATTATATAATTTACCTATTTAGATTTTTTGAAAGGATTTCATAAAGATGTGAACCGTCATTCCTGTATATAAGATGCCTTTTCTCATACACTAAGCCACCGCTCTTCTAAAAAAGTTATTCGAGGGAGATATAATGTAGGGTGAGTCTGTTTGCTCCAGTGTGTGTGAAACGTAGCACACGAAACGCTTGCCTATGGGGTGTGCTCCTAAATTCAATCTCCATGTTGACTTAAAATCCAATATTGTTACAGCGTGGGTCCGCCGATAAGACCATAACGAGGGGCAATAGAAAACTCGCTGACGAAGTATTATCGCGTGGGTGGCAGAATGGGTTACAGAGAAACAATCGTTTTAAATTGTTTGGAAATAGCTTTTTCGCGGTTTCGCTTGAGTTAAAGTTAGATCAGATCGACTAAAATTTTGTTTTTGTGCAAGTATGGGCTGCATTGTATCTCGATTAATCGTCAGACACCAGACACCTTATTCATATTTAGTCAAAGTTAAGTATTGTATCTTATTGAATCATTAGGCACCTTGACGCCTGCAATTCCCGAAGGAGTAGACTGTGTCCAAGAAGCGAAACGATCGTTAAACTACATTCAAATCAAATCAAATCAAATCAAAATCATTTATTGCTTTAATGTTGTACAATATAGGTCTTTGGTAAAGTAATAGATAGTTTCAAACATGAGCCCTGCAAGGGCACTGCTAAATCTTAATACCTAAAAGACAATTTTACAAAATTATCATTATTAATTTTTAATTTACAAATGCTTGTCTTATAAAAACTCTGACAGTGAATAGAAGCCGTTTGTCATTAAGTATTCTGTTTGCCGTTTGTTATCATTCAGCGAAAATAAAATTCGAATTGAGTTGGGTTCGTTGAAATATTGTAGTGACAAGTTACTCGATCGTCGCCTACATTCTTACTGAATTATTTTGAGTCCAAAACCAACATGAGACTAATATTTTAAATCATGAATTATAAGGAATAGGATTATTATGCATCCTTTGTTGGTCTGAATCCAAATTGAATTCAATTCACGTAAGTGTTTTACGAAACATGCTTTCAACTGTAAATGAAATTACATTTGTGTAAGACGGTAACGGACTTTCAAAATTTTATATATTGCATAAAATATTACTTACTGAACATCTCATCATCAATTAAAATCTTCCTATTCCTAACCTAGTTGGGATCTGCTTAGGCTATAATAGATATGACAAATCTTAATTACAATGAAGCTCAGAGTGCTTCGTAATTTAAGACCAATCGAATCCATAGTTGTTTGAATATGCAATTTTCCCTCAACTTCGCGTTCAAAATTCAAAATGTTTACTTACAAAAATAAAACAAAATCAACAAGTTTTTAAATTCTTACATTGTAGGACTTTCTTAAAAATTTTTTATAAATATCCGACGACATCACATACATTGATCTGACTCCGAAGTAAGTAGCTTAAGCACTTGTGCTACGGATATCAGAAACAACAGTGGTATTACAAATATATACTTAATTATTGGACATTAACACCCAGACACAGAACAAACACAAGTATTCATCACACGAATGTTTGTCCTGGATGGGGATCGAACCCACAACTCTTGGCGCATGGGGCAGGGTCGCTACCGAATGCGCCATCGAGCTTGTCAACATTTAAAATTTCTTACATTGTAAGATGACTTAGGAAATTTAGTTTTGTATTGATCAAACGTATACCTGCGTATGACGTCAGCACAAATACCAGGAGAACATAAACGCGTGACAATGTATTCGGAGTTCACCTGCGGCGTTGAGCCGAGTCAGTCCACGGGACAGCGGTCTCGGTACCAGGGCAGCAGAGGAGGCAACAAGTGGTCGCCATGCGAGTAGTAGAGCACTATTGCGCGTGTGTGTGTTGCAAATACTGTACGGTTTGCGGTTTCACACATGCGCATGTTTCCTTTATGTTTTGTATTCGCAAACTATTGCATGAAATCGAATGGCTACTTGCATGTTCGTAATATTATTTTTTTCTTTTATTGTTTACTAACAGCGCCCCGTAGTTTCACCCGTAAAAATACGAAGATAAAAATAGCCTATATGTTACTTGCTGATAAAGTAGCTTTCCATTGGTAAAATAATTATTCAAATCGGTCCAGTAGTTTAGGAGCCTATTCGATACAAACATACAAATATTCCTCTTTATAATATTAGTATAAATAGGTTGTTAGCGTAGCAGAAGCTCTCTAAAAATAAAAATAATAAACTATTGACTTGATTGACTGGCTCGTTGGTCGAATGGTTAGAGACCCTGGCCACGAAACCAAGCGTCGCGGGTTCGAATCCCGCTAGGGGCAAATGTTTCGTGTGATGAACATGGACATTTGTACTCGAGTCATGGATGTTTATAAACGTATTTAAGTATGTCTATCCGTTCACCTAGTATCCATAGCACAAGCATAGGCTTAGTTTGGAACTAGGGAATTGTTGTGTCAGTCTGGAGAATTTATTTATTTATATTTATTTATTTTTCACTAATTAATTAGGAATAGTTTTTTATTACACATATTATGATCATAATCCTAAACACTTAGCGCCTTATAACGTTGAAGCAAATATTATTTAAATTGGTAAACAAAACATATATATTTGTTGTAGATGTCTATAATTATTTGAATATAGTATTGTAGAATAAAATATATCTGAAAATCTTCTGATTTTATATAAAAAATGGCCAAATAAGATGGATGCATTGTGTGAAAGATAGCTTGATGACGGCTGACCGGGACGTATGGAAGAGGAAGACATGCTGCGCCGACCCCAGATGAACTGGGAGAAGGGCAAGAGGATGATGATGTTATATAAAAGTTGTAAATTCCAGAGTTCTTTCCTGGTAAACAGAATAATTTTTTTTTGGCTGAATGTGTCTAATGGGGCTTGCTGCCCCTTTGACTGCCTGCGGGTATTATGGGTGTGATGTTATGTTTGTACGAGTATGTACCAGACTGACATTAATATAGACACCGTATCGTGTGTTCAGCGGGATGTAGCATATTTTCCAGGATAAATAGTATCTGATATTTATCCTGGAAAATATGCAACATCCCGCTGAACACACAACAGTATCAGATACTATTTATCCTGGAAAATATGCAACATCCCGCTGAACACACAACAGTATCAGATACTATTTATCCTGGAAAATATGCAACATCCCGCTGAACACACAACAGTATCAGATACTATTTATCCTGGAAAATATGCAACATCCCGCTGTACACACAACAGTATCAGATACTATTTATCCTGGAAAATATGCAACATCCCGCTGAAGACACGATACGGTGTCTATATTAATGTCTATAAAGCAGTTATAACCTTTTAGCCGCCATTTAATTTCGTACACTTGAAGTTATCTTTAAAAGTTTTCAAATCTAAAAGGAAAATATGTGTTTATTTTAAAGAATATTGACCAATGTCGAAATAAACCATTTCATGTGAAAGTTTAAAAGAAAACCTTTCTTTTGGTGTATGACACTAATTACTCCATATTTTTATTAAGCAGTAGCATCCGTTTGAAAATTTTGCCGCTTATTTCCTCAATATCTCAAAAGTAGTTTTTGTATTTAGCGGCCTTTAAGCTTATAGACGGCAGAATTCAGCCCTTATTTAGCGTTTTAGTGTACAAAATTTATCATCGTATCATATCGGTTAAACGGTATATCTGAAAACAGACTGTACATTTTCTCCACGGGTTTTCTCGTATTTATTTATTAGAATAATAATAGTTTTTAATAATCCATGATCCAAAAATTGTCTGGTTCCCCTATCTTAGGGTTACGAAGGTCAGATCGGCAGTCGCTCCAATGTAATTACCAGACTGGCTAAATCCTGGATCATGGTCTAAGCGGAACCCGTCTAAGCACGGGACATAACGCTAGGAAGATGATGAATAGTTTTTAATAATAAAATAAAATTACATTATTTTGTCTCATCGGACATAGTACCAGGGCATTAAAAGTCAGTATTAGTAATTGACTCTACAATATAGCGCTAATAGTAGTGTAGAGTTGAGCCTGATTCATACAAATGAACATACAAATTTCCTTTTTAAACTTAACTTACATATGATAATATAATTTGTCATACGTAATTTAATTCGTTTATATAGTTTAACTTAACTTATAGGATATATCCTAAATTAAATTACGTATGACAAATTTCGCTTGAAGTATCTCAGGCTGAATTATATTTTATACTCGCTAGTGTATGTTCGCTAAACCTTGTTAAGTTAAACAATTATCATGATACACTTTTTCTAAACTACTTACTTGTCCAAGTTCTTTTCGCTTGTGAGGCCCGTGTCCTTATCGTTGAGCTACGAGTAAGTCAATGATAACGACAAATTAATAAAACAAGAGAGGGCTCTTGGTTTATTAATATTTGGTAGAGTTTATACTAATATTCCTTATCTCGTAATGAAATAAAAGAAAAACCATTTAGTTATATTGTATGGACATTGGACAATCCGTTAAAAATCTTTCCATAGTTTTAAAAATACCGCTATCGAGAATACACATGTTTAGGTAGAGAAGTAGTGGAGTTCCTACTAGTTTCTTGCAAGCAATATCGTATAATATTGTGTGTCATGCTAAACTTTGTACTAGGATTGCAGGAAAAGTATGCAGGTATATCTAAGGGTGACTCATTGTAGAGTCACTACATCTACAATACACAAACACAGTGCTATGAAAATTACACGTACACTACTAAACATAATAAAGGACATTTTGCGTACATGTAGAGATCTGATCCACATGCTACGGTGACTAACGTACAAACGTCGTTTTTGTATGTAATCAGACGTGTACTAGGATAGCAGAAATTAATAAGAGTAAGTAAAGGTTATATTATGTTGTAATATATGTAGAGCACAAAAATTCTGATAGATTTCCACAACGAATAAATTAATTGTGTGTAGTTCAGGAGTGAGTAGTTTCAATACACACTACTGTGGGTGAATGTAGAGCTAGATTTAATAAACCCCGAACACAGTGTAGCAAAATATTGTCTATTATACCAGGCTTACTACTAAGACAGCATAAGGTAGTAGGTGTAACGTAGACGCTATAACATACATGTAGAGAGCGCCTGTAGTGCGTAGAGCGCAACAAATGTAGCAAATTCTTGTGTTTACCAACAGTCTGAGTACTAGGACAGCAGGACCGGCTAGTAGTTCTGTCGCCGACGCGACGGCGCGTGTAGAGCGCGGTAGAGCTCCTGTTTGCTCTCACACTAATAAACACTATCGGAGGGGCGGGAGAAGCTTATTTAATGTTGTAGGGCCACGAAATGTTGAATTGGTTGTTATTTGAAATGCTAGAATTTCTCGTTTGAAATAAAAGTAAGAAAATAAAAAGTCTTCCTAATATACACATTTCGTACTATTATAATGCCACGAATAGGTAACTTAATTGAATAATTTAATTGACTGAACATATTCAGGTCAGTCGAACAGAGTCAACAATTTATGTTTGTTTACAATGTCAAGGAAATATTATCTACCTTTGTAGTCTATCACAGAAGATTTAAAATATCTTGTATTTTGCTGTCAAATTTAATCCTCGTAACCGTGAAGTGAATTAAAAAATAATAAAGCCTATTTAACAAACAAACTAAACTTCACGTCACTTCCCTAGCGAAGTAGGCAGAAGTACACGCGCTGCATTACCGAGGAGTGCGGGTTCAAACTCCGGCACGTATCTCTGGATTTTTAAATCTATGTACGTATTTATACTACTAGCTCAGCGATGAGGGAAAACATTGTGATGAAGCCTCCAAATTCAAACTAATTTGAATTTAGAGGCTTCATCACAACTGTAAAGGTGATCCAAAAATGTCTGGTTCCCCTATCTTAGGGTTACGAAGGTCAGATCGGCAGTCGCTTCAATGTAATTACCGGACTCGCTAAATCATGGATCATGGTCTAAGTGGACTTCATCTAAGCACGAGACATAACGCTAGGAAGATTATGACTGATTGTACAGGCCACCACTCTCTCAGTTAAAAAAAACTGCATACTATTACAAACCTGAAACTCTGTGGCTCCACCTAATGATAGAGACGGCCAACATTAACTGTGGTTTATTTTGGCGGGAGCCGCGCTCATAGGGCCGCTCTACAAGGGATCCGTTTAATAATATTTTCATAGTAAACATTTGTCCGTCTCTATGGGTAATTAAAAAATAATAATGAATTGTTTGCTGACATTTGATCTTAATTAAAATAATGCTGTAGGGTCGTGTTGTACCTGAATAAGGGACGCAAATGTAATTTGAAAAATATATGTTTTCTCATTTAAACACGTTCTTTATTGTCATAATTTGTTTAAAATCCACATCCACAGCATTCCCTAATGTGGATATCCAATCGATATCCACATTAGGGAATGCTTTCTATTATGACTGAAATCCTAGAATGGGTAGATAGTACAAAAAGCAGCAAGTTTCTTGAAGCAAGTGTTTGCGAAGAACGATTAATTTGAGTTATCAGATGGGATATTGTGGCAAATCGATGACAATTGAACAGCTCGTCACAAATCCAACATTAACTACATAATGAGTTGCATTTTCAACCGACTTCAAAAAAAGGTGGAGGTTCTCAATTCGACCGTATATATATGTTTTTTTTAAATGTGTATTCGCGCATAACTTCGTCGTTTATGAACCGTTTTCGATGATTATTTTTTTGTTAGAAAGAAGATAACCTAAGGGTGGTTCCATGATACGGAACCCAGGATCTGGTGATGGCATCCCTGTGAAATCGATAGGAAACTTCAAAAATCGTAGGGGCGACTAGTGAGTTTGTAATTTTTTTCATTAAGTATTTTTACCACTGACTTCAAATTTATAAGTATTAAAATACGTATTACTTTGGCCTAATTAAATTTATTTTAGGTTCGTTTTTGAAGTCGGTTTTTTTTTGTTAAAAATTATTTTATACGACATGCTAGGCAGATAACATAGTTGGTCAGTAACTAGTTCACCAATCTATTTCCCCCCCAAGTTCCGGATAAACGAGTCAAATTAGTCATAACGCTGACTGGTCAATTCGCGGACAATGAGCCCGCATCGCTCAGTTAAACTTTACGAGATCAATATCAATCAAGTTTACGGCATTTGGCCCTTTGTAGTATGTGTATTTGATTGTAAAGGGTTCTGTAATAAAGGGACCGTGCAAGTCATAATAGTCTTTTCAACGTTTTGGTAAATAGCTGGGAACGATATTTAGTCAATACATTTCCACTGCACTAATTATAATAATAGTTGTGAAGTAATAAAAAACGATTAGACCCTGGCTAATAAAAAAATATATAATGTCGTCACTGTACATACATACATAACATCACGCATAAAGTCCCCGTAGGCAGAGTCAAAGGGGCCGCATGCCCCTTCAACCAGATTTAGCCAAATATAAAGCTGGGCCGGGTTAGGTGGGAAATTGTGAAAAAACAGTGACAAGCGGCTAACCTGTCGCCTACACAATCACACACCCAAAACCCGATATACCAATAGTCGCCTTTTACGACATGCTAGGCAAGAACCACAGTTGGCACATTTTTTTATTTTGTCCCAAATCAAAATGGGTCAAGTCCCAGACCAACATGGAACTGTAAATAATAAATAAATATGAGACTACAACACATATATTGATCTGACACCGAGGTAAGTAGCTTAAGCGCTTGTGTTACGGATACCAGGATCAATAGTGGTATCACAAATATATACATACATAAATATCGGATATTAACACCCAGACACAGAAAAACACAAGCATTCGTCATATGAATGTTTGTCCTGGGTGGGGATCGAGCCCACAACTCTTGGCGCGTGGGGCAGGGTCACTACCGAATGCGCCATCGATACACTGACATGGGAACTATTAACTCTACCAAAAACATAGAGCTTAGTGATCTATATTAGAATTAGTAACGAATAATAATAATAATTTTATTGATATGTAACAAACAACACATTATTTGTACAAAAAATTATGTTTTAAATGTAGTAATTAACTCTAAATGACAATGGTTAAAAGGAGAACTGTGCTAGGTATTCCGTTTTGTTGCATACAGAGTGCCTACTGGCAAGCAACTCAGAAATATATAGTTGCACCATTTGCGTTTAAAGACTTAAGTTACAAGGATCTAATAAAAATGTACTTACATTAATTTTTTGAATCGATTATTGAGTTATTCTACCCGTTGATTCACAATCTCAACACTAGTACAAAAACAATATCAACTAGACTCGTACTAGAACAAATTCCTCGCAGCACTGAAACACTTAACACATTATAACTGTCTACTCATATAAAACATTACTCATTCGCATAAGTTCGCTATGATTTGATTCTGCATAGCACAAACAACAATCCACCAGTTCGGTGAAGTACTAGCGTAACAAAAAAAAATTTTTTCTTGTTATCTACAATAAACTTAATATTACACATAGCTTAAAGATATTTTATAATTATCTTTTCTTCCTATTTTTCATTGAACGATGATTTATATTTTAATTATTAAGGGTTTAAGCGTTGTTCATTCGAAAGAATAATTTTTGTAAGTAAGTTGTACAAAAATTAATAAACCTTCACCTCCCGTACTAGTTAAAAAACTGTGTGACGTCGACGTAATGATTCTCATCCTGTTTTGAAGTATACGCAAAAGTTGTAGATAAAACTTGACTGGCCCGTTGGTCGAGTGGCCAGAGACCCTGGCCACAAAACTGAGGGTCGCGGGTTCGAATCCCGCTAGGGGCAAATGTTTCGTGTGATGAACATGGACATTTGCACTCGAGTCATGGATGTTTATAAACGTATTTTAGTATGTCTATCCGTTCACCTAGTATCCATAGCACAAGCTTAAGCTTAGTTTGGAACTAGGTAATTGGTGTGTCGGTCAGGAGAATTTATTAAAAAAAAAAAAAAAAAACTTATCTTAGGTATCATAGTGAGCGCTTAAAGAAATTTAACATAAAAAGTATGTATGCAATACGGTTTAGAATGAGTCATTCAAAGTTATAATATGTAAAATGTTAAATATATAGTAATACAATTTCTGTACATAATATCGTATGTATAATTTATAAATAATTTAAGGAACAAAAAGGGTTTATATATGTATGTATATACTTCCAATAAACCCATACCTGACTACATATTATATATAGATATATATTCATTGAATATATTAACTTCAATTTAGTCTTGTAGTAGTTCAATATAACTTCAGTTCTATTTACTTAAAAAGTACCCTCTATTCAGACACGGATCACATTTAGGCTTCTAGACGTAATTAGGGGGCTTGAGTTAGATACAAGCGTAGGACGAGCACTTATGTACTTCTATATCTATTGGTCTCGGTAATTTACATATAATACATAGGAGTTTTATTAAAATATATATATATATCTTTGGCAATTTATTTAATTATAATATTCATATATTTATCTTTAATAGACGTTTAGTCTGATCATAGTCCAATTCTTTTAAGTACTCCCGAAGTAACCATTCACATAAACCTTTGGTTTTATCATGTAACGTAATATTTACACTAATGCGATTATATAGGAATGGACTTAGATAATAAGAATAGCACTAAGCAAAAGAAGTTCTACAAGCAGGGACTTTGTACGCGGCATATGGTCTTCTACCCGAGTTGTGGTACCGGGGAATGGAATGTTGATATATTGCAGCTGCCTTAATAAACAATTGTCTGACCGAGAGTGCTCGAGATTCTTTGAGTAAGTCAGTTGTAGGAGAAGAAAGAAGAACCTTTAGAATTACTCTTTGAGCTCTTTCTAGTACTAATAAGGTTGTTTTAGATGCACCACCCCATGCTATAATTCCATAAGTTAATAAAGACTGACACAGGCCATAATAAAAAAAATATTGACTGATTCGTTCCTCAGATGTCAATTTTTTTTAAAAACAGGTATTAACCTGCGTAAGCGGCATTTCATGATATTTATGTGTTCCTTCCAATTCAGATTTTGGTCAATTTGTACACCCAAGTACCCAATACTAGTTGCCCCTACGAGAGTATAATAGCTGCAGCTCTTTGTGTCCAGACATGTGTGTGCCCTTAGAGTAAAATCAGATTTTAGCTGTGACGCACCAGAGATAAAAAAAGGAATATATTTAATTTTTAATAAATTAAGTGTTATCAAATTCTTGTTCAGTAGATTCATTACGTGTTTATCTCTTCCTCCGCTTCATTTTTTACACCATCCCATGATTCACCAGTGAAGAGCAGCACTGTATCATCCGCGTATGTAATTATTTTACAGTTTTTAATATTAGCGTTACATATATTATTAATATATATTAGAAAAAGTGTCGGGCCGAGCACAGATCCTTGAGGTACGCCATAGTTTATTGATAGTTTAGAGCTATGTAAATTACCAATTTTGACCGACTGAGTTCTTTTAGACAAATAATCCTTAAACAAATGCAGTGGTAGGCCACGAACACCAATTTCCTCAAGTTTGCAGCGGGACAGAAACGGTGTCAAACGCCTTTGCTAAGTCTAAGACATTTAAGCCTACAGTCCAGACTTCTGACTACATATGTTGCAAGATCACCAATCGCATCAGTAGTAGATTTCTTTCTTCGGATGCCATATTGATTTTCAGACAAAATCTTATTGGATTCGAGGTGATTTATGAGTCTAGTATTAATTACCTTCTCCAGGACTTTGGACAAAGTAGGAAGCAGCGAAATAGGACGATAGTTTGATATATCACTCTGTTTTCCCTGCTTAAATATGGAGACAATAACAGATTCCTTTAGTTGTTCAGGGAATACTCCAGATAAAATACTTCGGTTGCATATATGGGTTATAGGGGCCACCAAAAACATCAAATATTTCTTTAAAATTTTTGAGGATATCCCATCCCAACCGGTAGAGACACTATTTTTTTGTGAACTTATGGATTTAATCTAGTTCATCAGTTTCTAAAAACACAAAAGAACGCGTTGATCTGTTGTTACTCCTATAATGTCTAGTCAAGTCAGTTCTCCTTCACTTAACTTAACTCCTATAATGTCAACTAAGCAGTTTAGTATGTACCTAACTATTATTTTATCCGAATCTACCCACAACATCATAAACAACATTTTAAATTGCTCGATTTTGGCTTTGACTAGGTTTGAATACAGTTATTTAAAACAGTACATACAGAACATCACGCTCATAATCCCCGAAGGGGTAGGCAGAGTCAAAGGGGCAGCAAGCCCCCTTAAACCACATTTAGCCGAAAACAAAATTGGGCTGGGTTAGATAGAAAATTGTGACAAAGTAGTGACAAGTGGCTAGGTCTTCGCCTACACAATCACATACCCACCACATCCCCTATATAATCACCTTTTACGACATGCTAGGCAAGAAACACAGTTGGCAAGTCTCAAACCAATATGGGGCGGTTATTTAAAACAATAATTTCAATTTCAACCTTTTTTTATTAAAAGTTATCACATTACATAGTTTGTTCAAATGTCATGTTAATTCATATAATATTTACAAAATAACTACAACTAAATAGATCTCATATTCTTACATACTATAAAAATATACAAACGTACAGTTAGTTACAAAAAGTATAACCCTGAGAGTACAAAATATTTTGTTAAGTACTTGACCTATTTTTTAAACAACCAATAAAATTAATGACAAAGTAAGAGAAATAACAGTTCGAATTATATGCTTTACGATCTAAATATCACCATTATAAGTACATAATTGGAAATTATTGATTTCTACCGAAGAAACAAGCTTTCTTTATTTATAAGAGAATTACGATTGAATGTACAATTGATTAATTTACCTTCAAACTAAATGTTTTTTTTTTCAAATTCAATTTTATTTCACAACTTGACACTAAAGTTATAAATCCTCTTGCATTTTTTTAATTCTATAATATACAACAGTATAATAACATATTGAAAATACTATAACAGTGATAAGTATTAGTCTAGTATTATCGCCAGCGTAGAGCCACAACGGTAGTGACAAATGACGTCATCAGCAGAGTGACGAAGCTGGTGACGTCATAGCTCCTGTGGGCTGCGTTGTAGAACCCGCCGTATACTTGCAGACCAGCCGTTTCGATACTGTAATGAGGAAAATGTAAGTTAATTATATAAATAAAAAATATTATCTGTCATGTGTCTGAAACGCAATATAAGGGAATATATATACGAATACGAATCGTTTCGAATAGATAACATTATATTCTTAATATAGAAATTAATAATTATTTATTTCTGAGTTGGCATAAGCGGGTGACTGCTATTTTGTAAAACTGATTTAAATGTAGGTATTATTGTGGTCAAGTGTACCATATCAAATATATTTTCCACCGAGAAATTAAACATCCTTAAAATTAAAAATAAAACGAAAGTATTTCTGTGTTTGATATGTATAGCAAAATCTTGTCTTTCACTTATGTAAATGCTTAAATTTAACAAAAAAGTTTTGTTGAGGTTTTCCCGTTTTTTTTATATATATTTTATATAATTTTTTAAATTTATGAATGTAACTGTACTTGTATACTTTAACTTTACAATTTAAAGGTAGAAATTAGTAGTTGAAGTTGTACCATTTGAAATAGTTAAATTGCAATAGCCGAAGTTAGCTATTTGTAAATACCTGAATTTGCAGTAGTCTCCATCATAGCTCCAGCCCAGGTACTCTCCTGTCCTCAGGTTTTCGCTCCTCAGCCAGTCTTCCAGAGGCCTGAAGTAGTCTCTAAGAGCTTCGCCGTTTAGTCGACTCTCGCCTATCGTCTCCTGCAGGATCTGGGACCAGGGCGCCGAGGAACCGCGCTCCATGATACGTCTGGGGAGAAAACGTGCAAAGTAAGATTTAAACGACACTTTACTAGCAGATTCACCTTGTAAACAGATTATGGAAGGAATACATTATTGAAAATTGAGCATAGTTCTGAATAGTTGGGATTTGTCATCATACTAATATTATAAAGAAGAAAGATTTGTATTTTTGTGTGTGTGTGTGTATGTTTGTAATGAATAAACTCCAAACCTACTGTGCCCATTTAAAAAAAATCTTTCACCATTGGAAAGCTACATTATCCGGAAGTAACATAGGCGGGTGAAACCGCGGGGCGCTGCTAGTAGTTAATAAATAAAGTGTAATTTGTATTTTCTAGCTCCTATTGGACAGATCCGTTGGTGCAATGGTTCAGACTTCGCGTTGCACGCATGGGGGTTCGAATCCCGTACCACATTCCCGGACAAAATGTTGTTGATAAAACCGGTATTTATTCGGGTCTTGACGGCTTAAGGAAATTTATGTCATTTGTTTATTGTACCCAATAAAAAGAATACGATACCAAAAAAAATCATCTGTTTGATCTGACTAATCTCTGAAATATTACCAATTTTAATCGGACTCCCTTTGCTACTTAAGTAAATACCTAGTATTATTATAAGTAGTGTCGTACGCTTTTATTTTGAAAAACTAATCAGGGCACTGTGAAGAGACAATTTTTTTGTTAAATAACAAAACAGGCAACAATTATTTTCAAATCATATGTACAATGAACCGCAAAAATGACCGACTGACAATAACAACACGATCAAAACGCATTATTAGCCTTCGCTCAAATCGGAATTATGCGCACTCCATGACTGCCACTTGCGTGTGTATCGCCCTGTCGCTAGCAAACACTCCAGTGTTTGCTTCATTAAACTGCTTAATTTGCGGTTTGGAGCAAATTTTACGAGTACACCGGCCAGCCGGTTAGCAAACAATGTTAGTAACACTATACATTTCGCTTCTAACCCTCCTTGACATACTAAGAACTACGGATTATAACAAGTAGGTATGTATAAGATGTAATTGTAATGTTTCTCGAGGAGTAATAGGCTTCTGACGGACACGATTGCGTACTTCGGTGTAGGGTTGAGGCTTCAAGGTTGCAAGTTCGATTCTTTGTTGGTTAAATTAAGAAAAATAATCTAATTCATCAATGATTGCGTAGGCGACGAGCTAGCCACTTGTCACTATTTTTTCACAATTTTCTAACTAAACCAGCCGCTTGTCTCATGTTGGTATGGGACTTAAAAAAAATGTACCAACTGTGGTTCTTGCCTAGCATGTTGTAAAAGGTGACTAATGGTATATCAGGTTTTGGGTATGTAATTGTGTAGGCGATAACTTACCACAACTTTTTCACAATTTTCCATCTAACCCAGCCCAGTTTTATTTTTGGCTGAATGTGGTTAAAAGTGCTACTCTTTCGGGGATTATGGGCGTGATGTTATGTGATGTACTTATGTGTTGCGTGTAATCTAAATAAAAAATTTCGGGTTTAGCTCATATTATGCTCAAACTCATCCTAACTAGCTTAAGTAGGAATTAAGATAGACGCCATATACTCGTAGTTTTAATTAAATAGTGAAGATCCAATAAAGAATTGTGAAACAGAAGTGCATTGTCTGATGTGTAAGTCAATAAAGATAATTTTATTTTGAAATTAACTTGATCAGTAATTGAACTCAGACCTTTCACATGATTCACATAAAATCTTTCTGTGACACCGTATTTTACACAAGCGAAGTCACAGGCAAATGCTTAGTATCCCATAATGAGTTTTAATAACATTATCCAACACCTCATTCGAAACCCAATCTGCATTGAGCCGCGCGCCGCGTGTAGTATCGCTGGATCCAGGCCGTGGTGCCGGAACTGTGCGCCGGCGCATAATCATAGTTCGGGAGGGATTACTTAACGAATCGATAGTAGTGGTGAGAATTTTAATCGGTAATGAGAGAGAGTAAATGGAGAAAGACGTGTGGGGGCAAGGTACTGATTTGTACTTACAACTAGATATTGATTAAAATAAAATATTTAATAAAAAATTAGGATGTAGAAGCCGCGGAAGGCCCAGGCACGGATTGGTCGTGTGTTAACAGAAAGTGATTTTATTGGTCACAAAAACAGTAGATTTTGTATGAAAAGGATCATGAATGTTGAACAAGCAAGTAAGATGTATAAGGATCGTGCCATATGGCGTTCGGTTCTCTCTGCCTACCCCGCTAGGGAAGTGACGTGAAGTTTAGTTAGTTAGTTTTTTAATTATCTGTTATAGAGACTATATTGATGCCTATAAGATGATGGTTGCAGGAACTATAAGCATACTGCTACTTTAGTAAATGTATTTATCCTGCTATTTGATATCGATACTGTTTCCCCTATGCAAGGATTATAATAATGTCCTCCTAACCAAAATCGGTCACGGCGGCCAATCTCAACGAGAATTAGCCATTTGCGCAGGAGATATTATAGTGCACAAGTGTGCGCGCAAACACATGTGCATCTCTGTTCCTTCACTCTCATAGTCCTGTGAGACGGCAATTCTGCATGACCGGTGAAGGGTTAGGTGCAGGACCAACGGCAAACGTGCTTTCCAAGGCACGGGAGTGATTAAACCGCCATCTTCCTGACTCCGGACTGTTACTGAGTAATTTTAATATTAAAATAACCAACCACAAATTCTTGGCCCGGTCTGGGATTTAAACCCGGGACCTCTTGGTCCTTAGGCGGCGCATGCTACCACTACACCAACGAGGCAGTCAAAGGGATTACTAAGATCAGAAGACCTGGGTACCCAATAAAAACGGGATATTCCACTAGGAAGATGATCAGCGCATTCTTGTAAATCACAAATGGAACATTTTATCGGTAGTCTACTTTCCAAATCGGTAAAACCGCAGTCCGAGTTGCGCTAGCACTGACCAGTACTTTACATAAGACCTAGGTCCCAGACTTAGGCATTGTCTTACGGTAGTATCGGAGGCATTTTATGTAACTAGCCCCATTTTTAGTCACGACAAAGTAGACTCGTTTGTCTCCGACATATTGATAAAACGGACAGTTTCATCGATGGGGAAACATTCTGTAATTGATTTTACTTAAAAGCATTCATTAATCCAACAATTATTGGTGCAATTGTTTAAATCTGCAAATGCAACGGGCATGAGTATGATACCTACACCAGGACAAATATATAATATTGCAAATGACTTTTATGAATACTATATTTAAAAACGGCTTACCAAAAACACATACAGTCTAGGTAATAGGTATATACAGACATACATAACATCACGCCCATAATACCCGAAGCAGAGTCAAACGGGCAGCTGGCTCCTTCAACCACATTCAGCCAAAAATAAAATAATGCCAGATAGTGAGAATTAAATGAGCTTTAGTGAACCTGTGACTAATATAAAAAGACTAAATACCCTAAATTAAAGAAAACCTATGTAGGTATTAATATGGAATATTTGTAATACCACTGTCACAACCCTACTTAGCTCGGAGTTAGAGCAATCAATGTGATGTTGTGGGATATTTATTTATTTATTAAGTTTCTAACTTAACATCCACCCAACATAATTTGAAGTGGTAAGTTAAAAAGTTTATCTAGAAGCATGATATTAATGGATAACCTAAGTCCTCATATTTCCTAAATCTTAATTTAATTCAAACTCCTTAATAAAATGAATCATATTGGCCCATAGCCATAGTTAACGGTTATTCATTTGTGGAGCGTTTAAAATGTTTATTGGTATTAATGCCGTAATAATTCTGATTGCTTCAGACGACCTAACTCGCCGGTCCTCTTGATAAAATGACATAATCGCGGGTTTCATCACTTGAACGAATGCTTAGTAGTCCAGTGGTGCTCAAACTGTAGATGCATGGAGCGGCGTTTTGATAAAGGCACTTTTGAGGTTAGTCTAGGAATTTAATAAGTTTGCTAATAAATATAATAGTTATCTTCAAAATTTGGATAATAGTAATTACAATGTATTGAATGGATGAATTTCATTCAACACTATGCAGGGTTAAAACAAAGTCTTAGATCCTTATATTCTGCAATGCCAGTAGACAAATCGCGTAGTACGTATGTTGTAATATTCTCGACATATCTATACTTATAATAAATCTGTAGAGAGGTCAATTCTGTGCATGAAATATATTTTCAAAATAACTATCAGGGGGTGATTAGTGATCGATACTGATGCCAAAAATGCAATCAGTAAAATTTTTGTCTGTCTGTCTGTATGTTCCTTATAGAAACAAAAACTACTCGACGGATTTTAACGAAACTTGTAACAATTATTCTTCATACTCCTGGGCAGGTTATAGTATACTTTTCATTACGCTACAATCAATAGGAGCAGAGTAGTAAAGGGAAATGTTGGGAAAACGGGAGAAGTTACTCCATTTTTTAAGCTTCCGTCGCGTGTGCAGCCTTAATGGTTAAAGTTACTTAGAAATCATGTATGACGAAAATAGTCTTTATAATATTAACCATAAACGCGGGTGACACCGCTGGCACAGCTAGTAATATAATAATACAAGCCAAATTGTCTCTATTTTATTTACATTCGTATTGAAATAAATTTGACATTTAATTTCGTACCATGTATTTCTTAGACCTTAAAGAAAATTTTACATTTTGTAAGATCCAACCTTAATTGCATCAAAGAAGATACTCACGTGCCAACAATAAGATTTAAATACTTTATAGCAATCATGTAGCAATATTTGAACTTTATAACCGACCGTTGCAAATATTTAATTTTGAGGTAATAACTTATTTTTTACCTTCCTGATGATAGACAAAAGGGGTCATCATAACTTCAACAAGTTTGAGAAACACTGTCTAACCGTCCATAAACTAACCATTTGCTAAGTCCCAAGAGGGACAGTGGCACTAAAGATATGCATCTACTAGATTTAGATCAGTTACATAACTCAAAGGAGTTTAGGTTCTGAAGTATAGCGTTTGTGAAACAGTAGAGCCCACCTCTTAAAGAGCTTAAGTAAAATTTACGATGAAAATGTAAGTGTAACTTAAGCGAAGTTCTCGTTAAGTGTTGAAATTTATTCGGCTTAAGATTTGCACTTTTATGGGCACAATTACAATATTTGATTCGTAAAAACTCGCAAATTTTAAAATTATTGTCGTATACTGATTCGTAAAAAAAAAAAACATTTTTGGCGCGATAATCGCGCTAAAAATGATTTTTTTTTACGTGATTATAAGAATCGTGATTATAAGATTCAATCAGAAGGATCTTACATCGAGAAGATTTGCAATTGACAAATTTTAATATTCATTTTAACGTGATGTATTTCTCATTAAACATTAAACAGTTAATTATCCAAAATTGTGATGAAATAAAATTATCTAGGTGTTGATTTACAATAATGAAATTGTTGTTCAAAAATATTATTATAATAAACATTAATTCCTAGTTAGTGTACATAATTTTTTTGCTTATGTATAATTAATTGCATTTGACTGGTCCTTAATTTTATAACTAAAATTTTTATTGCTGTAATATATACTAGGTTATTTGTAGATTTTGTAGTAGTAGCAGGTAAATAATTTATTATTTTAAGGAACTAATTTAAAGATTTTTTTTTCTACTTTCCATACAAAAGTTGTTCAGCTTGGTTATTTTGTACAAAAAGTAAAAACTTTTTTTGCAATTTTTTTTAAAATACTTTCTAAATTGGTTCCTTTGAATAATAAGTTAAATAGGTAAGAGGTTTCGAATCAACTAAAACCAACCGTGTATAAACATTTATGGTCCCTGAAGACTTTATTGAGTATAATAATTTTAAACTAAATGCCGACAGTTCTGATATACAACAGACAATCTGTACGAGTTATTCCTTAAACGAAGAAATAACATTCGCAGGCGTTTGAATCAGCTATAACTTTGTGATTGTCTGTAAACAGAGCAAAGACAAGCTAGAAAGGAGTTCTAGACTTGGCTTTGAATGGTTTAAGAGTTAAAATGTGACAGGGACGGATTCAAAACTATGTAGAAAAAATATATCCAAATATAAAAAAATATAAATCTAATCTTTTAATGGTGAAAGCAATTTGAATTTGAGACCTTCTTCTGAAATATTTACACAACTAAAAAAAGATATTGAATTTTTAATTGAATTCGCGGTTGAAAATAGAGTTAAGTCCGTAAGCGCTTATATCGTTTAAAACTAAATTAAAAATAAAGCGAATTTTATATTCATACAGCGAAATTTGTGGGCTCTAACTCTTTATTTACAAAATTGATACCAATCATGAACGATCCTCAATGTCGTCTTCGCCCAACGGCCCTAAGTAACCTAGCTACGCTACTGCAACAACCAAATCGTTGTAACAACACTAGAAATTGTTACAACGACTACACGAAATCTGTCGTTCTCGACGACAACTACAAAGTCCGTGCCTGTTGTAACTCTCGGAGGAACATTTCTCGGCCGTTGTTTCACAATCGGTCCGCAGGCTTCCTATACAGATGTAATTAGGACGGCGAGCGGTCACGTTCGAGAATTAGAGCTTACTTAAGCACTGGCGGTTTATATACGGCTTTACAAGGACAGATCCATACGTCACATTATCTATAATGGCAAATGATGTGTCTGTGTCGGTTACCTTTTGGGTGTTACTTAACTTTTTTCAAGTTATCGTCTAACTCGATTCTATTTTTAGTAGAATGAGCTATGCGGAACTTATCACTATTAGAACTGCGCCTACACCGTGTGGTTTGCAAGTATGGGTTTAGGTCAAGTCAAATTATGTCAAAATAAAATTGATGAAAAATAGTAAAAAAGTACAAGACAAGAGAATAGCTCATCGCTTACATAATCACAAATACAATACCTAATAATATAATATTATAATTTATACAATACTTAATATACCATTAGTCGCCTTTTACGACACGATAGACAAGTAAGGTAGTTACACTTATTTTTGAGTTCCAGACCAACTAGGAATCTGCTTTTTATCACCTGTTGATATATAAACACCAACTTTATAAACCCTTGGTAATAATACTGACGGGACTAAACGCGATATGCATTATGTAGTACATGAGTACTTACAGCTTGACGTTTCGGCCGTGTTGCAACGACCGTAGTCACAAACGGACTATCGCGTTTAGTCCCGTCAGAATTATTTCCAGTGATAATGCAACGCGAAAGTTTAAACTCTTATAAACCCTTGTTAATATCCATGTCACTACAATATACGACGTTTAAAATAATTCTCGTCGTCCACGCATTAAGCATTTACAAGACGTCAGTGGGAAATACGCCGTGAGCATTATGTAAGCTACAATACGGCACTGGACCCGCGAATAACGTCGCTATGGGGAACGTGAGTGGTTTTAGCGGGAATATTGTCTCAAGTCAGCGTGAGCAATACGTTAAACTGATTAAGCTGATATGTCGCAAACGGGGACGCGATGCAAATGAAGTTGAATAGATATGGTACACAATACCTAAATGATAATAAACTCTTACAACAATTTCTTAGCTCCAAACGAAATATTTATGCCTGTGTTATGGATATTTGATTAAAATTAACAAACTAACTAAACTTCACGCCACTTCCCTAGCGGGGTAGGCAGAGAGAACCGATGATATTTGATTAATGATGTAATAAATAATATTAGATGTATATTCTTTAATAATCATCAATTAGTAGGATTGAATTTTCCGTTTAACCCAGCCCATTATGCCATGTTAGTCTGGGACTTAAAAATAATGTGCCAACTGTGTTTCTTGCCTAGAGTGTCGTAAAAAGCGACTGATGATATATCGAGTTTTGGGTGTGTGATTGTATAGGCGAAAAGCTAGCCACTTGTCACTACATTTTCACAATGTTCCATCTAACCCAACCCGGTTTTATTTTTGGCTGAATGTGGTTGACTCTGCCTACCCCTTCGGAGATTATGGGCGTAATGTTATATTAAATAATAAATAATAAATTCTCCAGACTGACACACCAATTCCCTAGTTCCAAACTAAGTTTATGCTTGTGCTATGGATACTAGGTGAACGAATAGACATACTTATATAAGCTTATAAACATACATGACTCGAGTACAAATGTCCATGTTCATCATACGAAACATTTGCCCCTAGCAGGATTCGAACCCGCGACCCTTGGTTTCGTGGCCAGGGTCTCTAACCACTCGACCAACGGGCCAGTCAATAAATATATAAATCTTTTAATGGTGAAAGCAATTTGAATTTGAGACCTTCTTCTGAAATATTACGCGATATGCATTATGTAGTACATGAGTACTTACAGCTTGACGTTTCGGCCGTGTTGCAACGACCGTGGTCACAAGAGTAGTCCCGTCAGTATTATGTTTAAATATTTGGTTTGGCGTTGGAGTATCATATATTAAAAGGATAACTTTATAGTTATAGAGATAGAGATTTCTTGTTATCTTCTTGTAGTCTTCTCTTTCTCTCTCTCTCTCTTTCAACTTATAGAGACTTCTTGATAACAAGAAGTCTCTATAGATTTGAAGAGATTCTATCGAATTGAGAGAAAGAGAGAGAGAGAGAACAATATATTATCATCAAAATTAATAATAGCATTACATATTGGTTACAAGGATAAGATAGTCTCTCCAAAACTAGGATAACGTTCAATAGGCATCTCCCCTAAATGTGTACAGGGGGATGTTTTAAGGCAAAAAAAAATTTAGTCCATTGTATCGCATCCCGATATCTAAAGTAGAAGTTACTTTAACACGGCGTTAACGACAGCATTAATAGAGACCCGCATCAGCACACCAATTGGCGGCTTCCTGCAGACCAGACGATGCAATTGTACTCCTCCTGGTTTATTTTCGATTCGTCTTGAAGGAAATTGGCCCTTGAACTGGTGGTATAAGGGTGGAAGTGGTCTGGACCAGTCTTCTCGGGGATCAGGTAAATTGGATGGAATTGTCAAAAATTTGCTTTTTGAATGAGTTGAGCGAGATTGGGCTGACTGCAAATTTCTGAAGTGATTTAGTGTTGTTTTTGGGCATTCCGACGAGTTTAACTGTACTCCCTCTGACATTGATATTTCATAGGAATATTTATGCTAGAATAAACGTTCCGTGTGGTAAAACTGGGAACCATTATCCAGCGTTGTGTTCCGTTCTAAGTCAGGGTCCACTATAATTGTGTTGCTAGATTTTACACGTTTGTTAGCCCTTAAAAGAACTAGACAAATTAGATTAGATTAAGTATCCAAAACAATATTTGAACATAAAACGACAAATCTCGCTTCGCAAAACATATAGATAGAGGTACATCACGGGAGTCGCAGCGACGTCACTCAATTGAAACATGGAATATTTTCAATAAATAAATAAATAAATAAATGATCACGACCACTCTGCCAAGAGTGGACGACTAAAAAGAAGAAAGTATGTACATATATCAATAAATAATAAATATCCGACAACATCACAAATATTGATCTGATTCCAAGATCTTGAGCACTTGTGTTACGGATATCAGAATCAACAGTGGTTTATTATATTACAAATATACACTTAAATATTACATATTAACACAGAACAAACACAAGCATTCATCACACGAATGTTTGTCCTCGGTGGGAATCGAACCCACAACTCTTGGCGCATGGGGCAGGGTCACCACCTAATGCGCCATCGAGCCAGTTAAATATACATGGTTATTTGAATGTGTACGTTTCCTTACAATGTTACCCTCGCCGATAAATGTGGTGTTGCCACAAATAATTCCAAGAAGTATGTTATAATAATATTAGCCTTATTGTATAAAACAGCCTGTCCAATTTGTAATGTAAGGCGATAGTTTAATTTAATTTAGTTCTACCATATCTGCGCCTGCGCGTAGGCAGCGTTTGCTAACACTGTGACGTCACGAGCTTTACTAGTTGAAATGTTAAGTTATATCATTTTGATCAGCGCAATGACTCAGTAAATTTATCAATTTCAATAAGAATTTCCATCTGAGCTTATACAGCTATCGAAGTTGATTGGAAGGCTAAATGTCATGTTCTTAATATATGTGTGGTAACTTTATGTGACATCTTAATAAAGTAGGACTTAATAATTAACCTTTAAATCAACTATAACGCGTTCAGTCGTAATTCAACGCTAAACTGAAGATGAACAGTTGAGCTAAATGGCTGATGTGACATTTTTATGTGTGTTTAAGCTAGAATATTGTGTGTAAAATATAATAATAATAATGTCCTCCTGACCGGTGTAGGTCACGGCGGCCAATCTTAACGAGGGTTAGCCAACTCAAATCCCATGTCGGGCCAAAATTTGTGGCTGGGTATTTCAATATTGAAATTACTCAGTAGCAGCACGGAGTCAGAAAGTTGGCGGTTTAATCACCCCCGTGCCTCGGAAAGCACGTTAATCCGTTAGTCCTGCGCCTGACCTCATTTCAGTCATTTCGAATCGCGTCTTACCGGACTATGAGAGTGAAAGAATAGAAAGTGCACCTGTGTTTGCGCACACACTTGTGCACTATAATATCACATGCGCAGATGGCTAATCCTCGTCGAGATTGGCCGCCGTGACAGATATCGGTTAGGAGGACATCATTATGATTATAATTATCTTTTATGATACGCTAGGTACAGATCAAAGGTAGTACATTCTTTCTGAAACCTAGATCTAGATTTGGCAATTTTTTTACTACTTTACGACCCCTAGTGAGCATATCCCACAGTTTGTTATACCAGTCATTGTTTAGACCCCAACAATAACTGAGATAAAATGCACATATTAATAACTGGAATTCCATTTGAACTTGGCTATTGCCACAATGCGTGAAGTTGACGTAACCGCAGCTTGGCAGAATACCTATTGTTCTTATTGTTTTGTTCCACATATTATCTATTATTTTAATTTTCTGTCTCAGCCTCGCCGGGTCGGTCAAGGTTCGCCTGTCGCACGATTATGGAATACGTTAGGGATCGACGTTACTGGGAGTCAGTGAGATGGTTATTAAGTTGGTTGTGATTATTTATTTAGGGTTGCCATCTCTAACATTTGGCAACCAGGACAAAACGCGTGAAACCCCCGGATTTTAGAGCCCAGGCCCCGGACATCAGTGTAATAAAATAGTTGAAAATAATGGTGAATTTATCGTGGCGTGCGGGCACAGTGCATGTGTCGTGGACAGCCCATGACTTTAAATTTTTAAACCCGGACTACAAATGAAGCCCCGCCCGGACGCTCCCCGGATGCCCTCTAAACTAGGACAAATCCGGGGAAATCCGGATGGATGGCAACCCTAATTATATTGAACGCTGGAATTGGTTTGAAATAAGCTTTTTGAATTATATTTTTAGTACAACATTTTGAGTGCCTACTCAGTTTTTGCCCACATATCCAACCGCGCGGATTTCTTTTTGTTTCCGACGCTCTAACGTGTATCCCACGGGATGGCTACTTTCTCTATTCATCATTTCTTACGGTTGAATATTTAGCGCGCTGAATTTATTAAAAATATAGGCATGAGGGAATTTTTAGTTTTGAATTTTCATATTTGTAAGGATCTATCATCATCAATTTTATCAAAATTTTATAAAAAAAATTACATGATGAAATTTTTTTCTGTGGCTAACCACGTAAGTTGCAGTTTATAGCAATTCTACTACGCGTCAAACGGGATCTGAGAAATTTATTCTAAGGTAAAAATAAATCTGTAATATTTTCTTTTTAAATGTACTAGATAGGCAGTGTTTCTTTATTTCTAACATTATATAAATTGACATATTTCAAACAACACGCCATAGTATCCCAGTGAGACAACTCCAAACTTAATATCAGCACCATTGTTGTTTCAGATAAATATCTTTTTTATGCAAAAAGCGAGCGACCGATCAGCCGCGCCGGATTCAATCGCCGCCGATCGAAAAGTAATCTCCGCGTTAATTGTAAAGCGATTGCGCAGTAATGGTGCTATATCCGTTATTTATTTTGACCTTTGATAGATATTGGCATTGCGTGTAACGGGACGAATGGCAGTGAAGAAGTTGGCGCTTGACATTGACTTAAGCTTTACGTTAGTGACTTTAAAATTCTTTCTGGGCAAAGCTAAAGCTTGCTACACCTTTATAAAAAAAAAATAAAGTCTGAATTTTCACCAAATAAAAAAAAATGGATGCATTTTCGCTAATGCCACAATTTTTTTTTTATTTACTTCTAATGATTAATATTGCTACACCGACCCCACATAACAGAATGACGAGGGATGATGATGAAATGGTAAATATTAAATTATCCAATCCCACATTCTAAACTATTTGTTAACGCTAAAGTAAAAAAAAACAAAAAAAAACATCATTATGTTAAGATAAAACACACTAAAATATTGCAAGTAACTATATTTCAAATACGTTGACAAAACATCTAGGTGATTTTTTTACGCTTCTATCTTTCTAGGGTACACTGTTAATTTATATACTGTATCTAATAAAAGGTTAGGTTATTACAATGAAATAATACAAAGTGGCCTTGATATCGGAAAATTAATATCAACCATAGGACTGATATTGATTTGAGAAAAGTACTTGAAAAAGGTTAAATTCGTGGGCCATGCTTTTCTTTGTACCAAAGTAAGGTCGATAATAAGCAATTATAAAGATCTGGTTTGGTTAACCTTTCCGATACAGTTAAAGCAATAACAGTTTCTAATAATTGACTTTGTTTCTTAGTCCCGTGTTGAGCATGGTAGCTGGATAATAGTCGTGAGATTATCACGACATATTAACGAGACTAAAGGGGTCCTTAAAAGCAAAGTATAAATTTCTGTTACTAGCTTTGTGGTAGGTAATAAAGATCGTTTCATTATGAAGGATCCTGTATTGTCTATTCAAAAATCTATGTATGTGTAACCATGTGTAACCATAATTTTGATTTGTTCTGACGATTTCAAAGTGTTTTTTAAAACCCCCAAAATCATTTCGATTTCATTTAATTACATACATACATAGCATCATGCCCATAATCTCCGAAGGGGTGGGCAAAGTGAAAGGGGCAGCTGCAGGCCCCAACCACATTCAGCCAAAAACAAAACTGAGCTGGGTTAGATGGAAAATTGTGAAAAGTAGTGACAAGTGGCTAGCTCGCTGCCTACACCAATCACATACCGAATACCCCATACCATTAGTCGCCCTTTAGGACATGCTAGGCAAGAAACACAGTTGGCACATTCTTTACATTTAATTTAAAAATTATCTAAATTTATCAGTTGCTCTGTCTAAGCCACCAAGACTTGTAGCTTAATGTAGGACTATGTAGTCTAAGCGGATCCCACGGTATTTTTATTTTAGTTTTGAATATGGCAAGTAGGGTAACAAAATTGAAAAATATTTTTTTTACATTTACATACTCTTACATAAATACGAAAAACATACGATCACACTAACTGTCCTGGAAGGGGTAAGCAGAGAGAGTCCAAGAATCAATGTCTTATTATCATTTAAAAATGTCTTGGAATTACTTGTATATGCCCTCATGATCCTTATTCGAACGGTAGCTTACGTGAGTATCCTCCCGGCCTCCGGGTTCCTGTAGATGTCGCACTTGTGCAGCGGGCGCGCCGGGTCCCCTGGAATGAACTGTCCGGTGCGCTCGCATAGCGCACGATAGATCTGGAACTGCAGGATCGTGCTCACGAAATATCTGGAGACAAGGAAAACAATAATTAATAAAGATAATTATACAAAATTTCCAGACTGTGACCAATTCCTTAGTTCAAAACTAAGTTTATAAGCTTGTGTTATTGATAGTAGGTGGACAGATAGAGCCATGACTTGAGTACTAATGTCCACATCACACGAGATATTTGCACCAAGCGGGATTCGAACTTGCGACCCTTGATTTTGTGGCCCAGGTTTCTGATTACTTAACCATGGGACCAGTAAAATTAGACAGACTAGCTAGTAGCAGCACTTAAATTTCTTAGTTCCAAATTGAAAACATAAATATTCTTTATTGGACAAAAAAAAAACACGACCTTGGCGGTATCGAAAAAATACTCTATGTATGTTTTTTCAGGTTTTCAAATAAAACAGTCTTGTTCCATGTTGGTTGAATTTTAAAAATAATGTACGAATTGTGTTCCTTGCATGCTGTAAAAGACGAAGATATTGGGTTTGTGATTGTGTGGGCAACAAGCCAGCCCCTTGTCACTGCTTATACCTTTTACCCCTTTTTCACCCAACCCTTAAGTTTTTTTGTCTAAGTATAGTTCATATAAATTTTTGCGGGATTCTACTGCAGATTTACGTCAAATTCCCGGAATAATGCAGAGAATACCAATAAAGGTATACGTATCCATGTCAACCCCCATCACTGCGTGAAAAGGTATTTTTTATATTTTTTTATATTTCAAATAAAATAGTTATAGATATTGCGATTGGTCAGTCACCTGGCTTATTAATATATCCTTAACAGAATATTGCCGAGCCTTGTGTGTAGCAGATACATGCCAGAAGGCAGGCCAAAGTGAATTTTCCACTCTGTCAAGTGTATTAATGAGCTAGTCGGCGATTTGTGAAATAATTGCTGGACTTGTAGGAAGCCGATGTTTAATTGTGGCCATTACGCAACCTATTCGCGGATAACTGGGCTTCGTAAATAATATTATTTAATAGCCGATTTCCTAATAGTAGAATTAATTAATTTAACTTTATTAGACAACAGTGAATTGACAGGTGAATGAAATTCACAAATTGTCCATCACCTGCATATAATTATAAGTGTGATATAAAAAAAAATGATATAAACTACATCAGTTTTAAGAGCCAAATAATATTTTACTGTACTTTCGCAAATGTATAATATAGGTGTTTTTTATTTGCGCAACATAAAACTTTTCTTTAACTAGCAAAGTGATGATAAAATCATACAATGGCTTCATCATCTTCTTCCTAGCGTTATGTCCCGTGCTTGGACGGGGTCCGCATAGACCATGATCCAGGATTTAGCGAGTCTGGTAATTACATTGAAGCGACTGCCGATCTGACCTTCGCAACCCTAAGATAGGGAAACCAGACAATATTTGGATCGTGGCTACCAATCCAAAGTTATTTGAATTTGCAGGTTTCATCACGATGTTTTTCCTCACCGTCGAGCTAGTGGTATAAATACGTACATAGATTTGAAAATCCAGAGGTACGTGCTCGGGTTTCAACCCACACGTTTCGGTTATGAGGCGCGTGTCCTTACCATTGAGCTACCACTGCTCCTATGAAATCATTATAGCTTATCCAACTATAATATGATCAATCACACAACCCTTCATGCGGTTAAGGTCCGGATAGGTACGCCTTATAAAGGTCATATTTGTGATTTAATTTCTGTTTATCGTCAAAATAACCTTTTTAGTTAATTTGACAAAGTGCAAGAGACGATGTAGATATAGATTTGTCTGTTTATATAAACTGCAGATGTAAATAGCGTCCAGTAAGCGGCTGCTATACAAGGATGTACGTAACACAAAACTTGATTTAAACTTTAACAGCTGATTTGCATTCTGCTTACGCAATTAATCTGCATATCCGCTATGCAGTTCTAATGCTCATAATGGTCGATAAAATACCATATATGCAGTTACTTTGTGGGTCTATAAACCTGAGTGATGGTAAGAAGATGGAATGTGTATAACATTATGTATTTTTTTAAAGCAGTCAACCGTCAGAAATTATATAACTATCCAATAAATTCCGATGTCTTCTAATGTTTTGAAAAATTCCATGTCGGTTCCAGGTTTAAAATTAATAAATAATAGATAAATTTTCCGGATTGACACACCAATTCCCTAGTTCCAAACTAAGCCATAAGCTTATCCTATGGCTACGAAGTGAACGGATAGACATACTTAAATACGGTTAAAAACATCCATGACTCGAGCACAAATGTCCATGTTCATCACACGAAACATTTGCCCTTAGCGGGATACGAACCAGTGACACTCGGTTTCGTGGCCAGGGTCTCTGACCATTCGACCAACAAAAATGAATAGTTATAGTATTTCTACCCTATATCAGAAAAGGCGACTAAAAGTCTATTTTGTATTGGGTTTTTCTTAGGAACTCTAGCGCGCTTGACGTGGCCCAATGGGGCGATAGCAACGACCCCAATCCATAAGGATGGGTCTTTAATGTGAAGATGACGGTTATTCTTGCTCCATACGGAGTTTGCCGACCGACAAAATAGATTAAGAAGGACAGATCTGATCGAATCTTGAATCGATATAATATGTAAAGATAAGGATCAGTGAATCATTGGCAATGTTCGCAGGTCTCCTTCCTAAGCGTTTATGCGGAACACCCCTGAGTTTTAATAGGCTTCCCTTTTCCATGGGGGAAGAGTCCTACATAACCACTTTCCCTGGGTGGAATGGTAGTAGGCGAGTGGGGTGTGTAAGGACCGTGTCGTATGGCGCTTAGTTTTCTCTGCCTACCCCGGGGAAATGACGTGAAATTAGTTAGTCAGATCAATGGTGAGTTTGACCTCGTCCATCGCAGCACCAGTTCTCTGCGTACACCACCAGGCGTACAGAAATGGCGTGAAGTTAGCCATTTATATCAGTGGTAAGTATAATGTCGTCTATCTCAGCACCAGTTCTCTGTCTTCACCGACAGGGAAATGGCATGAAGCTAGTTAGTTAGGTCAGTGGTGAGTTTGACCTCGTCTATCGGAGCACCAGTTATCTGCGTACGCCACCAGGCGTACAGAAATGGCGTGAAGTTAGTCATTTATATCAGTGGTGAGTTTAATGTCGTCCATCTCAGCATCAGTTCTCTGCCTACATCGCCAGGGAAATGGCGTGTGGCTAGTTAGTTAGGTTAGTGGTGAGTTTGACGGTGCCCATCGAAGCACCAGTTTCGACAGTGCAGCAGGTCTTGCCCAACCGCGTGTTAACTCGGCGCTCAATCGAGCTGCAAATGATAGCTCTGTATCGCTGTTGCGTATTCTAAATAAGTCATTTCTAATTTGGGCGCCACAGTGATGCGTGATAGGATAAGGATGAGTTCGTTTTTCTTTCTAGGGTTATATTTTGTTTCTGGTCATGGTCCACTACTGCTATTACACCAGTAATTTATCAGAAGTGATGGTTATCTTACTAAGTATAAAATAACTAACAATAAACATTTGGATTTCTGAAAATTTATAAGTACTTCTCGGATTTGACCCAGTGCGTCTAGCGTGTGAGGCGTTATCCTTATCCATCAAGTTGTCTTGTATTTCAGTTTATTTTTAACCGACTTTAAAAAAAAGGAGGAGGTTCTCAATTCGACTGAATATTTTTTTTTTTCATGTTATGGATCATCTACGGAACGTTGGCACTGCTGGGATTCTAAAACACCCGAGATATTCTACCGTATCGCTTCTGGACAAACTCATTTTACGTTGAAGTGAGGAGCAGTTAATGAATAAAGTAAATAACATCAAATGTGTAGATCTAATAGGCTTGTTAGATCAACTTGAGAACACACGCGCTCTGTGCAGAATTATAAGTTGGTTACGTAAAATAAATGGACGAAAACCAGCCAGTATTATCATACCTGCATAATAAGCTTCATAGTTAAATCAACTTTATTGGTAACTCGATAAACACAGCTTCTATTCACTATCTGACTCACACGTGATGTTGGAATACACATGCATAATTCAAAATAGCTTTATAAAAGAATGCTGCCTTCAAATTCCTTTCAAATAAACCAACATGAGCATTATCATCTCTATAAATATTCATTGTATTTCTCTTGCTACTATTCATAAGAGCAGGAACTGGTTAACAATTTACATATATCACCTTAGAATTGATTATAACATATACCAAGTTAGAAATGTTTATTACAACATACCGAACCAATTAAGTGTATGAAAATGTGTTTGATTGCTTTGTAAGTGGTGTGGCGTGACCTTAAGTGAGATATGTATGGGATGAAGAAACCGGCGGCTGTGTAGAAAGACTTAAGTTTGCTTATTTGGACAACGAGGTGCATAATAACAGTCTTTATGTTCACGGCTTAGTGTCATTTGTGTGGTTCAGTATAGAGTAAATTACAATGAATGCAATAAGGAAAATTTCTTCGAATAACATGAGCTGGATTTGTCTTGCTTCATCTTCGCAGTTTCTATGTTTTTTTTAATGTGACAAAGTGTTTGTGTAATATATATACATTAAATAAAGTAGGTATTACTGTTATTATACCTTTTTATAAATCGGTGATTGTGTAAAAAAAAACTGTATTTGAATTGAAGTTTTTTTTTTCATACTATCTAATCCCTGCTTTTCAATTATTTGAATTTATTTTTGTTTTAAAAATATAAAAAAAAAATCATTCAATGGTCTGACTTTAATCCTTAATCACGACTAAATTGAGTTACAAAGAATCTGGAAAATCCATGAAGTCGATATAGTTTTGACAAACAATTGTCTAACATTGCATCTTCAGGTACGACAATTTTATTCTATAAACATAAGATTTTGAATACTATAGACTATATAGTGAAACCAAAAACTACATACAAAATGCACAGTCGCAATTCTGTGGCTGACCGTTTATACGTATTATTGACTAATAGAGGATCGAAATTCCGATCGCGAAGCCGTGAAATATGAAGGCTGTTTAATTGCTGATTCAGAAACGGGCCAATTTGTAACGTTACATTTGATTAACGCCCTATGTATTGTTTCTAGGGTCTGGTTGAACTGACTTGAAGACCTGAGATTCCCTCCCGGGCGGCCGAAGAACAAAGCGCGCTTCAAATAAAAAAATTGTCTGGATATTACGGAGAAACGACTTTCATCTGTACTTCATAGCTCATAGACAGGGGAATAAATTGTATCATAGTTGTAAAAATGTGGTTTGGACATGTGAAAAGAATGGATGACGAAAGATTGACTAAATAGATATACAATGCGAAAGTGGAAGGATGTAGGAGCAGCGGAAGGCCCAGGCTCGCCTACTACGACCAGATTGGTCATGTATTAACAGAAAGTGATGTTAGGAGTCATAAAAACCGTAGAGCTTGTATGAAAAGGATTATGAATGTTGAAGAGGCGAGTGAGGTGTGTAAGGATCGTGCCATATGGCGTTCGGTTCTCTCTGCCTACCCCGCAAGGGAAGTGGCGTGAAGATTAGTTAGTTAGTTGTGCATTAATATTTTAAATAAGATATCACACGGTATTTTTTGAAAAGAAAAGTGGCAATCGCCAAACATGTCACGTGATGGTAAGTGAACATGATCATCGTGATCCATAGCCTATCACAAACTTAGGGGAATCGCCTGTGTGTAGCCGGGATATAATAGGGAGAGAAGTTGATTTTCTTCACCATCGTTAGCAGTTATCGAGAGGTTTTGAAGCTAAGTCTCTCGCACGTGAAGCTCGGATCTTTTCTATTGAGCTATAATCTCTAAATGACACAGTTACTCAGAATAAAATGAATTTTGGACATTCATCATAACAGCCACGGACTAGTAAAAAAAGAAAGACGCCGCGCTATCATACTACGGTGTGAAGCCACCATTATGCATGTGTAAGTAAGATTTTTTTAACGCATTTTAAGCGCTTATGTCGATGTGTGATGTAATTTTCGGGTCAAGTTGGAGCTCCGCAGATGCCTCAACATGTACTTAGTGGCGCGGAGTCCTTCGTTTATTACTAGTCCGTGATTACAGTAGAATCTTTGTATTTTTTTTAAATCGACCGATTTTTTACAATAAGTTAGTATACTTTTACTTCGGCTGTGCGACAGAAAATATATGTCTTTCCTTGTAGTAAAATTCTTCTTTGAGTCAGTGAACACAGCTCTAGTTAAATGTCACACACGACTCTCGTAATAAATGAGGCTAATTGTAACATATCGATGACAAAACAACGAAATCATAATAATCATCATCTACCTAGCTAGCTAGCGTTATGTCCCGTGCTTAGACGGGGTCCGCTTAGACCATGATCCATGATGCGATGAAGTAACTGCCGATCTGACCTTCGCAACCCTAAGATAGGGGAACCAGACAATTTTTGGATCATGGTTACAAATTCAAAGTTGTTTGAATTTGCAGGTTTCATCACGATGTTTTCCTTCACCGTCGAGCTAGTGGTATAAATACGTACATAGACTTGAATAATCCAGAGGTACGTGCCCGGGTTTGAACCCGCACTCCTCGGTTAAGAGCCGCGTGTCCATAGCATTGAGCTACCACCGCTCTAATAACGAAATCATATTAATGTTAAAAAATAAATCATAATCATTATAATTAGTACTCGTACCAGTCCTCATTACACTGCGAAATCCTCCTTCGATTTATTATCAGAACCAGTGCACATAAGTTTTGGCAACTAGTACGAAATGACTGGTAATTATAGTGCATTTATCAGGGGCCGGTGCTGTGGTTAGTTTTTTTGTTTAAAATCTAGGCATGTAGGTAGTGCACGCAATGGCGATATAGTTAAGGCGCACTCCGACTCTGAAAATGTAATTCGATACTTAATTTGTTTATATAGTACAAGACCTTTTTGGATTGAGACTTAAAAATAATACACCAAATGTGTTCCTTGTATATCCTGTCGGGCTAACTATGAATAAATTATCCAGACTGACACACCAATTCTCTAGTGCCAAACTAAGCGAAAACTTGTGTTATGGATACTAGGTGAACAGATAGATATACTTAAATACATTTATAAACATCCATGCCTCGAGTACAAATGTCAATGTTCATCACACGAAATATTTGCCCTTAGCGGGATTCAAATACACGAACCTTGGTTTTGTGGCCAGGGTCTCTAACTATTCGACCAACGGGCCTGTCTAACGGTGTATTGGGTTTGTGATAGAGAAGGTGGCGAGCTAGGCACTTATTATAATACTTATTTTTTAATTTCCAAATTCCAATCCCAATCTTAATTTTGGTTAAAAGTGGTTTGAAAAACTTGTCACTCCTTGGAATCTGCCCAATCCTTTAGGGAACAGCATAATAGTTCATTTTTTCATGCAGTAATACACAAATAATTTTTCTGTTACTTTTACATAAAAAATCAAACCAGGATGTAATACTAAAGATTACCTACAACGATTACAGACTATAATAATATTTGATGTAAGTCTAAGAAAGAATAGGCTACATATTATTCTGAAAAAGATATTATTAGATAGAACCACCTACAAGTGAAGTAATAAGGTAACAAACCAAATTTTGCGTGAGCGGAGCCACAGACGACAGCTAGTTGAAATAATTCAAGAATCGGTACCAGTCGCCGCCTTTACAAGAAACGTCGTAAACTCAAACGCAGCTCATATTTTGCAACATTATACTACGTTTTATGAGGTAACACAACCGTTATGACACCCATTTGATGAATCGATATTATTTACAATCGTCCGAATGATACTACACAAACACCGCCCTGATAGACATTTGCTTCATCATTATTTACGGTTTAATTTCATAGTAGCTACAATAGTGATTGTGATTCAATTTATTTGTGTCCGACAGATTTCGAGATTGTTTAATTAATGTGAGGTTAATTAACTTTCGACATACACTTATTGCAACGTCGGGGAAATGTTAATTTCCTGTATGTAAAATGTTAGTTGTTTGTTTTTGAAACAATTTTAATATAAATACCTACTCAATCCTCTAATGTTAATGATTTATCAATGAAGAAATCTGACTGGCTCGATGGCGCATTCGGTAGTGACCCTGCCCCATGCGCCAAGAGTTGTGGGTTTGATTCGCACCAAGGACAAACATTCGTATGATGAATACTTGTGTTTGTTCTGTGTCTGGGTGTTAATATCCAATATTTAAGTATATATTTGTAATACCACTGTTGATTCTGATATCCGTAACACAAGTGCTTAAGCTACTTACCTCGGAGTCAGATCAATGTATGTGATGTAGTCGGATATTTATTATTATTTATTATATTTATTATTTAATCGAAACGATGACTCCAAATAAGAGTAAGACGTAGTATATTTAAGATAAATTGTTGTTTCAAAGATGATAAACACGCGATGCTTAAAAACCCACCATGATCCAAAAATTGTCTGGTTCCCCTATCTTAGGGTTACGAAGGTCAGATCAGCAGTCGCTTCAATATAATTACCAGACTCGCTAAATCCTGAATTATGGTCTAAGCGGACTCCGTCTAAGCACTGGACATAACGCTAGAAAGATGATGATGCCTTTTAAAAACACAGCGTAACAAAGCGGATCTAAGATTGTTGAGTTTTTTCAGTATCTCAAAGAAATGGAGTCCCAAACTATGAAGATTCGTAGTGTCGATGACGGGTGACCTAATAGCCCGTTACTTGCATTTCATCCTTTACTTTCGTCTTTACATTCAGTCATAATTCCAGATAGTTCCATAGTCCCATGTTGGTCTGGGACTTGGCCCATATTGATCTGGGACAGAAAAAAAAAGTGTCTACTGTGGTTCTTGCCTAGCATGTCGTAAGAGGCGACTAATGGTTTACGGGCTTTTGGGTATGTGACTGAGTAGGCGACGAGCTAATCACTTGTCACTCCTTTTTCACAGCTTTCCATCCAACCCAGCCCACTGTCCCATGTTGGTCTGGGACTTAAAAAGAATATGCCAACTGTGGTTCTTGCCTAGCATGTCGTAAAAGGCGACTAATGGTATATCGGGTTTTGGGTGTGTGATTGTGTAGGCGACAGGTTAGCCGCTTGTCACTGCTTTTTTACAATTGTCCATCTGACCCAGCCGGCTTTATTTTTGGCTGAATGTGGTTGAATGGGCTTGCTGCCTCTTCGACTCTGCCTACCCCTTCAGGGATCGTGGGCGTGATGTTATGTATGTATGTATGTATAATTCCAGATTTAGCAATAGTTTTATTTGAAGCAAACAAATGTAACTAACTGTATTCTTATTTGTTCCTATATGTTCCAATGCGTGTCGTAAAAGGCGACTAATGGTGCATTGGCTGTTGGATTGTGACCATTATGCCATGGGCTAGCCACTTGTCATTACTTTCTACAATTTTACATTTAATAATCAACTCCATGCCTAATCAATCAATTATATAGTCTGACAAGCCGACTTCATGACATGGTTCAGATGCAAATATGATTTATACACCCTTGTAAAATATGTTGTTGAAAAGAGTAACTACCGAGTTTCTTGCCGGTTTCTTCTCGGTAGAAGCAACATTCCGAACCAGTGGTAGATTCATATTATAGTTGATTTTCCTGTTGAATTGACGATTCATAAGTGTTTGTTTCAAACCTAAATAAATAAAGAGTATTTTGACTTTGATTTTGACTATATTATTAGCTTACGGAGTACTCTTTGGAGAACTGCAGGCGTGATCGTATATATGTATATGTATGTTAATGACTACTGGGTGAAACAAACCCAGTATGCAACGCTGGACCAAATTCTTTCACATGCGTGTTCAAACCGAGTTTTCCGTCCCAATTTGAATATAAACACTGATTACTTCAGCGGTACAAGTGTAATTATATTATGCATTAGCATATCAATTACAATGACAAATGGGCTGGCCCGTCCAGCCGTTTAGTTTATCGGCGGCGGGACAATGCGATCGATCAGTGAATTACTCAACGCGCAATAATGAGCGCAAATTGTAAATTATTGATACTTAGAAGCGTTATGCGGAACGTGGGACGCAGTTCATGAGCTTATAGCGTTTTAAATTAAATTAAATTGAGGTTTTACTTTAGCATTATGAAAGAAGAAATAATATGTATTTTTTTAATGAATGTAGTGCTCAAAGCATGTTTTCGATTTTTTATTCATTATTTCTAAGAGTTTAATTAATATATAGTTCTATATATCCACACAGATATTTAAGGGAAAAACTACACGATGATCGTTTACAAAAATGTTCATAAAAATTTATCCATATTCTTTGGCAAACAGTTTTGTATGTAGGTTTAATTTGCTTTAAGCCGGGGCTTATTAAAAACTGTGTAACTTTTTAATCGTACTTTTCTGGAAATCTCTTTAGGAAAGTCTATGAAGCATAATATTTTACTTCCTATATATGTTCAAATTTTATTTTTTTAAATGTTAGTTCAAATTATATACTACTAGCTCAGAGTTAAGGGAGAATATTATAAGGACCCGTTTTCTTTATTCGGCTAACTAAAATATGTCGTTCATCCAATCCATTTGATGCTTTCACTTATAGCCTTAGACATTATTCTGGAAGTTTTCAAAAAGCATTTCTATTCGGAGAATAAGATACCTAGAACTTTCTAATGCTACATGTTTGCAAACGTCTTTAAGCTACGGTACATACCAAAGAGTTTATATGCCTTTCGTAGTATAAAAAGGGGTCACTGCACCCTCTGGCGCTTACGTTTGCACCACAAGCCTAGCTGCATTTGGTCTCACGACGGTAAACTTGATTTGTGGAGATGACAGCGCACTGGCAGCTATGGGGGACACGACCTATTTCACTTTCCGCGCTCCGCTATTATTCAACAGCCTGTTCCTACATGTGCGACAATCGTGATAGAAATATCCTTATTAATATTAGTAAATAAGGATACTGTAGCGGGTTTGGTATTAAGCAGGTATTTAATAATAAAAACTTAGGCGATTTAAAGGTAAAATGGCAAATACAATAAAGCACGAGAGATCAGAATATGTATTTTTTACATTAAAACAAAAGAAGACGATAATAGAACGTAAAACTATATGAATTTGCGCCATGGAGGTTTTAATCCTCAACAGATGTTTACTAATATTGAGTAATAATATTTCTGTAATGCATAAGCGAAAGTAACTCTGTCTGTCTGTTACGTTTTCATGTCTTGTTTAACCAATTATGATGAAATTTGGCACATCAAATGTTTCAACTATAAGAAAGTAGGTATATAGGAGCGGTGGTAGCTCAATGGTAAGGACACGCGCCTCTTAACCGAGGAGTGCGGGTTCAAACTCGGGCATGTACATCTGGATTTTTCAAATCTATGTACATATTTAAACCACTAGCTCGACGGTGAGGGAAAACATCGTGATGAAATCTGCAAATTCAAACAACTTTGAATTTGTAACCATGATCCAAAAAATGTCTGGTTCCCCTATCTTAGGGTTACGAAGGTCAGATCGGCAGTCGCTTCAATGTAATTACCAGGCTCGCTAAATCCTGGATCATGGTCTAAGCGGACCCCGTCTCAGCACGGGACATAACGCTAGGAAGATGATGACCTCAAATGTTTTAACTCAAAGGTATATAGGATATTTTTAATGACCAAAAAATTTTAAATCCAGATGCACTATCTTACCAGTCTCTATAACAGATCGAATTCCACGCGAGTGGATCCGCGAGTAAATGCTAGTACAGTTTATTGACGCGTATTTGACATACTTGTACTTGTTGTTAGAAAGGTCCTCAGTTCAACTCCAGATAAACGAGTGGACAAACAAGATTTGCTATTGCCTTACTTTATATAAATTGTTATAATTTGTTGATTCAGATATTTTCTGTATCAATATCGTTGCTGAGTCCAAATAATGGGTTAATATAAAGATAAATAAGTGACCGAGATTTTGAGGCTTTTAAGTTGGTATGCAGGCACCGAATTATAAGGAATTATAAGGACATTTATAACACTATAAGTATAATATGTGCATTGCATTTCATTGCTTTGAACACCTTTTCTGAAGTATTTTCAGCAATTCACGAAAAAACGATGCCTATTTTACCGTTATAATAAATAAATAAATAAAGTGTAGTTCGGTGTAGCAGAATGGACGGTTTTATTACGACTAGGAAGACCACAGACAATATAAAAAAAAATTACATAGACTAGATGGCGTTGGTGTGTTTATTTGATACCATAAACAATATAATTCTAACAAAAAGAAATATTGAAATTGAGCGTAGCTTTTAACCTTACCTTTATCCTTAAGAATATAAGAGTAAAGTCAGGAATTAGTAGCTTGACCACTTTTAGCTTTTAAGTATTTCTATTTCAATTTTCATAAACACGGTAGGGCTGACCCTGCAAGTTTGAACGGGGTTAAACACAGTCTATATATACGTATGTGTATACATACATACTTAACTTGACGCCCGTAATCTCCTAAGGAGTAGGCAGTCAAAGAGATAGCAGGTCCATTTAACCAAATTCAGCCAAAAATATTTCAGATGGAATAACTGGGTTAGGTTAAACTGTGTATAACACAAGAAAATAGAATGACGAGTTATCATTAAGTTTAAGTACTTAGCCCATGGATCAACTACGAATAGCAGATGTCTCCAAAGGTTCTGTAGACCTATCACGGATAGATCAACAAGTAATTAAACTCACCTTCTCCGATGAGCCTACATATTTACTGTAACTAGTTAAGTCTTCCTCAATAAATAAAAAGCCCATCACATCAAAGTGAGCATTCCTTCGTCAGCTATTTAGAACAAGCGATAAAAAAGCTGCAGCCATTACTCCTGCGCGTGCGCATGGTCAAACGGCTTGCGTAAGAGTTGCATCTGGAAAAGCGCGTTACGTCACGAGGCATCTTCTGACCGCAATACGAACGTGGGGTGAGGGTATGCGGAGATTGGCTGGTTAATTAATGCGGTTAATGGTTAAGAGGGTTTGGCGTTGCTAATGACAGCCTGGGTGGTTAAGTTGTCGAATGCATATAGTTTAGTTGTCGCATGTAAGTAAGTGGAGAGTTCGGCACAAAAAAATGTTGATGAAATATTATACACATACATACATACATACTTATATACATAATGTCACGTCTTTTTACATTTGCTTCGATCCTAACATACACCTTTCGCTTCTTCTACATTTAAAAGTCTACGAAATATGTACGTTAATAAGTTTTGCGTTTGAGTGTTTGCATTAATCTTAATACTATGACGTTTGTTCGTGTGCGTTTTAAATAGACCTCTTACAGGTACGGGTATAAGAAAAATGTATATAAGCAATGTAAAATCATAATATTCCATGTATAAAATGATAAACTGATTGTTTGTCAGAGATTACATAAATAAATAAATTCTCCAGACTGACACCAATTCCCTAGTTCCAAATTAAGCTTATGCTTGTGCTATGCATACTAGGTGATCGGATATACATACTTTAATACGTTTATAAACATCCTTGACTCGAGTGCAAATGTCCATGTTCATCACACGAAACATTTGCCCCTAGCGGGATTCGAACCCGCGACCCTTAGTTTCGTGGCTAGAGTCTCTAACCACTCGACCAACGGGCCAGATTGGTTTGAGAACCGATGATTGATAGAGAAGTTTGTTTATCTCTACACAAAAAACTAAACGAATAAAATGTTTTCAAAAAAAGTATTAACTATATTGCTAACTATCCGATGTTGGTCTGGAACTGAAAAATAATGTGCCAACTGTCAAGTCATGTCAGGTCATGGGTTCCTTGCCTAGCATAGCCACACTGCGGTGTAATTGGTAAGTAAAACTGTGGTCTGCGCCTGTTTTCATCCATAGAAAACTTCCTTGCCTACCATGTTGTTAAGGGCGACTAATTATGTATTGGGACCTTTTTGTCAAGACCTTTTGTAGTGACGTTACAATGAGTCAAAATGCGGAAAAAACTTACCTACATACGTCAAATAAAGTTGTTAAATAAAAAATTGTAAATACTGTTCGTAGCAAAATTATCTTTTACGTATTTCAAGGTCAGTACGTTTTTAATTGTTCATTTCCATTAAATATCAGATAGGAATGAGGAAGCCATTCCACGAATGTCTAACGTTGTTTTAAAATATCACAAAATTGCTGTTTTAGTTAATTCGTTATATTTAATAATTGAAATAGATATTTATAAGTGTCAAATATTGTTGGAGTTAACCACCCTAATTCTCGACTGTAAGTTTTCTTAGCATGATGTTTATATTGTAATTGAGTACTTATAGCAGTTCCAGTGGGAAGTGGTGAGAAGTTTAGATAAGTTAGCAGTTTCATTACAAAACTGCAAAAAATACATAACATTATATAAAAGCATTACATTATATTAAGGTCCTGCTGCCTCTTTGACTCTGCTTACCCTTTCGGAGATATTGGGCGTAAAGTTATGTATGTATGTATTATAATATCATATGTATTATAATATAATACATACAATAGCAGCTCTAATATACCGTAATATTATTACGGTATATTAGACCTGTGTAAAATATGCATGAAATTAATTACTCGTAGGCATATACTTCAAGCATTATTAAATAATTAACAGTCAGGAATTCCTTTTTTGCAACTAAATACTAAAGTAAATATTTACAAATATGAACCAATGTCCATATTTCGGAATAAAGTTGTTCAATATTGTGTCATAAAAATACTTAATAGGCATACTTCATATATACTACAAAGAGATCCGGAAATAAAACGACTTGAAACGTTACAATCGTCATACCACAACAAAACAGAAAACTATATCACTAATTACATCCTCCGTCCTTGTCGCACACCATGTTAAAACGTTGCGTCTCTTTCCAATACACTTGCTATGTCAGGCGAGAGGCCCTATGGTCATATTGTGAAAGGGCACCAAGGGCAGATTGACCTCTGAAGCATTCGAATTAATTACGCCGTAACTAGGGATGCAAGGTATTTCATTACCGATTAATGTATCGGTATGTATAGAGAATAAGAGATGGATGGATTGTGTGAAAGATGATATGAGTAAAATGGAAGTGGATAGCTTGAAGACGGCTGACCGGGACGTATGGAAGAAGAAGACATGCTGCGCCGACCCCAGATGAACTGGGAGAAGGGCAAGAGGATGATGATGTATAGAGAATAGGGATATATCAATAATCGAGTAATGCTTTATTTATCTATAAATAAACATGTGTTGAGAACTAGCTGACCCGGCACACTTCGTAACGCCCTGTTCTCGGATTTTCAATACGCATTTTTTTTAATTTTTCGCGCATCTTTTTTATTTCTTTTTTTTCTCATGAACCTTCACCTGATAAAAACAAACACAACAAAAAAAATTGCGAAATCGGTAAAGGCGTTCTCGAGTTATAGCGTGATTAGAATAAGAAATAGGGGTTAATTTTTATAATATATATTTAAGGAAATATTATGCGTGTCTTTTGATTAAGTAATTGAATTCTTGATATTTAGTGAAGCCTTTTTACCTATAGCTCACCACAACTATTTAAACGTAGCTTATAATATAGTTTGCGTCCAAGTATACATTATTTTTGATAAATCAAAATTCGATACGTATATATACATTTGATTAAATATTTTTTAAATAGTTCAAAACACTATTCGTAATGAGCACTAGCTAATTTATGTCTAGGTTAATCTAAAAAGGTTACTAAGATTACTTAAGGCGTAATGACAGAAATGTTTCCGCATTTTCTTATCGTACTTACTACTACAAATTTCCCTGGAAGATTATATTCTGAAACTAAAATCAGCAAATTAAAGGTTCTCTGCCTATCCCGCTAGGGAAGTGGTGTGAAATTTAGTTAGTTAGCAAAATCGGCCTAGCCGTACTCGAGTTATAGCAAGACAAACGAACAGCAATTCATTTTTAATATACATGTACAATAATGTACATATTATTATGTTGAAATGTAGCAGAGGTGGCGGCGTAGAGATGACATATGACGTCATTATACGGAACAAGACCCATTATAAGAACTTGCATGATGATTGATATATAGGATTTTGTATCCTTTTTAACCGACTTCAAAAAAAAGGAGGAGGTTCTCAATTCGACTGAATGTTTTTTTATACGTATTTACTTAAGTCACATGCGTACAATACTTCAACTTAATAATAAGGTAGGTAATGAAATAAATTAATTTTGTTGCAGACAGTACAATAATATTTCAGCACCTATGTACTGTATACAGGATTTTATCCCCGAACTATTAATAGATAAGGATGAGACATACGCTAATTGTCGTCGGATATTTATTTATTTATATTTAATTGTACTATCTGGGTCAGATGTAATTTATAAAAAAGAATTTTGGAAATCGGTTAACAATTTTCTGAGATATCGAGTAACATACATACAAGAAAAAAAAAATCAGTCAAATTGAGAAAATCCTCCTTTATTTTGAAGTCGGTTAAAAACAGAAGGAAATCTGAAAGCTAATGAAATATAGTGCGATTACCAATTCTAATGTAATCAAATGTAATAGTCATTTGTTAGTCTTAATTTGTGCAATAATTTCGCTGAAATGCCTGCATACTGCGTGACGTATTTAGAGTACACATGTTTTAGTTTAGTAATTATTATATTTCATCGCGGAAATTGCATGTGGCGATTGCAATCTCGGATTCGCCGCGCCACGAAATGTGTGCACAGCGGATTTATGCATTTTTAGCTTGCTGCAATTTTATATTAGAGTCAGGTGACGGGCATGAGTGGTAGAAGACTTGACAGATAGATCATAAAAGACGAGTTCACTGTCACAGTGATTTTTATTTTTTAGCTAACACATAATAAGTCTTTTAAAATATTCTAGGTACATACACAAACAGACGGAAAATTAATTTCATTGACATACAGTTGGACGAAAACCTGGCCACTTAACCAATAATAGCCGGTAAAACATTGATATGTTCACTCGAGTCATGGATGTTTCTAAACGTTTTTAAGTATACACATCCGTTTTATTGCATCTATAATACAGTACAGTAACTTGGAGCCAGGGAATAAGGCTTTTAAGTCTAGATAACTAAATTTTTACGTCCTAGACATTGTAAATGTTAAGTCAAATAAAGCGTTTAAAAGAACAATGTAACCGAGCAAAATCACCATCAAGAATGAATATTACCATTAAACATATGCTAACAAAATAGTTACACTTGTCAAATAAAATAAACACCTCCAACAAAATTGATTAAACATACATTAATTAGTGGGCCAATTAAAACAGTTCATAAATTGCCAACATTAACTTCTGTTGTCAAATAAATAAAATGCCAAATGCTTCGAATGCTCGTGACCATACGTGGTGGAGATCGCGCCTGCATGACCATTTGTGACCATTATGTCCATGTGTGATCTGCTTCATCGGATAAGTGTTTTACATAATTCTGTCGGTAAGTCATACAGGTCAGGCCTTTACACTGTACGACCAATAAGGAAATGCATGTGTTGTGAAAGCCTCATTACGAATGAAGTCGGTTAAAAATTAGAATGAGGTTTCAATAATTAGTCTGTATAGTTACCGAGATTCATTAATTTGTTTGGATTAACTGTTGCACATTTTTATTATTTAGATTTTTATTTAAATACGATTTTTAAATGGTCAATAAATAGTAGATATCTTCATGTTTAATCTTCATGTTTAATCCTGCGTATTACTTTACTTTTAATTATATTTTAATTACGATATTCTATTATCACATATATTTAAAAATTATTTTACAATATTGTTTTTTTAAATAGTATACCATATTTGTATATTATGTTGTTTTTAACATATTATTACAGCGTACTAGTTAATACTGAGTACATAAACTAAGGAAAAATTTACGATGTTGGTGAACTTTTTTCATTTCATGTTGTTTTATCCTTATCTGTTTATTATCTATAAATTTTATTGATTGTTTTTGTCAATGAAATGTACCATTAAAAGCTTCACACAAACCGCGTCGTGTAAACGCCCTTCGCATCTGGATTCCCGTTTAATGTCGGCCGGCATTTATTTCTTCACATGAATTTAGTAACCATTTAAATTAAAAACGATGGCACGAAATAGTTTCGTCTTGAAGGTCAGCGAAATTTGTGGCCCAGATTTCGTCACGTAGGATGTAACGCGGCCTTCTCAATCAGATGAATCATTACAAAATTGTCTTAAACGCATTTATGCGTGGTTTCAATTAGCAAGTCATTAGCGGCATCTGTTTGTAATCACGTGTTTATTGATGAAACTCATGTTTGTTTTGATTTAATCCACTTCATTAAAGTTGTATGGTTGGCTAAATAAGTGGTCTAATAATTTTAATAAGATTAACTAGCTAATTTTGCATAATGTTATTGCTGTGCTTGTGTAGGCAGTATGAGAAGTTTAGCTATTAAATGAATATTACTAATAATGTTTAGTTAATAGCATTTATATAAGAAAAATACTAGTTTTTCCCACGGTTATTTTGCCCGTACACATGGGAGTGTGGAATTGGAGCGGTTGAAGCTCAATGGTAAGGACACGCGCCTCTTAACCAAGGAGTGCGGGTTCAAACCCGGGCACGTACCTCTGGATTTTTCAAGTCTATGTACGTATTTATACCACTAGCTCGACGGTGAAGGAAAACATCGTGATGAAACCTGCAAATTCAAACAACTTTGGATTTGCAACCATGATCCAAAAAATTGTCTGGTTCCCCTATCTTAAGGTTACGAAGGTCAGATCGGCAGTCGCTTCAATGTAATTACCAGACTCGCTAAATACTGGATCATGGTCTAAGCGGACCCCGTCTAAGCACGGGACATAACGCTAAGAAAATGATGATGACATGGGAGTGTAGAATTCGATATAAAAAATGTATCATGTGTTCTGTATTTACATATTAATCCCCCAATTCCAGATTGTTTGAGTTGATAGTTTGAAAATGAAGGGGGAGTAAGATAACTTTTAGCTTTAGCAACCCCTTGAACCTCATTTACGTCTGTAAAAATATTCATAAACAAAAAAAAAATATGTCGAACAAAATAAATGATTAACTTTTTACTTATATGTGTAAAATTATTAAAATTATATTGCTTTGAATAAATATTTACTTTTTAAAGTATTTTAAGGTTATCGTGCGGAAAATAAATAAATAATCATACCTATAAATTATTTTTTTGGTAGAAAAAAATATTTGCCCTTAGTTTATTCGTAGCGTTGAATATTAATGTAAATATGTACAACATCGCAACCTACGACCCGCAGTTTCGTAATACTGTTACTAATATCTTTTGAAGTTATGAAATAACTACCTGCAATGTTTTATGACTTATCTTAATCAGCGACATTTAATATTCTAAGCAGACCCAAGAGTTAAGTTTAAGTTAGCGCGCAACTCGTGGAAATATGCGAATTGACATAATCGCCAGTTGACATAATTCTCACCAATATGTTACAAAAAGGGAAAGTGTGTTTGTTTTTATTTTATGTCAAAATGTTTTCAGAGTTACATCATTATCATCCTAGCGATATATCCCGGGCTTAGACAGGGTCCGCTTATATCATACATACATACATACATCCATAACAGCACGCCCAAATTCCCTGAAGGGGTAGGCAGAGCCAAAGGGGCAGCATGCCCCTTTAACCACATTTAGCCAAAAATAAAGCCTTATATCATAATGCAGGATTTTACGAGTCTTGTAATTACGTTGAAGCAACTGCCGATCTGACTTTCGTAACCCTTAGATAGGGGAAACCAGAAAATTTTTGGATCATAGTTATACATCTATAGCTGTTGGAATCTATATCCATAGCTGTTGCAAAGTGCAGGTTTCATCATGTTTTCCCTCATCACATAGATTTGAAAAATCAAGAGGTACGTGGCAGGATGCGACCCCGTACCCTTCGGTAAATGATAGGCTCAATAATCCGATCACTCCCGTAATTCCCGAAGGAGTGAGCAGAGTCCAAGGTGCAGCAAATTCTTTATATTAAAAATTTGCTTAATTTTACCATTACATTTCTAAAATCTCATCTGTATGAAGCCGTGTCGATTCGCTAGTTTTAAAAAGGCTGTACTGTTATTTTATTTAGTATATTTGCGTATTGATGGTAAAATGGCGTAATCGTATTAGCAGAACCAGATTTGCATTCTCAAATAAGTTGTATCTCTTATATGGAAGCTTTCTAATCCGCGTTTGTTTACAAACAAATGACGTCATCGCGCCGGCAGATTCACGGACAGTGGTGTCATCATCGCGCTGTGTCATGGGTCAGAGCAGTCACGACTGGGGTCAACGGAACAGAATGCAGTTTTGTGAATTATCTCACAATATTCTGTTGCGATTGCATGTTTAGTTTGCGCTCACGATGCGGCTTGCAGTAAAGATGCGGCGATGGGTTGCATATTCTATGTTTTTTTTTTATTTTTAACAGAATAGAAGATCAATTATACTACCACTTCTTGCTACTTTTTCACAACCGAACTTAATGAAGTTTTCGGCTGAATATGGTTTAATGAGCTCATTGTTCTTTGGACTTTGCCTTCTCTTTCGGAAATTATGGGCCTGAAGGTATGTATGCGTGTAAAGGTTTAATTTTACAATCTCAAATTGCGCCGTATTTTTAGTCACTCTATAAAAATTAATAAGTATTGACACTAAAGAAATATTTTTAAGTTAAATAATGCCATTATTTAATAGGCTTTATTCGCAGCTTCGGACTATGACCATGATGTTATATATGGAAAGAGAAAGTGCCCTGTTCAGTGTCATGTGATTAAAAAATGCAAAGTTTTTCCTGATCTGATATACCCACTACATTGGTTCCCAACCTATGGTCTGCGGACCATCAGTGGCCCGCGATAAATACAATTTGGTCCAAGACTTAAAATGTTATTCGGTTTAAAGGAAAAAACGTTTCTTCTGAAATTGTTAAAGTTTATACTAAACAATGTAGTCCCTGCTAACAATACATACATAACATTACGCCCATAATCTCCGAAGGGGTAGGCAGAGTCAAAGGGGCAGCAGGCCTCTTTAACCACATTTAGCCAATAATAAAACTGGGCTGGGTTAGATGGAAAATTGTATCAAGTGGCTAGCTCGTTGCCTACACAATTACATACCCAAAACCCCCCATACCCCTATACACCATTAGTCGCCTTTTACAACATGCTAGGCAAGAAACACAGTTGGCACATTCTTTTTAGGTCCCAGACCAGCTGAGTTGGATGGAAAATGTGAAAAAGTAGTGACAAGTGGCTAAGCTCGTCGCCTACAAAATCACACACGCAATACCCCATACACCATTAGTCGCCTTTTACGACATGCTCCTGTTATCAATTATGAAATAAAAATGGTCCTCGGTCACAAAAAGGTTGGGAACCACTGCCCTACATGATGAACAGGTAAGTTTAAATACAGTACAAAAAAATAAAAGTCATAACTAATAAAAGTTGTTATCCTTCTATGTTTCTGCTTTAAAGATACATAAAGTTCTGGGTTTGTCAATGCCAGTTTTTGAACTTACAAGTTACTAAAAGTGAACTTGTCTTCATAAGAAATCGGAAATTATTTACGTTACCTTGCCTTTCTATTCGTATATTGATTTACATATATATATACTACACTGCCTGCAATCCCCGAAGGGGTAGACAGAGGCAAGAAGCTGTAAGCTGTTTTAATTACTTGAAGTCAAACATTCAATTAAATCGGGTAATACGAGGCGGAACATTATGAAAAATGTGGGGCTAGATCATCGTCTATATTGACAAGGATATAATAACCTAAACTAATGGTTGAGAGATTTATTTGAAACTAGCAGCGCCCTGCGGTATCACCCGCGTGTCTCTGTTTCCGTGGAAATACGGGGGATAAAATATAGCCATGTTACTCGGAGTCTATTCTATGCAAACAAACAATCCAATCTTTCCTCTTTATAATATTAGTCTGAATAAGAAACGCATTTCCACAAAATTTCATGTATGTTTAACGAATTTTAGAATGCTGTATTTTTTACAACAGATAAAATAAAACTACGTCAAGTGTATAATTATAGCTCAGATTACAGCTTTGTTCTCCAATCTGAGAATTATAGTATGTCGTAGACATTAATAATACCAACTACAATAGAACAGATCCTGTGTCTCATGAGTCAAATATGATTAAACAAATCAAGCGATTTCGACTTATTAATTTGTCGTATTTGTTTCCTGGCGTTGGACCCCGTCATTTGTCCGTTCGGATCATGACCATAGATTTAGTCATGAACCGAAGAAGATATAGGACAACGATATGGATCTGTGCTACTGGGTACTTTTAGGTACGGAACCTCACCCAAAATTATATAAAAAAACCAGTTTGAATAATCACTCACACCTCATTTCCTGTACTTAACTTGTTCAACCTTAATTTTACAAACCAATCCATTCTGTGGTTATGACCAATCAATTAGCTCAGGTAATGTCATAAGTTTGATAGCAAAAAGGTTTACATTGCAAATGGCAACGAACTGTGCGCATGCGCATATGATATGCCAAGGACTGGGGGTGACACGCCTGAGAATGGCATTATGGTCGCAAAGTCACATTTACTGGTAAACGTGACCAGATAACGGGGCACGAGATACTTGACCTAATATGACAGAAAAAAACTTAATAAATATCTTATGAAAGTGTCACTGCCTTATTGACTGGCCCGATGGTCGAGTGGTCAGAGACCCTGGCCACGAAACCGAAAGTCGCGGGTTCGAATCCCGCTAGGGGCAAATGTTTCGTGTGATGAACATGGGCATTTGTACTCGAGTCATGGATGTTTATAAACGTATTTAAGTATGTCTATCCGTTCACCTAGTATCCATAGCACAAGCATAAGCTTAGTTTTAGTCTTGAGAATTTATTATTATTATTATTATAACAGTCTACAAAGCTTTTCAAGACTATGAAATTGTAATATCTAAGTTTCTGACGTAGTAAGTATATATTTACTAAAAATGTACACATATATTCGTACGTTCTAAAGTCTACTAGCTGAGCTCGCGGTTTCACCTGCGTGTATGGTTAATGTACCGTAGTGTGGTGTTACAAGCCTTCCTCAATAAATGTCCACAAAAAAAAAAACAATTCGGACTAGTAGGTCCTGACATTCACCATGTCCATTTAACATCACGCCCATGATCCCCGAAAGGGAAGGTAGAGTCAAAACGGCAGCAGGCCCCTTTACCCACATTCAGCCATAAATAAAACTGAGCTGGGTTAGATGAAACCTTGTGAAAAAGTAGTGACAAGTGGCTAGCTTGTCGCCTACACAATCACATACCCAAAAATCCATATACCATGTCTATTTAACACTATAGAAAACTGGATTTTGAACAGGTGACAGTGCAGGTGAAAACCAGTAACAAATGTTGTATATCTATACTTATAATAAATCTGTAGAGAGGTCAATTCTGTACATGAAATATATTTTCAAAATAACTATCAGGGGGTGATTAGCGATCGATACTGATGCCAAAAATACAATCAGTAAATTTTTTGTCTGTCTGTCTGTCTGTATGTTCCTTATAGAAACAAAAACTACTCGACGGATTTTAACGAAACTTGGTACAATTATTTTTCATACTACTACAATCAATAGGAGCAGAGTAGTAAAGGGAAATGTTGGGAAAACGGGAGAAGTTACTCCATTTTTTAAGCTTCTGTCGCGTGTGCAGCCTTAATGGTTAAAGTTACATAGAAATCATGTATGACAGGAAATAGTCTATATAATATTAAGCATAAACGCGGGTGACACCGCTGGCACAGCTAGTCTAGAATAAAATACAAAAAAATATACGACACCTCCATCGGACCAAAGTTGTAGCTCTGTAACTTTATCCGGAACGAATATAAAAGTATTTTTAGAGATAAAAAATCGCAATTAGTTATGCCAAGGTCTTTATCACTTATAAGTAGGTCGCAAGACCTTTCTCACTCAATTGGATAAAACAATTTGTATTATGTATCTGTCCAGATAATCTGTATATGAATGAAGTTTTAATTACGGGTAGATAGCGGTAACATTATTATGATATTGCAATGTGTCACAGCGACTTGGATGTATGATAGCGAAAAAAGTGGATGCGGTAGTTGATATTAATAAAATCTTAAATAATAAATAACACATGGATGTAATTCGAAGGATACTGTGTTAAATAAAATACAGAAATAGACATAATAAATCAAAGCTACAATCTCGGGTTATCACAATATGGAAAGATTTGGTCGTACAAATAAATATTTGATATAAATAAAGAACATATTTCTAGAGAAACTAATCGCCTATTCGGTTTTTGAGACCAGAATATCCTTATGATCATTCCAAACTAGTTGGAAAGAAAACGCTGACGTAGTCGTTACCATCTATCTATTCACATAATACATACATACATACATAATGTCACGCCTTTTTCCCATGGGGTTAGGCAGAGATCACGTACTTCCATTTGCTACGATCCTAACATACACCTTTCGCTTCTTCTACATTCATAAGTCTTTTCATACACGCTCGTCGGTTAAGGGTGCTGTTTACCTGACCTTTTGTTAATACATTACCAATCTGGTCATGGAAAATCCGTCTAAGTCTTCCCCTCCCGACGGCTCCATTTACACTTGCCTTATATATCTCTATTCACATAATAATAACAAAAAATCTATGAAGCGAAAATTAATAGGCATAGTTAAGTTTATAAACAAACATGACTCTAACACAAAGAACCGAATTCATCACACGACCGTCTTCCAGCGAATATCGAACCTGCGCCCTTTGGTTTTGTACCCAAGGTTTCCAACCACCAAATCAAACAGCCCGTGAAATATCCTGCCTTTAGTGCATGAACCAACTGAACCGTGACAAGCGTTGCTAATCTTGGATTTATAAGCGCTAGAACTAGGCTACGATCACTCCCATTGAGCCAATTTACATCAGCATGATTTCCATCATAAGGCAGTTACTAAGTAATACTTAAGCCATTAATTGGTTCATTCTAACTTAATGATACGGCGAGATCGTGGTTCACGATCTAAAGCGATCGCTCTTTGTTTAAACGATGCAATTTTACGGCATTAGGGCCGTGTTTACAATAGAGTTGTTTATTTTTTGTGTTATCTAATCTACTTTATCACTAGGTAGGTAGGCAGGTAGTTCTCTAGACAATGTAATTTATATAACTAAGGTCCGGATATTTTGCTTTGTGGAAATAAAAAAATGTATCTATTATTTTATGGTACTAATGTACCTGCAACCAAATAAGTTTAAAATCAGAAAAAAAATATACTTAAACAGAAGTTGTATTTATGATAACAAGTATAAAATAATGCATAAATACTGACGCCTCAATAATTTATTAATAAAATCTAAAAAATTATAATTTAATAGTCAAAATCCTTGTTGAACACTTAGCGTGATTTTGTTGAACTCTCTTTTGGTTTGTCCAGAAAATATAATTACTTGCACCCATCTGAACTACGTCGTATCCAGAGCGGCCTATGACAGTTGTAATGTTTGTAGATTGTAAACAAACAATCCTATCCGTCATTTCTTTTGACTAGCCCGTTGGTCGAGTGGTCAGACACCCTGGCCACGAAACAAAGGGTCGCGGGTTCGAATCCCGCTAGGGGCAAATGTTTCGTGTGATGAACATGGACATTTGTACTCGAGTCATGGATGTTTATAAACGTATTTAAGTATGTCTATCCGTTCACCTAGTATCCATAGCACAAGCATAAGCTTAGTTTGGTACTAGGGAATTGGTGTGTCAGTCTAAAAAGATTTATTTTTATTATTTCCCTCCAGTGTGAACGTGTGGAGCGCATGCCATATCCAAGCGGTTTCCTACGCCGGTGCCGGAACCCGGGCCGGAGCTAAGTTGAAGGGCGCCATGCAGCCTCTCTCTCTGTCAACCGCGATTATTGTTGCCACTGTTAGCGGCGTAGTATTGCTGGGACTATACTAGCTAAAGGTTTCTTGGTTCGCTTGGGCAAATCTTCTTTCCAGCGTTATATGCAGATCCCCGTTAGGACGACATGGTGTGATATCTAGTATCTAGTCAAAGGCAATTCCGTTTCTTCTTGCGTTATCTCTCTTTCTTAGTAGGCTCCGCTCAGATAATCTCTCTTGAGTTAGGGAAACTGGTTATTTCATGGAAGTTACTATCGACTCACCCTCGTAATACTTAGACTGAGGAACCAGAAAATGAATCATTACATATCCACCGTTAAATTTAATGTGCAGGTTACAGAAATTGGAAAATCGAAAGGTGAATATGAATAAACGTCCTTATGTTTAAGCAAGCATCTTGAGCATTATCTACCGTTTACAAAATTTAAGGTTGCGTTTGCATCAAGATTTAAGCACATTCAACGTTTTTTGCCAATGGTAAAATTGGTGCATCCCACGTTTCTGGTGGAATCACTTGATTCTGGATACTCACTGCATTCTCGCTTCGAATTGCTGCCGAGTATACATAGTAGTGGTGTATTAGGATCCAGTGAGGCAATGTCACCGTCGTTTCGCAACACCCAGGCATTTTAACTGGCGGTTTCCTCGGGAACTGGCCAGGTTCCGTCTGAGGCAACGATCTTGACAACTCGAAGGCTTGAAACGGAATTTTTGCAATGGCTTTACTTGAGCGATTAGGTTTGATTAAAATATATGTTTGGGGGAGTGTGTGAACAAGTTAAGGCGGAGTTGAATTTGTTTATGTTTTTTCATTTTGGTGATTTTACGTACAAACTTCTTATAAGAAAATGAGGGAGGAGGCACATCATATTCAATATCATGTAAAATAATGTAAACCTGACAGTAATATGAACCAAAAACTCTTGGAAATATTTTTAAATGAACTCAGCACAGCTTTCCATGTACTTAATAAATTCATAAAATCTGTCAATTTCCTTTGAATTATACTTTTTCATTCTTATCATAATTGTATTTTTTTTCTGCTATATTTTTCTCTTAGCCGCGGTTGTAACATTTTCTTTTCTATCTACTTTTATTGTTATAATCCTAGTCTGTTTCTTTACTTTTCTTCTTAATACTTAGAAAAGAGTTCTAAATCTGTAAGCACGATCGAGATCAATCGTTCTGGGAGCTTCTATGGACATATTCGGAGGTATCCAATAACTAGCACATTCTTAGAACAGGGTAATTTCATACTTTAAGTTAAGAAATTGCGGCTACGTTCGTTTATAGCTACAGTGTTAGTGAAGCCTGAGTAGCCTAAGAGTAGAACATATACTATGGTGTTACAACTTAAAGCGCGTTTGAGTCCAATCAGTTGGTCAGCGCAGTGTCAGCAGCGATTTGTGAATGGCGTCTCGTGGCGCCGCTCTTGCGATAGCATCCGGTCGCGCGTGTCCTTCGACCGGTGCTGGGGGCTGATGCTGGCACCACTCGAGAGGATACAGCAGATCTAAGCTACAGCTACATCATAACCACCGTGGGCTCTAGAACCCGCTTGAGTATGGCACACAAATGTAAGCCCATTCTTGACTCCTTGCACACTTGCACTTCAGAATTCTAGCATCTATTTTTAAGCATATATTATATTCGAAGTTAAAGAATTTTGGGATTCCCACTCACCATGTTCTCCTCCGGGTAATATGATAGTGCCTAACACATTCACCGCGTAAATAAGGTCTACACAGTATTTGCACTTTCTTTAAGAGCTACTATGACATATAGCTATTCATAGATATTCGACTACTAGCATATTACTACTATTCTAGGTCAATACAGTGTATATATCTTCTCTAAGTTAATTCAACAGGGATAAGCTGAAGGTTTGAGGAGGATATATGCTTATTTTAAATGTATATGCATTTGTTAAAACATATTTTTCAAAGAAAAAGTGACTTTGAGCCACTAAGACACTTCTCAAACAAGTACAGCTACTTTTTAAGTAGATCCCTTTCTAGACTAGACTAGGCGTTCTTATTGTAAAAGGTTTATAGACTTATGTACCCTAATATCCAGTGTGACAAAATACAAAATAACAACCAATAATATCGCTGATATAAAATTCTTAATACATAGTTGTAATTTTGGCAACACACTATCTGCTTGCTATCGAGCGATTCAAGCATACCGATACTGTGATTCAGATGCCTAATCACCCGTTCGGTAATTATCATCTCAAATGTTACGTTTCCGGCGCAGGACCGCCGCAATGTAGGAACGCACTCGGCTCAATCAGGCGTGGGAAAGAGAGGAGGATATCCGATGGTATATCACTTGGTTCATTCAAACTTTGAGATCCTTGGATAATTAATAATAACGTTTGGAATGTTGCCACTCTAAAAATGGGTCCCGCCAGAATACCAGCGCTCCTGCGGCGTTAGTTTGACGCCGCAGTAGCATAATGCTACGGCAGGGACCCAATTGGCGCTAATCTGCTTCCTTTTTTTTTGTTTTTACTGGTTTTCCTTTTTTTTTTGTACTATTTTGTCCTGTGTCAAATTTTGTTTTCCTGTGTATGTATTAACAACTGTGCGGCCAATAAATGTTATTTCTTTCTTTTTTCTAATACATTGAGATCTTTATCTAGTACTTAAAGCCATATTTGAAAAGACTGTCTCGTTCCAATTTAGGGTTCGCTTGGACATTCGTCTTCTTTGTTCATTCAATCCATCATCCTGGATTGAGGGAGTTGAGTTTAACTATCAATAACTAACGTACAAATGACAGCGTTCATTACAATATTTGCTTCAAGTGATATTCAAATCAGCGCTCTTTAGTTTCGTAGTTAGAGCCCCTAACTGGTGAATCACTTTATTTTAATGGTGATACAATACCAAAACTCGGTTGCCCAATAAACTGTACACTATTTCAACTCTTAAATTAACTTGAGTTTTCCAACAAGTGGCTTCTAACTTGAGTGCATTTAAGTAAACACGTGAAAGAGAATGATGCACTCCAATTCCAGTCACGAAATAAGTTTAATTGCCGCACTCACATTCAATTCATTTTATTATCAACCTAATTACATTATGTAACTAAGGGTCAGTTTCCTGGCGTAATGGAGCGGTAATGCAATCAATCACAGCTGGCCCATATGACTGGTGAAGCCAGGAAGCGAACCGGTGGCGCGGCGGCGTCGTCGCGCCACTCGATCGCCCCTCGAGGTCGTTGCGAAAATACTTGGTAGACAAAGCAGTAAAGGGGCGATAGAGCCTTTTCTTACGAGGTATCTAATACTAAAATTTGAAAGTGGAGGGATGCAGGTATCTAGAAGGCCCCGATTTACCTACCACGATCAAATCGATCGTGGGCTAACATGTTGAATGTTTGGAACCATAATAACTTTAGAACTAGTATAAAAACAATTATGAATTTCAGTTGCACATTATTTCTAAGTCCCAGACCAACATGAGACAATGGGCTGGGTTAGATGAAAAATTGTGAGAAAGTAGTGAGAAGTAGCTAGCTTGTCGCTTAAACAATCGCATACCAAAAACGCCATATACCATTAGCCGCCTTTTACGACATGTTAGTTAGAGGAACACAGTTGGCACATTCTTTTAAAGTCCCAGACCAACATGGAACCATCTAATCCAGTACAGTTTTATTTTTGGCTGAATGTGGCTAAAGGGGTCTGCTGCCCCTTTGACTCTGTGTGTATGTATGTATGTGTGTCTTTCAAAGGTGCAAGTGAGGATCGTGTCATTTTAGCGCTCGGTTCTCTCTGTCTACCTCGCTAGGGAATTGGCGTGAAGTTACTTCAGTTTTAGTTAAGTATGATATACAATCCCATGTTGGTCCGGGACTTGAAAAGAATGTGCCAGCTTTCCCTACCCCTTCGGGTTTCCCTGTATAAGGGCTATGTATGTAGGTCATACGGCAGTCGCTTCAGTGTCTAGATTCAACATATCTAGAATCATAGTCATAGCTGACTTTTATCCAATACACCATTAGTCGCCTTTCTTGTTCACTAGAAACGCTGATGGTACATCTTTGTTATGTCTTAGACAAACATCAACAACTTAGAAGCCAGGTAGTACAGCAGCTAAGTATCTCAGGACATCTGCTGTATTCTGCCGCGTATTACACACAATTAGTTCATTATTTTTATGTCCCAGACTAACATCAACATTCGGAATTCGTTGAAGCCAGGAAGTACAGTTAAGTACGTCAGGACAACTGCGGCATTTGTCGCGTTACTCACCGACCGGCCTCGACGTTGCGAAAACACAATCTACTGCAGTAAGCAAGTTTTCTTATTAGCATTTCCAATATTAGCTCGATGAATATCGGTTTAGCATGAATGATTGTATCGATTAATCGTTGTGTAGGTACTCGTAACTGTTTCGGATTTTTGCAAATATCGCAGATTCTGTTTTTGATCCTACAGTTAGAAAATAGCGTCTTTCGTTGTTATTTTTTTGTCTCTGAAAACCCCTGTGACATTTTTATCATGGAAAAAATAAAATAACAGTGCTATTACCCTTCTGGATTGTCAGTTAACTAATTTCGAGTGATATTAGCATATCATTGACTTGAACATACCATTTTTCAAAATCGTTGGTCCTGGAAGCACTATCGACAAATCGAAGCTTGTCGTTAATGCTATTATTTAAATTTGATGAAACGGTCATTGATCGCTATCAACATAAACATATAATTTAGTGAAATTAATTTTCCAAAGTAATTTTACCGGAAACCGTATCCAGGACCTCAAGCATAATAACAGAGGCTACGGGAAACTGCCACAAGTGATAAGCCAACGTGTATTTAAGTCGCGATAGCTAGCAGTTACGAATCGCGATACATGAACGGGCAATCATTCGGTTCCTATGATAGATGATAGACGGAAGAAAGTAGGCTCATTGGAGTATTCATATTGTAATGTCCTATGGGCAGTTTTATGGGTTTTCTTCCATAACCGAGTTCCATTCTATGTTCCTAGATTTAGCAAGTATAATTGAAGTGGGTAATATTCACGTCTAGACTGTCTCGATGGCACATTCGGTAGTGACTCTGTTCTATACGCCAAGAGCTGTGGCTTCGATTCCCACTTAGGACAAACATTCGTGTGATGAATACTCGGTTTGCTTTGTGTTTGGGTATTAATATTTAATTTAATGCAGGTCTTATCACTGCCGGTGGTGGCAAAAATTTGGAAGCTGGAAGATGCTGACCCGGGTTTGTGTCGACATTCCTCATGCAAGGTACATTTATTTACCACCAAGTGACTACCGCTATCAAATGAAATTTTAGACATTATTTGATCACATTACTATATCCCCAAATCTAAAAGGTTTTCTTCTCTTGAAGGCCTTCAACGAGAGGGCGTTACTTAAGTAACCTAAGGTCGACGAGTCTAGTGCTAATTATACTGTCGATTTCATATCTGAACCTTTCCATCAGTTGAAATACCGTGGATATGAAAATTTAATAAACCACTGTACTATTTTTTGGACAAGGTCAGTGTATGTAAAAGCGTTATATGGAATAAAAAAAGAAACAAGCAGAAAATAATTCTCTTAGTTTTCTTTTGGAAATTTTACCTGACATCTAATAAATAAATTCACCCGACAGACACACCAATTCCCTAGTTCCAAACTAAGCTTATAAGCTTGTGCTATGGATACTAGGTTAACGGATAGGCATACTTAAATACGTTTATAAACATCCATGACTCGACTACAAACGTCCATGTTCATCACACGAAATATTTTCCTCTAGCGGGATTCGAACCCGCGACCCTCGGTTTCGTGGCCAGGGTCTCTGACCACTCGACCAACGGGCCTGTCGATTCTTAATTTAGTTTCTAGTAGTAGGATGGGTAACAAATCCAAATGTACATAAAAACATAATGTTTGATCTATTGTATCCTTATAGTAACTCATCTTTCTAGCATTATGTCCCGGGTCCGCTTAGACCATGATCCAGGATTTAGCGAGTCTGTTAATTACATTGAAGTGACTGCCGATCAGACCTTCGTAACCCTCAGTTAGGGGAATCAGACAATTTTTGGATCATGGTTACAAATCCAAAGTTGTTTGAATTTGCAGGTTTCATCACGATGTTTTCCTTCACCGTCGAGCTAGTGGTATAAACGTATATATAATACGTTCATAGATTTGAAAAATCTCGAGGTACGTGCCCGGGTTTGAACCCGCACTCCTTAGTAAAGAGGCGTATCCTTACCATTAAACTACCACCGCTATGTATCCTTACTAAGCTGTCAAATTCCTCAATATCTTAAAACGTTAAGGCACTATAATCAATTTCAAATCACTTTGGACTCTAGACCCATCTCAAACGAACGTATTTCCGTCAGTCGTCTTTTACAACATGCTAGGTAAGAAACACAGTCGGCAAATTCTTTTAAGTCCCAGACCAACACGGCACAACACGGGAAGTATTTTATACAAAAAAAAGTGTTAATAAAATGAAAACACGGCTATTGTAAATACATTGGGATACGGTGCCTTTTTGAGAACCGATCGAGCGCTCGGAATTGAATGCCTACCTCACTTACTTTGGAATTAGATCAATGTTTTCTAATTAATAATTGTATGTTTATTATTTACGACGGAGTTGATCTTGACTGGCTCAATCCATCCGTTCCCATGATCTAGTGAAGGCAGGTGATATTGAGACGTAGCAAGCGATTGCTTGTCTAGGATACGTTAACGATCTGTTTGTAAATCTGTGACTAAAGATAATGTAGGTACATTCTGATGTACAGTTAGAATAAAACTGTAACTATTTTTATATATAAATTAAATAAATTCTCCAGACTGACACACCAATTCCCTAGCTCCAAACTTAGCTTACGCTTGTGCTATGGATACTAGGTGAATGGATAGACTTACTTAAATACGTTTATAAACATCCATGACTCGAGTACAAATGTCCACGTTCATCACACGAAACATTCGCCCCTAGCGGGATTTGAAAAACGCGAATTTTCGCTAAATGTGGTTTAAGATGCTAATGGCTCCTTAGACTCTGCCTTCTCCTTCGGGGATTGCAAGGGTGATATATCATGGTACATGATATTATGTTTATATGTATATAGCTTTTTAGAACCTAAATGGACAGCTTTGGTAAGGTAACATGGATCGAATTAGATATTACGAGAACGTAAGAAAAAATAAAATAAGAGTCACAATGATCCTCTTAAATTAGTTATAGACTACCTAATCTAAAAACACCAGTTCTACGTACTACGTACTACATGTTTGATAAAAGCTCACAAGTGCGAAACCATGTCTGTCCAAAGAGGATGAGACCCCAACAGGCATTATGACGATTTATGTCCGAAAGGAAAACAAGGATTTTTTTCCAAGAGATAGTAAAACTTGAAAAACATGCTCATTTTATATAATAATATATATTAATAAATATACTAAATAACGTTTATTTTCTCACCACAAATACAGAGTTCTCATAAGTAAAAGGTACTTAGAAAAACCATTAAATAGACTTAACTAGTATTGAGGGAGTCTGGAGTTTGAAGTAGGCAGTTAGTCTGCCTGTCTATACTTATATTATAAAGAGGAAAGATTTGTATTTTTGTGTGTGTATGTTTGTAATGAATAAACTTAAAAACTACAGTGTCGATTTCAAAAAATATTACACCATTAGAAAGCTACATTATCCGGAAGTAACATATGCTATATTTTATCCCCATATTCCTATAGGAACAGAAACTATGCGGGTGAAACCGCGGGGCGCTGCTAGTATTATATGTAACACAAGTGATATATTTGTGTACTTTACTATAATTTCGCACAATAGCCCGCTTATGAGGTTAAGTGCGGTAAACACACACGCAAACTACTATATTATTTAATTAGACTACTCGATAATTTGGATCAAAATAAGAGGTCATACGTGAGCATACTATTTAGTATGCTCACGTATGACGTTAAACAACTACTAAATAGTAGTTGTTTAACTTCATAATGAAGTGTTCACCTGCAGTGTTGTTACCTACGAAATCGTAAATTTTGTCATTTAAAAGAGTAACTATCGAGTTTCTTGCCGGTTTCTTCTTGTTAGAGTCTACCTTCCAAACCGGTAGTAATGTTATCTGTTTAAATTGACTATTTATAAGAGCTTTTTTGAAGCCTATATAAATAAAGATATTTTGAATTTGAATTTGAAGTTATTTATTTGACGGGTAGCGGTAACACAATAGATAGAAATAACATACATACATAACATCACGCCCGACGGGGTCGGCAGAGTCAAAAGGGCAGCTAGGCCCTTTAAACAAATTCAGATAAAATTAAAACTGGACTGGGTTAGATAGAAAAAAAAACTAATAGAATATTTTTAATTCAGGAAAATGAATAGATTCTACGGGACACATGACTTGTTGACACGAAGCTGCAGGCAAAAACTAGTGGTAAATATTTTTGATCCATTAAAATAAACTAAACTAAAAACTAACTAATTAAACTTCACGCCACTTCCCTAGCGGGGTAGTCAGAGAGAACCGAATGCCTTAATATAGTACATTTATTATGCAGACCATACTAAAAAAAACAAAAACTCAGAATACCACAGAATACTAAATTAGTCTTAATCTAGACCGCGATAATCTAGATAGACTGATGCTGTATCATTAAGCAAATATGATTTATTTCATTAATTTAATTCTTTTAGAGGCAGCCTTGTGGAGGCCTTGTTGAAACTATTAGCTGTGAGCTTCGATCATGTTTATCCCACTAGACACAGTTTTGACGAGAAGTTAAGTAGCGTCGTTTAAGAAGCCATATTTAATTCGATTATCGAGCGGTGGTAGCTCAATGGTAAGGACACGCGCATCTTAACCGAGGAGTGTGGGTTCAAACCCGGGCACGTACTTCTGGATTTATCAAATCTATGTACGTATCCTTACCACTAGCTCGACGGTGAGGGAAAACATCGTGATGAAACCTGCAAATTCAAACAACTTTGGATTTGTAATCATGATCCAAAAATTGTCTGGTTCCCCTATCTTAGGGTTACGAAGGTCAGATCGGCAGTCGCTTCAATGTAATTACCAGACTCGCTTAATCCTGGATCATGGTCTAAGCGGACCCCGTCTAAGCACGGGACATGACGCTAGAAAATGATTTGATTCGCGTATCTCAATTAATCTTTTTAGCGTGAACAACCTCAAACGGGTGACAATAAATAAAATGGATGATCAAAACAATGATAATCAACGGCACGACAGTTTTAAGTACTTAAGCTTAAGTAACATATAAATACTTAAGCTTCTTACTTTAGAATTACATCAGGGTATGTGATGTTGTCTAATATTAATTATTATTTATTTACTAACAAGTAAACAAACAAACTCTGAAACTGAAATGGTAAAAACTCCTACCATTGAGTTAAAACCACTCGATCTTTGATAATACGATATTAAATATATAAATATCAGACTGCATCACATACATTGATCTAACTCCGAGGTAAGTAGCTTAAGCACTTGTGTTGCGGATATGAGAAACAACAGTGGTATTACACATATACTTTGGCTGGCCCTGGTCGAGTGGTCAAAGACCCTGGCCACGAAACCAAGGGTCGCGGGTTCGAATCCCGCTAGGGGCAAATATTTCGTGTGATGAACATGGATATTTGTACTCGAGTCATGGATGTTTATAAACGTATTTAAGTATGTCTATCCGTTCACCTAGTATCCATAGCACAAGCTTATAAGCTTAGTTTGGGACTAGGGAATTGGTGTGCCACTCTACAGAATTTATTATTTAAGTATACATTATATACTACTATACGAGCACTTACATATTGGATATTAACACCCTAATAAAGAACAAACACAAGTATAAATCATAAAAAAAATTGTATTGGGTGGGAGTCGAACTCACAACTCTTGGCGCATGGGGCAGGATCACTACCGAATGCGCCATCCATCCGGTCAAAATATATCTAGTTAATTATTAATGATCGAAGATACTTGATGATAGATAGTCATCAGAAGCTCTGATTAGAATCGATTGTTGTATTGCTTTGTTAAGAGATGTATGCCATCAATTTAGCTCAGGGACGTGTGAAGAATTGATGCGGCAGTTTGATAACACTTTTATAGCTCATATCGTATCTGCTCTAAATGATTTTATATTTAAATAGATAATTAATGCAGGAATCTTGTTGAATTTGCATTTGGTAATTTAGATGTTTATAGTATCCCGCCAAAAACATTTTCAAGCGTAACGCCAAGATGAGTATATTGCTTGCACCGTAAAAATTATGAAAGCCTATCTTTTAAAGCGTAGGTATTGCGCTGCTTTAATATTGAACTTAAGTTATGTACCTACAAACCCTATACCTTAGTCAAAATGACATAGTCCACTTAAAGCACCCGCCTGAATAGCACCTGCACGAACAGCACTTATCAATATTTTTGGCAGGTGCTGTTCGTGGATTGAAATGTGTCGCCTGGCCAATTTACACATCTTATTCTTCTCTTTAAGAATATAGCATTATAAATAATCTGCATTAAGCTAATATTTCATTGTTCACAAGGTACTAGAAACATGTTATATAAACCATTTTACACAGGATTTGGACCATTATAGATAACTGTAACGGATGCTTTAATAACAATTTATTACATCATTACAAATTTATAACTACATTGTCTGAATTTATGTTCAACAGCGTAGGTACCTTGTGCTACTTATTGCTAGTTTCTAATATTTCCGCGTAAATAAAGGAAAAAACACATAAAATTTTATTAAGTAGACGATAACTGCAATCGAAAGATTCATAGTTATGTCAACTTAATCTTTAATTACAAAATATTGATGCAAGTAAAACTAATGTTATAGCGCCATTAAACAATTTATGACATAACAGGTGGGTGGGTGCCTTATGAGCATATTTATAGATTTTGTGTTTTACATTGCTCATAAGTTTTTGTATGAAGGTAGGTACATAATGGAATTACGTACTTTCTGATAAAAATAATTTAAAGTTTTTGGTTTTATTTTTTATATAGAATAACATAGAAACTAAGCTATTTATTAGCAGTCAAAACCGCAGACGGAATGAAGTTATTTAAGAAAATTAGATATTCAAACGGCATCTATGAAAGGCCTCGATTTTATTGCGAACGTACGCATTAACCTAAAGGTGTACACATTATAAATAAACCACTTATTACTTCGCAATAGAGATGAGAAACTGGTCCAGATATTGCATATACAAAATATTCGAATAATTTTAAAATGAATATTAAATATATACTCATATCTAGTATTTTTTGAATATTATGACTTTTGCAAGTGATTGACATTAATTAATTACATAAAATAGCAGCGCCCCGCAGTTTCACCCGCGTAGTTTATGTTCCAGTGGGAATACGGGAATAAAATATAGCCTATATTACTAAAGTAACTTTTCAATGGGGAAAGAATTAATTTAATCGGTCCAGTAGTTTCGGAGCCTATTTGATACAAATAAACAAACAAAAATCTTTCCTCTTTATAATATTAGTATAGATAAAGTTTGAAAGAGGAATATTTTCAGATGAATTTATATTATGTAATTGAAAAAAAATTGAAATATTAACATAAATTTCAATAGAATTTTTTGTTGATTAAAAAGTAAATGAAACTAAATATTTTATTAATCTTTTTTATAGTACAATGTTTGTAATTGTTTTTTCTAGAATATAATCTTATAAAAGAAAAATCTTTTTTAAAATTAAAACAATTCTCTTTTATTAATGCAATTTAAATTTTTGTTAAAAAAACTGTTTACCATCCTGGTAGTTCACATAAATAGATTTTTTGACTGAAAAATTATTCAAACATCAAACTATTCGAATAAATTAACTGTTCACATTTTCCCATCTCTAGTCATTATCATACCACATCCAATCGTTATTCGCCGGACATTCCTTGTTCGACGGCCTTTCGGCCCAGATTCGGCGTCCAACAATGAAATGTTAAAGGTTTTGTTTAATTATTGCAAAGTGATTGTTATAGTCTGTGATGCTTACCATTTTATTTGTAATACTCTTTATAAACATAACATAACATAACATCACGCCCGTAATCCCCGGGTAACCACATTCAGCCAAAAATAAAACGGGACTGGGTTAGATGGAAAATTGTGAAAAAGCAGTGACAAGTGGCTAGCTTGTCGCTTACACAATCACACACCCAAAACCCGATATACCATTAGTCGCTTTTTACGACATGCTAGGCAAGAAACACAGTTGGCACATTCTTTTAAGTCCCAGACCATCATGGAACAAATTCTCTTTATACCACGAAGTTAGCATAAAACTCAATGACCGGTCTGATGATATAAGCGGTCACCGTAGCCTGAAGGCGCTTGCAATATAAGGGTGCCACTCGTACGTTGCCAATCCTTATCCTAAAAGTTTTGATGAGAATACACCACCCTTAAGCCACGAAACCGTCACATGCAACTTTGGTCCCCATAATATCTGCTGCGAATCTTACTTTGGGCATCAGATGCCAAATAAAGTTGTTGCACTTTATTAATAGCCTTAGCATAAAGAGAAGAAATAGGGACGATGACTGCATTAACAAAACCATTCTATTTAGCCCGTCAGTTAGATCATACAAAAATACTAGACACATATTTTTCGCTTCATCAAATAAACCAAAAATTACAAGGATATAGAGCATCAAAGTTTTGAAGAGGGGACTTGCGACGTCACTATTTAGTAAAAATTTTACGAATGTGTGACGACACGCGCAATTTGAATGCATTGTATATTCGCCAATGTTTGATTGACAAACGAATAAAAAAATACGTGTTCAATATATTTATGTAATCTAACTGACTAACTAAACAGTTTTTTTTTGTCATCTTACGTACTGTCTAGCATCCAGAATAGCTCCCGCTACGAAGCCGCAGTATTTAGGTACTCCGGGAGTTCGTAACCAAACGGAGTGCGACAGCCTAAGGGCTACTTTCTTTAGGACAAATATCTTCTAGAGGGTGGTTCTAGGTGGTTCCCAGTAGAGAAAGACTATGTTAAAAGGAATGCGCCCTCAGCGTGGCTAACCAAATGCCGGGTAATGAGGCAATAAATATACACATACATATGTACGTGATGTAATATTGGCGTTGCTAATTAGGTGTACGTATGTAAATGTTTCGGCGAATTGCTTTCGATTTAAACTTGTTTTGACTGGGTCGATGGCGTATTCGGTAGTGACCCTGCCCCATGCGCCAAGAGTTGTGGGTTCGATCCCCACCCAGGACAAACGTTCGTGTAATGAATACTTGTGTTTGTACTGTGTCTGGGTGTTAATATCCAATATTTAAGTATATATTTGTAATATCACTGTTGATTCTGATATCCGTAACACAAGTGCTTAAGCTACTTACCTCAGAGTCAATATGTGACGTCATCAGATATTTATATTTGCTTGTGATTTTATTTTAGGGATCCGTAATCAACAAGGAATTGATGTAGTTTCACGACGTCTGTCTGTCTGCAGCCTTAATTAAGGAGTCATACTATTAGAGAATTTTAATGTGGCAAGTATTTACAGTATAAAACACCCGGACATGTAGTAGATAAAACTATTGAAATATATATAGTATCCTTTCTCTACCTATGTAAATATATAAATTTTATTATGGAACTGGGTGTTATGCCTGGATAGGTATTCAGGTTTCGTAATTTATTACTTTTATAGATAAGATAACAGAGATGTTGACTGGCTAGTCAATTGAGATACTTTTTATGAGCTGTCAAAACGAAATCACTTCATAGATTTTGTATGGGCTTGTCAACGTGTGACGTCACTAGTTTGTATAGTCAACTGACTTAATATTAAGCAGTTTTTGTAAAATAAAAAATCTTAGACTTAATATTATACAAAATAAATAAGGCTTTACAGCATACTACGATATTTTCTTTTTCAGAATTGATATTTCAAAATTAAATATAAATGGTGTCAACATCCCAATTAGCGAGAATTATTTATTGTTACCTTCATGTTATTAATATCACCATGTTGTAAAGTTCAAAAGGTTTAAATCTTTAAGTCCTCATTAACCCCCCTAAGGGGAGCTAATGATGATGACAGGTTGGCAATCGCACCGATTGGCCCAGAGATATATTACACATCGAACTCTGAACCCACGCTAAACTGATTTCTCATATATTTACGACGTTACAAAATAATTAATCATCTCAAGATGAAAGCATAATTAATTCAATCGCTATGTCAGGGTCACGCATCTACTCTTGTTACTGACGCTATTTAATCTTCATCAATGAGAGGCGATGGCTCAATGATAATTATAGATGCCTTATTTGCAAGGGATGTTACTTGAAACCTGGGGCGTATCTCTGCATTTTTAATCTCTAAAGGCACTTTTGCAGTTTTGTCTTTGTCTTGCGCCTTAAATTATTTCCCAGGGCGCTTGTATTACAAATCCAACCCTGTTCGTTTGCAAACAATCTAACCTTATCACCAAGAGCCAAATTGCTTGAAGGGACCCTTATATTCTGATTTACGATATTTTTCTATTTACTCCACTCAAAGATAAAAAGGGATAAGCCTATTATTTTATTACATCGTTTCCGTAATGACGACGAAGGAAAGTAAAAATTGGCCCACTATTTATCCCGGGCCATAAACGCGGGAAAAGCTTTCCCTGTGATGAGAAGTTCCGGCCCATATCAATAAAATTTCTTACTGTTTTAACAAAAGAGGGGAGGTCAACAAGGGTTAATGTTATAGTCCATCCACACTGTAGTTATTTTGCCAACATTTTTCAACATTTACGAAAACGTCTGGAATGCTGCAGTAGCATAATGCTGAGGCAGGGCCCCAATTGGCGCCAATCTGCTTTCTATTTTTTTTTTTTTTTTTTATGGTTTTCCTTTTTTTGTACTATTTTGTCCTGTGTCAAATTTTGTTTTCTTATGTATGTATTAACAATTGTGCGTCCAATAAATGTTATTTCTTTCTTTCTTTCAATCAGCACTATTTTTTTACTGACATTGGTTTTACTCATATTATCATAACATTGTGCTAACTAACGATGCACGTGACTCCACCTGCGTGGAATTTGGTTTTCCATTAGTTGGTCTATCGATAAATAGTAGTTCTCACCTTTTAAGGTTCAAACTTTTGGTTTAAAAGTAAAAACCGTTTTTACGCTTAATACTAAGTAACTCTGCCTGTTTAGGCAGAGTTGTACTTTCGTATTTACAATTGTAGTAAGGATTTTATTTGAATCCTAATAACTTATCGTACCCTAGATAGAAATGGGAATCATTTCAATCACACCTTAAGAGAATATTTTTATTCTTCCAAACTTTTGTTCAAGTCAAACCTACTTCAATGTCAAGATCATAAATCTGTGTCAGATCTGTCAAAGTGGCAGATAAGCGGCGCTTGCGCAACGTCAGTAGCCGTCCGTTTCACAGGCTCTAATGTGTTCGGCAATCATTGCTTTGTTTCGGTCGGGCAATCAGTTGGCGGCGTAATTGATGTTGTGCTACGTGTCAGATATGTAAGGGCGTATGTAAGGAACGTTGGTGTATGCAGTGGAGGACAACCGAGGAGGAAGGGGCGCGCCGGGCCCCCGGTAATGGGGGCCTCAAAACTCCTCTACGCTCCCTTGATAAAATATACTAACAGTACCCTTTCCGAAACTTCTAAAATACGTGGCAAAACCGACCCTCATCATCTTCCTAGCGTTATGTCCCGTGCTTAGACGGGGTCCGCTTAGACCATGATCCAGGATTTAGCGAGTCTGGTAATTACATTGAAGCGACTGCCGATCTGACCTTCGTAACCCTATGATAGGGGAACCAGACAATTTTTGGATCATGGTTACAAATCCAAATTTGTTTGAATTCGCAGGTTTCATCACGATGTTTTCACTCACCGTCGAGCTAGTGGTATAAATACGTACATAGACTTGAAAAATCTAGAAGTACGTGCCCGGGTTTGAACCCGCACTCCTCGGTTTAGAAGCGCGTGTTCTTACCATTGAGCTACCACCGCTCTCGCTACCACCGCTCTCAAAACCGACCCTACTAGGAATATTTTATTAGATTTTATCCTCTACGAGGTATATGTACGAAATATGAAGGCGAATGTTTCTGTTTGTTAAGTCACATGTTGGTGTGGGGCTCAAAACTAATGTACCAACTGTATTCCTTGCTTAGAATGTCTCAAAAGGTGATTAACGGTGTATAGTATATTGGGTAGTTCCATATTGGTCTGGGACTTAAAAATAATGTGCCAACTGTGTTTCTTGCCTAGCATGTCGAAAAGGCGACTAATGGTATATCGGATTTTGTGTATGTTATTGTGTAGGCGACAAGCTAGCTAGCCCAGTTTTATTTTTGGCTTAATGTGGTTCAAGGGGCCTGCTGCCGCTTTGACTTTGCCTCCCCTTTCGGGGATTATGAGCGTGATGTTATGATTGTTTATGTATTAGTGTTAGATTATAATAATAGTCAGTAGCAAGTCACAGTTTGAAAGAAGATGCTTATACAGTATGACAAAAAGTTAAGAGAAAATGTCACAACCATGTTTACGACTGCACGAACGTATTATGCGCGAACACTCATAAAAAAACATATATACGGTCGAATTGAGAACCTCCTCATTTTTTTGAAGTCGGTTGAAAATACGTAAATCCACACATAGTTGCAACTTGAATGAGTACGTCGGTGTTTTAGAGTCTTGCGAAGTACAAGTACAGTAAGTTGGTTAGTACTTTTAGTTTGTTTTGAATCGGTTGCATAAGCGTAAGGCCTTATTCGTGCGCATGACCTACGATGCTTCATTCATAACTGTTTGTGTAAATATCACAAATTGATGTTTATTTGTGTGTATGACATCTCTATATATGACAAACTCACAACTTTAGTGAAAATATCTAGAATCTTCGTCTGTGCCGTATCACTACTCTTTAAAATAAATGAAACAAAACCATTTATTTTTGATCAAGTTTATGAACTATTTTTGTGCTCATGGAACATTAAATATGAGGACAAGGCTATTTTTATTTACGCCATTTCATTATCATATCAATTCTTGCTGATCTGTCAATGTCTTCTACAAAAAATCAATAAAAAATCTTAATATTTGATTAAACACAAAATATTCGAAAATGAGGATCGTTAAAATGTTATCTGATTGCAAAAAGTCAACGTTTTAAGACTAAGGGTTATTCGCAACATTCTGATAGTAAATAACAATCTAATAAATTAAAATACTGATGACATTCAACATCACAAGTTTCATAATAAGGAAAATAATTCCAAATGACATTGTGAAATGTGTTGATCTTTACTTTATCCTTCTGTTAATACTTCAATTAGAATTTTTAAAAATATATCTTTATCATTATTATTGATGGTGGATGGCTAGCGGTGGTAGCTCAATGGTAAGGACACGCGCCTCTTAACCGAGGAGTGCGGGTTCAAACCCGGGCACGTACCTCTGGATTTTTCAAGTCTGTACGTATTTATACTACTAACTCGACGGTGAAGGAAAACATCGTGATGAAACCTGCAAATTCAAACAACTTTGGATTTGTAACCATGATCCAAAAATTGTCTAGTTCCCCTATCTTAGGGTTACGAAGGTCAGATCGGCAGTCGCTTCAATGTAATTACCAGACTCGCTAAATCCTGGATCATGGTCTAAGCGGACCCCGTCTAAGCACGGGACATAACGCTAGGAAGAAAATAAAGTTATTAGCTTTCTGAACTCTTCTCCATATAAACTTTAACTGTGCCAAATCTCATACTTCTCCGTCCGCGAAATTCTCATAAAAAGACGTACAAATTTTTTGCTTCAAGTAATAAATATAGATATGTAAATGCTAATTTTATTAGGAAGCTTGATTCATAAAATCTGATCAATAAAAATAATCATTATCTACTTATTTAAATCTCTACATGACATATCCTTCCTGCGACCTTACAACCTCCATAACAAGAATCAAACCTATATCCTCTCTTGCATCTGTTGGGCTGACCTTCGCTTTGGCCCACTTTGGCTAACTGCCCAAAGCTTGCATAACAAAGTGACATTACCATCCGGCTCACTTATGCGTTTATTCGCAACTCTGTACCAAGTCGATTGCATCGTTAAAAACGGTAACGTGAGAACTAATTCTCGAAGTACCACTAAAAGGTGTTGATTGAAGATTTTTATGTATATATACATCAGTTCTCATTATGTCAAATGATTGCATAACATTGCATCGGTTAGGAATTCCAGTTATAGATTCAGCAATCCCTGAGGGGAATCACCTAAGCGGACTCCTAGCAGTTGTAAGTCAAAAACGTTTGCTACATTAATTACAGCTTGTGAAACAATAGTTACAAGTGGCTAGCGTCTTTACATAAATTTTCCTATTGACCGGAAAATTCTTCTAAATCAATTAATATTAAATTCTCCAAATTCACAAAAATTATTAATATTAGTACGAGCAAGCAACAAATAATATCCATCTGGACTATTAGCCTAGATTGAGCGGTTATTAATACGGCTGCCATAACTTCATTATTCTTACAAAGACAAAAAACAAACAAAATAAACCATAGTATTTGAAATACAGGCTATTAAACTACCGAAATATGTAATAGGCGCTGGTTCTTAGTAGTAAAACAAAAGTGTCATAAGCCAATCAAAAAAGCATAACCAATAGCTATCAAAAACATAAACAAAAAGGTATAAAAAAGTTAAAATATATAAAAGCCTAGTGCAGACTTGCACTCAGGCATATCATCATCTTCTTCCTAGCGTTATGTCCCGTGCTTAGACAGGGTCCGCTTAGACCATGATCCAGGATTTAGCGAGTCTGGTTATTACATTGAAGCGACTGCCGATCTGACCTTCGTAACCCTAAGATAGGGGAACAAGACAATTTTTGGATCATGGTTACAAATCCAAAGTTATTTGAATTTGCAGGTTTACATAAATACGTACATAGACTTGAATAATCCAGAGGTGCGTGCCGGGGTTTGAACCCGCACTCCTCGGTTAAGAGGCGCGTGTCCTTACCATTGAGCTACCACCGCTGTACATGCACTCAGGCATATACGCAATAACTATTTCCCTTAGCGCCGAGTAAGTGGTAAAAAAATTACTTAAATGAATCGATCCAGAGGTTACCATTGAGCTACCACCGGTCTTCCGATTATTTTCCTTATTAAGATCAAACCATTCTCAATTTAGTTCTGCACGTCACGGCACTAAATATATCTGCGCCGCATTATTCTCGCGGCGATTAGAAAGGTTTGCATAAGCGACATTCAAGTTCAAGTCGATTTTAGTTGGCCTTGAGCATTTTTTTGTGGCGCGAGTAATAATGACACTTGGTTACGTGCTGATGTCGGTTAATAACTGTAACTGTATATACTGCAAGTACAAATATATGTAAGTACTCTGAATATTTTGATAAGAACATTCTTAGATTTATATCTGACTAATAAATACTATAATTTTTTTCTAGCTCCTGTCTGAAAAAGCTTGTCAAAGTCAAAGTCTAAGTGAAAAAAAATATTCTTTATTTATAAACGTTTCAAAGAAACACATTTAAATTGTGTGTTTTGGAACCTAGATCAAAAGAAAGAAATCATCTTCCTATAATAATGTATCACGCCCGCAATCCCCGAAGGGGTGGTTAGAGTCAAAGGGGCATATGGAAACTTGTGAAAAAGTATTGACAAGTGGCTAGCTCGCCGCCTACACAATCACACACAAAAAACCGATATGCCGTTAGTCACCTTTTAGGACATTCTAGGAAATAAACATAGTTGGCACATTATTTTTAAGCCCCTGACCAACATAGATTAAGTGATCCTTGATTACGCTAGTAATAATAGTTCAATGTCCTTGATTATATTAACGCAGTATTAAATTAACAGTCAATAAGCATAGAGCCATGCTGGCCATTGAGGTATCTCAAACGCTATTCTTTACGCTTCGTTACATTTGATGATCCAATTTGTCTATTCTTCCAAGTTGACCGACCTGAACCTAAAAGTTAGGAATGTCAGGTCATTGCAATAAATACTCATTAGCCTAACCAAATTCAAGATCATAGGCTAAACAGTCCCCAATCAGGAATTCTATGGTGGATTATTAAACTATGCATCTCAAGCCCAAATCGCACTTAGCCAGTTTTAAGAATTTTCCGTTCAAAATCTAAATTCAAAAGTCAAAGTCAAAAATATCTTTATTTACGTAGGCCTCAAAAAAGCACTTGTGATCTGTAAATTTTAATTTTTATATTCAATCTGGCATTGAAAAGAGTAACTACCGAGTTTCTTGCCGGTTTCTTCTCGGTAGATGCGACATTCCGAACTGGTGGTAGATTCAAATTGTTCTACTTTGTACCTATTACTTGACGATTCACAAAATCTAGATGACCTATCCGATACGTCGCGTTCAATATTTACGATCGCTGCACTGTATCCGCCATCAATACCACAAAAACCGAACCTTGCTGCCGTGCCACAATCACATTACATTGGAAAGGCGTACAGTTCCGGCCAGCCGACCTTGAACCTGCTACCCTGGGTTCGACAGCCGGCGAATCTAGCACTGATCCGGTTGGCGCGATTCGATATGGATATCGGATCGGAACGTCTTGGGTTTCGGTGTTGGGTTTAATTAGGTTTTAATTAGAGCATAGTGATTTGATTGGATTAGGTTTAGTGAATTACATCAGTTGCCTTTGGGCGTTAGGCATTTGGAGGTTAAGTAGCATGTCGTAAAAGGCGACTAATGGTATATCAGTTTTTGGGTGTGTGATTGTGTAGGCGACAGGTTAGCCGCTTGTCACTGCTTTTTCACAATTTTCCTTCTAACCCAGCCCGGCTTTATTTTTGAATGTGGTTGAAGGGGCATGCTGCCCTGCTGCTTATGTATGTATGTATATATGAGGTAAACAAATATTATAGACATATTTAAGTAGGTACGTCTATTCGTTGTCATAAAAATAAAAGCTTATTTTGAGACAAATATCAATGTTGCTGTAAACAACAATCAAGCCTTTCAACAATATGCCCTTGTTGGTCTAAGACTTAAAAAGAATGTGCCAACTGTGTTTCTTGCCTATCATGTCGTAAAAGGCGACTAATGGTATATCGGGTTTTGGGTAAATAAGTCGAACTAAGAAACTTACTAAAGTTTAATACTTTACTATATCAAGCTTTTGTATATAAGTTAAGGCCTAAAAAATCTAAAGATAAACTGCATTTATACATACCTTAGATACCTAACTAAAGAATACTTACCATTATGGAATCCAACATTCGTTACAACTGGTGTCATCATTAAAATTGTTCGGCTCGGTGAGTTTACCTGTAATTGTACGTACAGGACATCGTTTGCCAAAGTGTGGAATTTATTTGTCCCATGTTGTATATCGGGTTTTGGGTGTGTGATTGTGTAGGCGACAGGTTAGCAGCTTGTCACTGCTTTTTAACAATTTTCCATCTAAGCCCGGCTTTATTTTTGGCTGAATGTGGCTGAAGGGGCATGCTGCCCCTTTGACTCTGCCTACCCCTTTAGGAATGATGGGCGTGATGTTATGTATGTATGTATGTATGTATGGAATTTATTTGTACGAACCACTGAATATATAAATATGATTTTAACTTTTCCAATTTTGCAATATCCACCCAACTTAATTCAAATTATGGTTAAAACTGGTTTGAGGATCTCATTCCTCCTTAGACACCTCATGTTTAGTATATGGCTGATATTCAGTGAATGAGGTTATTTTAAAAGGTAACCAACCTTATTTGGGCAAACATGTTGAGAAGATCTATTAAATAAGATTAAAGAAAAAAAATTACACAAGTGAAGATTCGGAGGGGAATAGCCTAGACTCACGTCTGTCTAGATCTTCGCTACTCAAAAAATATAAATGTATAAATATTATAATAATAATAAATAGGAATAATAATAAAAAGGAATAATATTACCAAATAAAAGTTCTGTATCGAAACCTTCTCAACTAGTTTTTTTTTTTCAGAGCATTCTCAATGCACATATTAATGGAATCTAGAAGTCTGTTAGTTTCTGGAGAATTTAAGTTATATAATTGGTTACCTGAGTACTTCATAACAAGAGTATAGCTCACTGTAAAGTACAATAGGTGTTATAATTTAATATGAAGCAACTATTAGGTAAAAAGAATGGCCCGTTGGTCGTGTGGTCGGAGACCCTGGTCACGAACCCAAGGGTCGCAGGTTCGAATCCCGCTAAGGGCAAATGTTTCGTGTCATGAACATGGACTTTTGTACTTGAGTCATGAATAAACGTATTTAATGTAGGTGTATGTATTTCCGTTCACCTAGTATCCATAGCACAAGCATAAGCTTAGTTTGGAACTAGGGAATTGGTGTGACAGTCTGGAAAAGCTCCAAAGAAAAAAAAAATAAAGTTAATGTTAAAATCATTCAAATGAGATTAAAATTGGACATTACTTTTAGAATTCGTGTTCTATTGTTTATAATATTGTATTCACAGAACTTCAAACATAATTTTTTTAGTTCAGAAAAACGTGGCAAACTAAATATATCCCTAAGTTCTGCCCAACTCACATAAGCCATACAGCCCGAAAAGGTTTACAAACCCTATTTTGAGAAACAAATAAACACAGTTTAATAGACTGACTAAATAATTAGACTGGCTCGATGTCGCATTCGGTAGTGACCTTGCCCCATGCGCCAAGAGTTGTGGGTTCAATCCAGTGGCGTAGCTCCCCAGGGGCAAGGCGGGGCAGTGCCCGGGGGCTAAAACCTGATAAGCACATCTCTTCATTTGGGTTTAATTTGACTCTGTCTAACGTAGGAAGAAAAATGTGTGATGTCGTCGGATATTTATATATATTTATTTAATACTATCAACGATCAACTAGACCTATATAATACGCGTCAATATCAACCCGAATGATATAAACATTTCCGCCAATTTTATTACCAAAACTTGCAGTCCATTTTACAACCGCAAATCAATTTATCACACAATTATATCAGGCTTGTTTCCGCGTGGGCGCAGATTTTTATCGTGCACAAGGACTCGGCTTTCAAAGTTAAAATAAAAAACAGCTAAACGCCAGTTTCCTTAATTAAACAATGACGGGAAACGTGTTAATGACAGTTTGATAATTTGTGCGTCCTAACACTGATTTCGGTGCAAGAAGAACAAGTTTAAGCTAATTTGATATAAACTGTTTACTTATAGCCAACAAAGGAATGAATTGGACTTTATGAAGTAAAGAAGTTATATTATATACTAGCTGTGCCAGCGGTGTCACCCGCGTTTATGGTTAATATTATTAAGACTATTATCGTCATACATGATTTCTATGTAACTTTAACCATTAAGGCTGCACACGCGACGGAAGCTTAAGAAATGGAGTAACTTCTCCCGTTTTCCCAACATTTCCCTTCACTACTCTGCTTCTATTGATTGTAGCGTGATGAAAAGTATACTATAACCTGCCCAGGAGTATGAAGAATAATTGTACCAAGTTTCTTTAAAATCCGTCGAGTAGTTTTTGTTTCTATAAGGAACATACAGACAGACAGTCAGACAAAAATGTTACTGATTGCATTTTTGGCATCAGTATCGATCACTAATCACCCCCTGATAGTTATTTTGAAAATATATTTCATGTACAGAATAGACCTCTCTACAGATTTATTATAAGTATATATGTAGTAAGCATGGTCTTCTCTGTTAACGCAACACAACAAAAAGTTGCGAATTATTTCGAAAAAAAAAATTTTTGAATGATTTATTTTTCACATACGTACATAACATCACGCCCTTAATTCCTGAAGGGGTAGGCAGAGTCAAAGGGGCAGTAGGCCTCTTTTACTACATTCAGCCAAAAAGAAAACTGAGCTGGGTTAGATGGAAAATTGTAAAAAAGTAGTGATAAGTGGCTACACAATCACATACCCAAAATCCCATATGCCATTAGTCGCCTTTTACGACATGCTAGGCAAGAAACACAGTTGGCACATTTGTTCTAAGTTCCAGACCAACATGGGACCAACATTAATTATTTTTTATTGTTATGTAATTTATTCCATGCCTTAGGAGTAGAAGATATTTTATGTACTCAAACTCTCGTAAAATCTCAAGGAAGGCTAGATTATATCTATTACTGGAACTCTATGATGGTGATCTTTGGCCTGAAGCTGTACTATAAACTGCTTGTTATGTCAGCAAGATATCGATATTTAAATGGTAAAATATTCTCGTTATCATAATACTTCAATCAATAAATATAACATTGAAATTTGGAATTTCATTTTGATTTACAGATTCAACTATTAATTTCATGAAAAGTTATTTTAGAAGAAAAATGCTTTTTAATTTGATAACCAATAAATTGGCAGACATTTTTCGGTGTTGATATTATATAATCACATTTTTTTACCCAAGTAAACAACACAGCTGCTCTAGAAGTTTACCCCACTTTCGTGACAGTATGTAAGAAATGTTAAATTTCTTAAAAACACATGATAGAGTATCATTAGAGCAAAATCGAATTTCAGATTGTAACATTTAATTGCAGGATATACGAAAAAACCTTTGCAAAGCTCACAGCTAATTTGAATACCGGTCAACAGGCTTAGGTAACTTGTAATAATTAAGTGTACTACGCTAATTTCGTAATAAAATGCCGCTTTGCATCACAATTTTCTTGGTTAGTACAAATTCAATTGGGTACAAATATGTTTGTTAAAGTTGCTAAAGATCTCTATATACTTTTAATGTAGGTACTAACTTGTGTACTAAATTAAAATATACTTTTCAAAGAATCTGAAAAACACGCTTGAATGAGTAGGTAATACAGTGAAAACAAAAATATTTCTATAGCCAGTCCTCCTCAGACCAGCTCGATGGTACCACACTGTCATGACATTATCAAGATGTTAATAAAAAATAAATAGATATCAGACTACATCGTATACATTGATCTAACTCCGAGGTAATAAGCTTAAGCACTTGTGTTACGGATATCATAATCAACAGAGGTATTACAAATATATACTTAAATATTGGATATTAACACCCAGACACAGAACAAACACAAGTATTCATCATACGTTTGTTTGTCCTGTTGTTTGGGTGGGGATCGAACCCACAACTCTTGGCGCATGAGGCATCAAACCATTCATGTTAAAAAAATCATTATAAATATTGATTAGAAAACTGTATACAGGCCGTCTTTCGAACAATGCAAGTAAAATTTAAGATATTCGAAAAAACCTTCATTTTGAGATGATCGTTAATAAGTCAAAACACTAACCTTACATATAATATGATCAGTAATATTAATTGTCTCCCCCAATTTCCAAACCTTACTGTTTATATTCAAATATAGTCCAAAAACTTTACGAAGTTAATTGTTTTCGAAATATCTAACCTAACCTATTTTTTTATTTTTGCAATACAACGCGCAGGGCGTCTCTATCTAATCATGATAATTATAGACATTTCAGCTAAATCGAAAATTAAACAACCATTGGGTTGAGTAAGAAAATGATCGGGCAGCCTACCTATATTGAAAATTATAATTAGATTAAACTTTATTTTATTTACTAAGAAGACATTAGATTCTAAGTTTACTGACATTAAAGATTACCACATGCTCATTTGTAGGTAATTATGTTAACCTATTGCTAAGCCTTTAATAGAAAATATACTAATCATATTTTAACCTTTATTTATATATTACTAACTAATTAAAATATATATATATATGTTGTTTATCAAAACGGAAAATAACGCAATATTCAGGTGATTGTATAACTATTGAGGTATTATTTCGGAACAACACTTATATTGATTTATACGATCAATACTGAATATCGAAAACGCAAATATTATTATTATTTTTATCTTCTGGAGCAATTACCTTTTTAAACATATTCCTATATTAAAACTAAACTAATTCAAATAGACACAATAATTCCATGGAAAACGTAATCAGATGGAAAATATATAGTCATTCTAACGTTGAAAAACTAATTATCATTTATGGCTGGTACATTTTTGCAGTTTTTTTACGTATTATTATTAGTTTCATAAGGTCACGTTGCAACTATTAACAAACATATATATTTTTTAAAAACACGCCTTAACATGTTAAATTAATACCTGTGATGGAATATTATCAAATACTAGCTTTTTAGCGCGATTTTATAAACATGACCTTAAAGCAAAATTAGTTTAAAGACGAATACCATTTAACGAATACACCAAAACTATAAAACCCTAATCCTATGTTAATATACAAATGTCAGTTAACTCCGCTAAAGTGTGAATTTATAACACATTTCCCATAATTCAAACTTATTTACATTTGAAACATTAAATAAGATTTCCAAATATTAAAATCGCATATTTTGTGTTAGTTGATAAATATTGCCTGTGATAGAACAAAAACGCATTTTAAATTAAACCTCACTATTAACTTGAAACCACTTGTCATTTAGGCGTACGTGACTTAAGTAGTTCATAGCAATGTAGGTGTCGACATTTTTCTCAATAACTAAGATTTAACCATACGTTAAGATGCATGCGAATAAATATTAAAATGTTTATACTAGTTTTTCCTTATTTCATAATTTGAAGTTTCGTATGAATTAACCCGAATGAAAAATACTATGTCACCTAAACTTTATGCCACTATTAGTAGAACTAACTTAATTATCTTTATTCCAACTAACTTTGGTACAGTTACATATAAAACTTTAAAAATATATAAATGCATATTAACAGACTGGCAGGGGTTTTCTGCCCCTTTGACTATAACCCCTTCAGGGATTACGGGCATGATGTCATGTATGTATGTAACAGACTGAAACCAAAAGTTAAGTTTCAAGTGAAAAACACACGTAAGTATAATTCACTTTGAAGCCATCGGTATTGCGTAATTAACATCATCATTAAATTAAAATGGATTTTACGAACGCAATGGTTGCACTGAGATAAATATTGGTATGATTAAATGTTACTTAATATTTTTAACAGTAAGTTCTGAATCAAGTAAGCATTATAACATAAATTGTATATCTCAAAATGTTCAACTTACTGTTACATAAATAAACACAACTGCGTACTGTATAACAAAGCTATTGATCAATTTGAGTTTACGTATTGAAGGTTGAAACAAGTTATTTAATACATTATGATTATAAAACTTGTAAATGTGAACTAGATATCGATCAATGTAGGTTAATTTATGACTCTTCGTGATACTTGGATACAATTACCTTATCGAATTCCAACAAATACCTAAAATATAGGTAATTACTAGCTATGATCACAGGATGCAATTATGTTTGCACATATCCCGTAACAACCTGACCGATACTTTCAAACGATTATTTAATTATTACGTTTTTCTAAATTAAAAATCAATGTTTTTTATTACATGATTAATCTAACTACCAGAAACTATATAGAATTCTATTATTGTTAATCAAATGTAGATTAAAAACAACGTTTACACACGTGGCCAGTTTTCACGATGCGATAAAAAGTGCCGGTTTAAAATAATTCGAATTCTTTTTCAAACTTAGAACGCGCGACGCGTCTGTCCCCCGCTCAACGACCGAACAAATACGAAGGACTCGAGAACACAAACGCTACGCCGTATATTCCATTGCTAGGGGGGCATGGCGAAAGTGCTTCCAAATAACCACCTATATAAACACACGACACCAATCGAATTTATCCAGTACAATTCCCGGCTTCAAACACCGTACAGGAGGCATTATGAGAATAACGGTGAGTGTAGTGCAGTGAAGTGAAGTGAAGTGCGGAAGAGATGACTTCAAAAAAGTGTATGCGGTCGGCCCGTGTGTCCCGTGCCTCAGTGGAGTGTTTCTAATTTGGGTGGTGCGTCGCGTTTTTGACACACTTTTTTGAAGTCAGCGCTTTTCAGCCCTTCCTTGGACGTTAACGGATATTTGAACAAAGATATTAGGGCAGTGTTCATTGACGGAAATAGATGACGGTCAAAAATGGATAGCTAATTTGGAGTTACCGTAGCGTCAGACATATGATAAAGTATTAAATCTTTAAAATGCTGGACCAGGCTATCCTTTTTTAATTTCAAAAATAGAACAAGCTTATAATTATTTGCGTCAGATACGTCATGCAACAGATAAAAATCATCAATTCATGAACAAAGACTAATAGATATTCAGAAGGCTTATCTCGCGGTTTTTATTCACAAAAGTCATTCATAGCAATTTAATATAACAATATTATAAAATTCAAGCACTAAATATTCACTCAAAGACAGTAACTAATAGATTCGTTAAATATTGCATAACATTTTAAAATAACGAAAAACTAAGAATATTTAAATAAATAAAGTTGATTATCAGATATTAAAATAATTAATTTGTCATCAGTAAAGACTCCATTAACCATAACGCCTTTCGTGCTTATAACTAACAATATTGTCTCATCATCTTCCTAGCGTTAGGTCCCGTGCTTAGACGGGGTCCGCTTAGACCATGATCCAGGATTTAGCGAGTCTGGTAATTACATTGAAGCGACTGCCGATCTGACCTTCGTAACCCTAAGATAGGGGAACCAGACAATTTTTGGATCATGGTTACAAATTCAAAGTTGTTTGAATTTGCAGGTTTCATCACGATGTTTTCCCTCACCGTCGAGCTAGTGGTATAAATATGTACATAGATTTTTTAAAAATCTAGAGGTACATGCCTGGGTTTGAACCCGCACTCCTCGGTTAAGAGGCGCGTGTCCTTACCATTGAGCTACCACCGCTAATTCTGCCACCCCTAAATTTATTGTCTACTTCACATAAAGTAATACTCATTTACTTGCGTTAACAATTCAGTTTGAGATCAGTATGTTAAATAAATCCTATTAACAGTAAAGTACTTGTTTAAATTACCATTACATTTTTCATACTAAAATCTACAACACGCCACAAAATCCAATCCAACCAAAATCATTGCACCGTTGCATCATTATATTAACTAAAGTACATTCAGTATAAATAAGTAATGCTTTAGCCTGACATACCAATTATCTAGTCCCAAACAAAGCTTATGCTTGTACTATGGATACTAGGTAAACGGATAGACATACTTAAAAAACATCCATGACTCGAGTACATATGTCCATGTTCATCACACGAAACATTTGCCCCTAGCGGGATTAGAACTCGCGACTCTTGATTTCGTGGCCAGTGTCTCTGACCACTCGACCAACGGGCCAGTCAAGTAAACACTTCGATGTTTCTAACGATCACGCATAGTAACGTTAGTTCCCATGGCATATTACGTCACAATGCGCTTTTCACTCTTACCAAGACGGGTTTGGACCAGGAAGGGCGGGAAGCCGGCCGCTTGCGCGCGCGCAGGTAACGAGATACACATCCCTGTTGTGGCTGGTTTAACTGTAATGAAATAGTTGCCAGCTTATGTGTGATGAGAAGCGTTTTAGCTAGTAATATCTTTGTAATACTCTAAGAAGGCTTTTCTTAGTCTACAGACAACTAGCGATACACCCCGGTTTTTCTTAGAAAAAAGAATTAAACAATGTACGAAAACCTATAAAATCAATCAAAGAAATATATTATGCAGATAATTTGAAACTACAGTAAATTAAAATAAGTAAATCAAGGAAAACCATCCCAAAATGTATTGTTCGGTATTGACCACAACCGAGTAACAAACCCCAACTCTTTACGTAATGTGCAATACCTTGGCACTACGCCAATGCACCTGTCAACAGACATTTTGCATTCCGTTTTGAACTCAAAAATACATGTAGATGTATAACACATTCTTTTGTACTATATAAACGTAGCCTAAAATGTTTTAATTTTCTTTACAAACAAAGAACATTATTAGTATTTAGATTTTTTATGCCACCAACAAGCTACGGCAAACATTTAACTGACTAACTAAACACAATACAGTCAGTCAGTCACTTAAATCTGAATCTTATCCCTAATTTGACTGTGGTTGGTTATAAATAGTTCCATTTCAAATGCGCTTCGCGGAATAATGGAATTTATTGACTAAAAGTATCTCATTGAAATAGTACGCACAAGTCAAGTATGTTGCGTAAAATTCCCAATCTAGTCAAGTCTACAATGTTGTTGACAATTTATAACCGTACTACTTGCATTACCTTAAAAGACTCGACTAAGTCTTACTCGGTAAATACTAGAATAGACTCAAGAGGAAAACTATCGAGTACTATGTACGGAATGCTATTTACGATTCTAGAATTATAACTGTTAAGGCTGACCTTATTTCAGGTCTTTTGTCGTAATTTATAACTCTATTCACGGATTCCAGTCCACATTTTCTTTGTTGAAGTTTCCTTAATAATTGTTAACCAGAGCAAATAGCTTAAATAAGGCTTGTTGTAACTTACAGGTAATACATACATTCATTCTTCACACTGACACACCGATTCCCTAGTTCCAAACTAAGCTTATGCTTGTATTATGTTTACTAGGTGAACGGATAGACATACTTAAATACGTTTATAAACATCCATGACTCGAGTACAAATGTCCATGTTCATCACACGAAACATTTGCCCCTAGCGAGATTCAAACTAGCGACCCTTGGTTTCGTGGCCAGGGTCTCTGACCATGGGCCTGTCCGAAAATAAGTTATCCACAGCTTTTATATGTTTATTGTTTTGATGAGGGTAAAAGGGGGTAATTTTATAGTTTAAAAAAAAGAGTAGAATTAGTCAAATCCTACTCTTTTTTTTTTACTACTAACAACTTTCATTGACCCATAGGGTTTAAGTTATAAATATATAGGTACTATTATAGGAGCTAAAATTGCATTATGCAAATAATAAAGTACAATCTCTCTAAGGTAATCAGGATCGAGCGATAACGGTACTAGGCTAGATAACTAAAAAATTCTGTTTAGTTCGTCAGTTAAATTATAAAAAATATTGACCCATTATTTTTTTATTTATTTGTCAAACAAACATTGACGAAGATAATGCATTCAAGTTGCGCGTGACGTCACGCTTTCGTACTATTTTTACAAAATAGTGACATCGCAAGCCCCCACTGCAAAACTTTGATGCTTTTTATCTTGAACAAAAAGTTCAATTAATAAAGCGAAAAATATGTGTCTAGTATTTTTGTATAATCTAACTGACGGACTAAATAGAATTATAGTTTTTTAATGCAGTCATCATCCCTATTGTATGCATGCAGTGACGATTTTATGCATTTTAATAAACGGCCATACTCGCTTTCATATACCAAAGAGTAAGAATAAAACAACATTATAAGGTTAACCCTTTATCTGACTATGTTGTTAAAGTAAAGGATTTGCAGTGTCTATGTGAATTTGAGACTAACATAGCATGACAACACGATATTAGGAATAACTAAGTATTAAGCCTTATTATCAAACGCCCATAATCCAAATTTCATCAGCAAAATGTAGACATATCCTGTAGTTAGGGCAAATGGCCCGTAAACGCCGTGAGGTAAGTAGCTTGCAACAGACGCCATAAGAGGCGACATTATCCCACGGCAACCCGATCCGACCTCGTACCGTTGCACACTGATTAGCATCGTTTTGTGTCTAGCAATGTGGCTGTTGCGTGCAAAGAAAATGTCGTAATTAAAAATATATATAAAATTAAACAATATATCTGCTAATAACAGTTGAATATCACAAACCTGATAAATATAAAAAAAATCCTGTTCTAAATTTTGGTCAAATGTGTTCACTTTTGTTTTTACATCGTTTTATTCGCATCGGACAATTACTTATACATCTAAAAAAGTTTAAGGAAAACATTTATTTTATCAAAAAGTCGCATTTATATTTTAAAACTGAATACGAATGTAATTGATGTTGTGACATAACATAACGAAAACAAACAGCGACAACGTTGCACTTCGACAACTCGTTTCAACTTCCATTTCTGCGTACAAGTGACACAATAAAACAACGTACCAACGTAACTAACATTGTACGTTGCACGTAAAACACGCCATTAACATATTCGTACGTCAACTCATTTGTACTGTGATGTCAACCGTCTCTCTGTTGCATTACAAACACGCGATTTCCCTGGCGGGTTTGTCAAACATTTTCGATGTAATCCGCGCTATATCGCATTTCGATCTTTTTATTTGTCGATGAAACAATGAAGCAACGGCAGATTAATATCCCATTGACCTTTTCAGTAAAATAATTATGACCAAAAGCAATAATTGGGCTCTGATTTTATGGTTAAAAATTACGTCTGTTAATGGAACGTAAAAAAAATCATTAATATAGGTTCCCCGAGATGCACGATGGAATTTATCTAACATACCAAATTTCAAGCGGGCGGTGCCGCGGATTGAGCTAGTATTCAATTAAGTTGGAACAATACAATTTATTTAAGACAGTTACGTATTGTGACGCTTCTTTATTTTAGTTGCACATTTTTATAGTTCGAACAATGCAAGCGAATTATATTATTACGTCATATAATTACGCTGCGCCGAAATTTTCGTAAATGCATTTGCTTATACGAAAATCGGGAAGTTTATTCTGTTACAAATGTAGGTCATGCAACAGTGCGGTCAGCGTTTGTGTTCGAACAAGACCTGTTATGAGGAATTAATGTTCTGCGGTCTGATAAGTCAAATGCCTGAAAGTGACCGAAGTCTTTTTGTGACGTCTGAATTTATCACGTTTATTTTAATTAACACTATTTCTATTTTTATTATATATTTTTTATAAATCGCGATATACATTTGCTAACTTAGTTAGAGTATATAAGGACTGATTTATTAGCTCTAGGCGAATCCATTATGATTTAAGGGAAATGCTTACAAAACATATAATATAAATAAATAAAAATGTTTTGCGGTCTTGTATGTACTTAATTACTTTCATTTATTTATTTCATTCTAAGGTTCCATGTTGAAAATTTGACTTGGGTTCAGTGTGTATTTTTATTGCTATTTTATACACATCTTTGCAGATTGATGATAAAAAATATATAATATTATTTGATGAATAAAGAGAAACCGAAAAGTGTAAGTCAGGTTCGAAGCAAATGAAATAATCTATTCTTTATTTCTTTCCGAAAAGGAAAATTCGTAACGTATTTTAATGTTATATTGAAATGTTATTACAGTATAACGCAATACAAAATGACGGTTTTGGTTTTTATACGACAAATTGTGACATTGTAAAGCCTGTAGTTCGTTAAAATGTCGTTACTTATTCATTTTCGCAATCGAATAATGTTGACTTATGATCAGGCTCATCTTTGATGCAATGAGAAGTACGAGTACATTTCGGCTTAATGCGTTTTTTGCAACCAAACACCAAATTGAATTAAATAAATTGCTTTTGTTTTTACTGTGGTATTATCAAATTTTAATATGGTACGAGTGAGTGTTTTTGTCTTAATAGCAGTAGTTATATACAGTTTTGATAAATTAATGCAGTTGTATTTTAATTAATTTAAAGATTATTGTGTAATGGAGTTATAATATCTTAGACCTAAATATTTACGTATTACCTATATTTATAGTTATATTTGATAGGTATGCAATACGTTTCACATAGATATTGATGAAGGTAAAGAAGCATAGTTAAAGCTTATTTGACATGATTCTTATAGTTTAAAAATGACTTCTACGAATTAAGTACATCAATCGATTGACAATTCTACGTATGCGTAGCTAATATTTGATTTCCCAATAAACTTCACATGAACGTAAACATTTGACCAGCTTAAGCAAACGCTTCAGTAATTCATATCATAACATCTCCATTACAAACCTATCCCCAGTTTTACGCAACGCGTCATTAATCTCGCCGACTGTAGGCCAAGGCCGGCCATCTTACATAACGGCCAGATAAGTCTGTCAGCCACGTGTCACACTTGACAGTTGGGTGACGTATTTGACATAATTGTCGAGAGCAAACTGCGATGTTTGTCGACAGTTTGCGAAATTTGGTGTAATTTATGCAACTAGTTCTGTTTGTAAGATGTGTTATTTAATTAACTGTTTTAAAATGGAATAAGCATTTTTTTCTCTGATGAAACTAAAGAGATCTTGGTGTTCCTTATTAAGAGCTGATTAGATGGAATATACTTATTTATTGTTCCTAGATGATGGATGATATTATTCGCTTCGCTCTATCATCAAGATCACGTGGTCGAATAATTGCTGATCTCATAAAATAACAAGTAATCTCTTTCAAAATGCTGTTGTTCTTCTGTTTTCTCGTTGAACAAAAACTACCAAACACATTTGCATTCATACTTTTACGAGTCACGCTAATATTAACTTACAATGAAGGAATCATGTAGAAATTTATGCAAACCACAAGAAAGCAACAAAGGATCTTGCATAGAAGACTAACAAAGAGCCCAATTCAGAATCCAATTTCACATGATCCCATCGCACATCTGTCGACACGCGTTACCCCATGGCCCGCGATGCGTTTGCGCAAGTATGGTGGACGCAATGCGCACCGCGTGTGCTTATTTTCGCACTGTGTGCTAATTGTGTTTCGACCACATAATTGTGTTGTACCCAGTGGTTAGATGGGGCTGGTTGTTCGAATGTTGCAGTGGGACAGTGTGAGGAAATCGATTGAGGCATCGATAATTATAATGCTTCTAGATGATACTATTTACAGGAAAGCGTTTGAAAACCTGAAGTTTACTCCTTAGATCTAATTCCATACATATAGTTGATAAATAAGGATCTACCATAGTGATTCGATGTCACTTGACTAATAGCAAGTAGTTTTGAGAATCCAATAGAGTAGTGGTTAGGTTCTTACAAAAAATGTTTGCGATGACACTTTCTAAGTTGACATTTGTAACATCTCTGGGTGCGTAGCCCAATGCGCGCCAGCAACTCCATAACAAACTCTGCTATCGCTCGTATCGCGCCACAAACTTATTACCTAAGAACGCACAATGCTGAACTCAGAGTTAGTTTCCGGTCCACCCGAATAAGTATGTGGCGCGATACGAGCGACAGCGAAGTTCGTTATAGAATCGCTGGCGCGCATTTGGCTAAGCAGAAGCACCCTGGTATTGAAAATATCCATAGACTACGGTGACTATTTACTAACAGGCTGGCCGTTAGTCGCCTTTAGCAGAATATTAAATGAATGAAAAATGCGGTCGAGAAGATACTAGTGTATGGTAGAAAGTCATAAAAATGTTGCAACTTGCAACACCTAGCACTTTTTACATAGCCACAATTCTGGTTAAACTTGCTAATCTGTTTATATGCAAATGCGTTAATATCGCAACGAATCGTAAGATGCGACTAAATGCAACTGAACTGCATATTTGCGCACCGTAACGATCGTTATACAATAACGTTGACACGGTTACGATGCTAATGTGGAAATTAAGTTGTTTGGTCAAACGTGAAGTTAGAAATACGATGAGTTGGCAAATATTTGTGCGAAATAGAGACAGTCTTGTTTTGGCTTAATTGGTCAGAGAAGCTTGCTGCTTCTTTGGCTCTGCCTATACCTAAGGGCATTACGGGTATGATGTATGTATAGCAACAAAAAGCAAGTTCATTCTATCTATCTGGTCCCTTGGGTCCAGATAGGCCTGGTTCCTTGGGTGAAAATGGTGACCATTTGCACCCAAGATGATTGCACCAATTCTGTTAATCAATTTATAAACTTATGAAGTCATATGATTATTCAAACGTGAATAAAAAACGGCTTTTTGATTTTAATAAATTGGTTCTTACGTATTCTAAAACTTGCGGAACTTAAAAGTATCTTTGTAACATATAATCACATCACTTATTTTAGTTAGCAATAGTTTAATGCTTATTATCTGACTATAATTAGGCCATTTCTAAGCTAGGGTTTTGTTATAACTGTACCTCCTTTTGTTATATCAGGAAACTAATTGATTGCTACACGGTCTTAACAATAACGCAATCAATCTCATAAGTTCCTTAATTAAAACCATATATGCTTCGGCACAATTCACAAGTTATATTTCATTAAAACAAGCGTGTTAGATTCGTATTGGAAATTGATAATTGGAATTAATTAACACTCATAAATCATGTTTTCTTATAATTATTTTTACGACTTGATAGTACATATAACGTGTTACTAAATCAATCTCAATGATCAAACAAAATATACTAAACTGAATTAGCTTGCAAAATAGCATTTGAACGCGGAAGATTGCACAAGCTAAATTTATCATCGTACACCAAATATGGCCTAACGGTTGTCAGAAATCGATATCATATACATATTTCTTCATTTAATATTAACGACTAAGGTGTTGAAACATTTTAATGTGGACAAGGAAATATGATCAATGGTTTGTTAAATATAGTAAATTAAGAGTTGAAAAGTCTTTTATGAACTTAATTTGATGTCAGACTATATAAAAAAAATATTAAATAACGTGTTGTGCTTATATTTTCCAAAACAAAACAATTAGTTAGATGCATATAAGTATCAATAGGTTTTTGTTGCATGGCTTATTTTATGGGACTCCATTTTTTAAAGCTTAAAATTTTTCAAATGAGTATTTTACTTAGTCACGAAAATACTCCTTTGACTCTGCCTATCCCTTCCGGGATTATTATTGTGTATGTTATGTACGAAATATTACCTTAAAATACCACCTTATGGTTACATTGCTGTGAAATACACGTGTATTACACAAAATAGTAAAAATACTCAGCGATAGCGCTTAAGACCTCGAATAGATTAATTTATTACAACAAAGTTTACTTAATGAACGACAAATCATAATAAAATTGACAAACCGTAACCAAATTAGGATGATTATTATTCATAAAGTTAACATGCGAAAACTAATGGCCAGCTAAAGATGAAAACATTAACACCTCATCTCGCAACGTGTCGGAACAATGCTAACATCATAATGTTCAACACGTTAGTTTTAACGGGCTATTAACTCCGCGGAAATTGCGGAAGATCTTACCAATGCATTGTTTTGATAAACTTTAACTAATTTAAAAAACAAACAGTGTTCTATCAAATAGGTCATAAATTTTTTTATTCTAACAACTTTAAAAAAACGAACTGGTACGGTACTATAAAACATGAACATCTTAATAGCATGCACAAGTACTAGAAAGAAAGACAACGATATTTGGTAAACAGGAATAAATATAGAAATAATACGGTTATAAAACCGAGGCTTTTTCATATCAAAGTAACTTATCCTATTATATTTTGTTCACAGATCAGTTTAGTTTTCCTGCTGGTAGCAGCGGCCGCTGCCAGCGAGAAGAAGACGACCGAGAAGAAGGCCGAACCGTTGGACAAGAAGTTGGACAAACGTGGCCTCCTGAACCTCGGCTATGGATACGGCATCAGCGGACTAGACGTGGGCTACATCGGCCACGGACACGGCTTGGGTGGCGCATACAACGTCATCGATGACGGCTATCATGCCGGCTACTCGCACGCCGGTTACGGCGGCTACGGCATCAACCTCGGTGAACACACCGACATCACCAAGACCATCACCCTAGTCAAGGGAGTCCCCGTCGCCGTTCCCGTCGATAGGCCAGTGCCCTACCCAGTCGAGAAGCACGTGCCCTACCCCGTCAAGGTCCCCGTGCCGCAGCCCTACGAGGTCGTCAAACACGTGCCAGTTCACGTGAAGGAGTACGTCAAGGTCCCAGTCCATGTCCCTGCCCCCTACCCAGTCGAGAAGAAAGTACCTTACCCCGTTCACGTGCCCGTTGACAGGCCTTACCCCGTCAAGGTTCTTGTACCCCAGCCCTACCCAGTTGAGAAGCACGTGCCCTACCCTGTTAAGGTGCCAGTGCCCCAACCCTACCCCGTGGAGAAACACGTGCCATACCCAGTTGAAGTGAAAGTGCCCGTTCCCCAGCCCTACCCCGTCATCAAGCACGTCGGCTACCCCGTCAAGGTGCCCGTCGACAGGCCCTACCCCGTCCACGTGCCAGCTCCCTACCCTGTTGAGAAGCCAGTGCCAGTAGCCGTTCCCGTCGAGAAGCCAGTAGCTTACCCCGTGCATGTACCAGTCGACAGGCCTTACCCCGTCCACGTTGACAGGCCCTACCCAGTCCAAGTCAAGGTACCCGTGCCTGAGCCGTACCCAGTGTACAAGCACGTCCCCTACGCGGTCGAGAAGCCTGTGCCCTACCCCGTGAAGGTCCCTGTTGACAGGCCCTACCCCGTGCACGTTGAGAAGCACATTCCCATCACCGTCGAGAAGCCCGTGCCAGTGCCAGTCAAGGTGCCAGTTCTGGTCAACGAGCACGAATCTATAAGCCACCTCAGCCTCGGAGGCAACTACTACAGCCATTAGGGTTAATTTAGTCACGTAGTTATCATCAGATCACCAGTTTATTTATAAACCTCGCCAACCCATGGCCGGGACTCCAGCAAACAAAATTTTTTGAACTTTTGTATATTTTTTTATTTAAATAAAAAAATAATATGTCATGTATGTATGTATGGGCGTACTTGTACGAAGTGATATAAAGAGTTACCATTATAATTTAGTTGTAAGTCGAATAAAGTGCGAACGTCGAGAAAATTAAAAAAACATGAGTAAAAGCTGTTGTTTGATTTGGGGGGAACACGGAAGGTTGTGAGGAGCGGAAGGTGTGTCTAATGGCACAATGGATGACCTTCACGGCTGCTGGCCACGGCGTCGGCTGGTTATACAATAATTTGATCTTAGAAAGTGACGCAGACGCAAATGACTACATTGACTTCGAAGTTAAGCTCCTATGTGTAGAAAACATTGCAATATTTCATTTTAAATGTTACATTATACACATATTTATTTAGTAGTTCATCTAATCGAGTCAAAAGAGTAAAATGAATAATCAAGAATACTTAGCAATCAAAACATCACTAACACTACTGATGAACAGATACCATAGTGGTCACGATATTACATTATAATATATAGATACAATTTTTAACACGTAAGTGAATTATTAAAATATACCATTTTATGAAAAAATACGTAAACATTTTTAAGAATAGTTTATATAAAAATTAATTTAAACTACACCATATGTGACAAAAAATCTTTCATATTGCCTATCATACTTTAAATACTAACTATGTATAAAAGTATACTACTGGCTATTGATGATAATTTTTATATTCAGTAAACTGTACCTACCAAGTAAATATCTAAAACTACGAGAATGGTCAAAAGTTTAATTAAAAAAGAAAGTAAACGATATTTTCCCAAGTCCGCACTTACTGTAGGCACCAAGTTACATGATGCGGTTGAACTTTACGTAATCCTCAGTGAAGGTTAACTTAAGTGGCTCTCTGCAACTCCTCTTAAGCCATTTAGGTTGGACAATGTAGCTCATGATACTTGATATACGAGGCATGATGAAATGTATATCAAAAACTGCTGTTTTCGTGAAAGGGGACTCGAAACTGGAAATGTTTGTAAAAGTAGGTCCATATTTCAACAATGGGTAAGAAGATTTCCGTAGAGAATAATGCAATAATATTTTAACAGACCCAAATGGTAGTTTGTAACATTTGATTACAGAAATATAAGAAATGAGGTTTTGAGTCTGATGAGGAAGAAAGCTTTAAAACCGCAATTAGCCAAAAAAAAAAGTTAGATTAGTTGGGAAATTGGGAAAATTTCGCATTTTAAGAAACATTCGGCTAGAAATACAGAATTGGTACATTTTCCAGACAGTTCCAGACTAGAAATTGCAATCCAGAGTCACGTGCTGAATTCAGTAGAGCTAAAATTGTATTGGAATCAACTGGATTGCTTGATCCAGTAATTGGAATACTGGATCAAGCATTCCAGTTGATTCTCTAGCAGGGCTTGAAATCCAGCAATGAACCAGTAGATGTCGCTGTATTCAACATAGCCAAAATTGAGCGAGGCCGAGCTGGATTACTGGATCCAGCAATTTAATCCCTATTCCAGACCAAATGGGACGTCAATTAATTAATTTAGTTACTTAATAGGTATTTGTGAGGACAGTTCTTCGTTTATTTGTAACTAGGCTAGTCAGAATAAGTAAGTCAAAATGAACACAGCTAATTTGATTACGTTACAACGGCACTTCGCACATAATGAATTTTGTAACAGAAAAATGATTCTCATAGCCACTTCAACGGGCTGCCAGTCTTTAGGCAAACTATTTGTTCACGTTTCCCATGGAATTTATGAATGTATGTGTGAATTCACCTGCGAATTCCCAACAATTAGTGCATATCGCGCAACGTTGTATGTTAGACTGTATGCCTCACGTTGGCCCATACAGACATACATACATGAAAAAACAAAGACAGTATTGTGCTATTGTTTGCTATACGCAACCTCTCACACGCCTACTGATTTTCGTGTACAAATGATGGCAACAAAAGTGAATAGAGCTTAAAATAATTAACAATTCATTTTCAATTACGTTAAGGTTGTAAACATTCAAGATACAATGAAGAAGTGTAAATATTTATTTAATACTTAATTCTGCATGCAAAGTTATTTATAAAAGGTCTCTTACCAAAACTCAGCTTTAACTTTATTACTAGAAATATGTTGAAATCTGATATACACTTATAGGTTTTTAAGTAAATTAATGTTTAAATAATTTTTCAACATGTGAATAAAAATAAAATATTAGTAATTTACTTCATCTCATCTTACCGCAGCGATTATATTCTATTTGCCTTGAATATGTAGTTAAACCGATTTCTATTTTATATTTAACCGTATGAGTATTTTTGTTTTGCTGTTGTAACAGTTAATTGTAATAGACAAAGATTCTAAAATAACTTACACACTTTTTGACATTAGGTTTCTTAAAAACTTTTCTGTAATTTTTTTTAGTTAATTTGTTACGCTTCCTTTGAGTTAAACTATATATATACAAAAAAATGTTTTTACATTTCGAATCTGTATTACCTACCATTTATATTTCACAAATGCAAGGCGTCACATTTAAACTGAACGCCTTAATCTAATTCACTTTTTGTATTAATAAAGTGTCCTATTAACCTGACCGCCATTGCAAAACTCATGCAAACTTCGCGTTCGAGAAAAGTTTTAATACTCTCTCATCTTGTTGCGAAAGTCGACAGGACTTTGCGTATAGCGCCTGGTACGTGTCGAAATGTGGACCATTTTAGGGACTTGAGCGAGTATTAAGGAACACTTAAGTATAAGATTTGAGTTTTTTGTTCGTGCTTAAAACATTGTTGTGGAAAATATGCATATTTTGTGGAGCAACTGATTTTTAAAATAAAATATATTTAGCTTTTGGGCTGGACATACATCGATGTGTTAATACATACATTTTGACAATATCGAGCATCAGGTTTGGCACTAGATTGTCAAAATACAAACTGTTTTAAATGCGCTTTGTGGCAACATGATTTTTGTTTTGAAGGTGGGGTTCTATGAGGTTTTAATGAATAATAAAATAAAAAACTTAAATTACTTACTTTAGGTATTTGATTCTGATTTTCATTACACAAGTCCTTAAGTACTTTAATCTAATCAATTAATTTGAAATTGTCTGATATTCATTAAAATACATTAATTTTACATCTGAAAATAAATGTCAATGTCAGATTTTAGTATTACCGTACTTAATAATAGTACGGTCAACGGCAGGTCAAGTTACCCACTTGCAGTTAAATATTAGCGCTTATGCCCTTGACATAAGGGCGGTACAAAGTCCGAAGTGGATAGTCTGATGTTCTGTTGTCTGTACCAAACATTCGCAATACTGTTCCAGTTAAAAATATGTTAAATAAAACTAGTGCCAAGACTGGTTTCAAATCAAACATGGTAATTAAAAGATGTATCAGTAATTGAGGTGCATTTCAACATCGCAGTTATAACTTGCATTCCACCAAATTAAGATTAATCGTTTACAATTTAATTACTTTACGCCAATTACCGAATTGATATGAGATGTTCGAGTAGTGATGCTCAATAGTAATGTTACGATAGCGAGTAGAGATTGCAATGCTGGACACCAGCAGGTCCAGCATATTAGCCATGCTGGATCAAGTGACATGTGCTAGATCAATTCCGTTGGATGTTGATCCCTGCTAGAGATTGGAATAGTAGATCAAGCAATCCAACTGGGTTCAGCATGATTTTAGCCCTCCTGAATCCAGGGTCATGAGCTGGATAAATTTTATTTATTTTTTAATTTATATATATTTATTTAATCTCTAATAGTGAGCTTGTCACAAATGGGCACATGAAATGAGCAATCATTCGCATGATGAAATGAGCATATATGTTATGACACAAAATGGGAAGCATTGCATTATATAAAAAAACAAATGTAAGGTAAATGTCTCGCTTTTATTAAGTGACTGAACATAATGTTTTCAAAGCAAGTAAACACATTTAATGATTTATCATTTTTTTTTGATAAATTCGTTGGAATAACTTCTATATGGCATCATATTAGTTTTCATTGCAATCGTCTGCCTATAAAAGATGACTTGATGTGAGAAGCCTTTTAATAAAATTTAAGACATATCAGATTTCAAAAATTTTAGAGGAATTTTATATTCAGCTGTTTCAAAGATCTGCCTATGAACATAAAAAAATACAGACAAGATCGATATCAACAGATGTTTTTTTGAACCATCACTATGTTCATTGAACATTTTGAATAATTGAAATCCGATATTAAGACCGTTTATTTTATTACACATTGTAATTTAGTTCAAGAGCTTTTAAAGCACTTTAATAAAAATATAAAATTTTATATTTCACTTATGCACCTATTTATTTTATGGGGCAAGGTAAGGAAAGCAATAAAAATGTTCTGATTATTTTAAAAAATTGAAGCAGTCCATTTACAAAGAGGAAGTTGTTAAAAAAATATTTTTATTAACACCTTTTTTGGTATAAATCTTGAATGGAAATCTCCAGTCATATCAACAAAGTCATTGTATATTTCAAAAGAGATGTTGACTCTCTTCTCAAGTAAAAAAAGACGCCTCAAAATCAAAGCAAGCCATAAATTTGTAAAGATGTTTAATATTAAATGGTCAATTAATAAATTTCGTTATTTAACCTTAACGTCACAGTCAACAACTGTCACACAAATAATAATTATTGCGTTTTGGTAATAAATTATATTAATAGATTGGTAATGTCATATCCTCAGAAATAACTTGCAGAGCATGCCTTTAAATAATTGTTGGGTTATAGGAATATAACGGACGATTATAAATATTTATAGAGATTTATTTAAACAGTAAATTCAACATGGAGTATGACAAGAGAGTGACAGTAAAGAAGACAGCCAAATTGTTAAGCATTGAGAGGTTTATTTACACCGTTCCAACATTAATAGTTATTCACAACATATATTAACTGTATCAGACACCCAATGCAAGCTTTAAAAACATCCACTAAAACAAATTATTAGGTTATTGCAAAATGTGCCTAATGATTACAGCGCCATCTATATCTGTATCACAGTTAATACGACATTATACCTTCAACTAAGCAACTACGCACTTGATGGTTTTAGAAAGTATGCCGTGTTTATTTCATAGTATCTACGTTTGCCGATAGAGGGCTTACAGATTAATTACATCATTATGCTAATGACATGAAATAATTGAAAAAAAAATCGCAAATCAAGGTGATTGGTACAAGTTGTCAGTGCGGTATCAATAGGAATAATCAATGAATGAATCTGTTATATACATACGAATTCTTAATATATACATAAGTTTATGATCTCTTACTTGAGTAATTGTTGTGATCGTCTATTAGTTTTATGTTAATTTTTAAAAGCTCTTATAAATCGACTACTTAAGTTACCTTCAATTGATTGATTGAATGCACAAATAAAACTTATATATATTAGATTGAAAATGTCCCAAAAAAAAACCTTTCTATAGAATACTCATCATTATGTTACCGTAGTAGTAGAATTTCAAACTAGACTACGAAACTACGAACGTTCGTAGCAACAATAGTACTAGCTACGAGTCGTAGCAAGATTTTATCTATATTTTCAATACGAGCCGTAGCATGTAAGACATTGGTACATACAATGTACGAAAATTTAACGAAAGTAAACATCCTACTATATTATAAACGCGAAAGTTTGTATGCATGTATGGATGTTTGTTACTCTTTCACGCAAAAACTACTGAATGGATTTTGATGAAACTTTACAATAATAGAGCTTATACATCAGAATAATACATAGGCTATAATTTATAAAGATATTATGAACATCCACCACCTACGGGATCGGGAACTATGCTGGTGAATACGCGGGACGCTACCAGTTATTACAAGAAATGAAAATAGAGCAAGAGGCCTTTGTAGATTATATTGATTTATAAATATCTACTAAGACTTATATGCCAACATTCGTTCATTGAACATAATGATAACTTATTAATATATCTCACACTTGTAATTAAAAAATATGTATACAATAGCGGTAGTTGAATGATAAGAATATGAATTCAAAATCGCATGTGTGGGGTTCAAATCCTTATGTTGATACTATTGACGCAGCGCTAAGGAAGAACATAGTGAGAGAACCTTTACATTTAAAGATTTAACTATATGAAGATTACGACTCTTAATTGAAAATTACTTAAATATAATAAATCAGACCCGCTAAATCTAGTATTATTATAATGTTCTAAGTGCACCGAGCCTAGGAACTGAACATTATGTTTTATTTTCTAAATCGATATTTTCATAAATGAAAAATAAAAAATTATAAAAACGCTTTTCTCATTATCGTTTGAACTCTATTTGATGTAGGTAAGTAAACACTTATCTGTTGTATTTGCGTAAATCTTAGCTAAGATAATTACTTATGTTGAAACCTCACAAGATTACTTAATCTGCTGACATAAACTTAACCTGCTTTTTGTCAAATAAAACATTAATCATTGGTAAATTTCAGTTGTTGATTAATGTAATATTTAATTAAAGCAATCTGCTTTTAATCAATCTATATTTTTGTCAAACTAAACTTCATTAGATACTCGGAGCATAAAAATATACTTCCATCACACAAAACAAAAACAAAACGATTACAAGTAAAGTAACAATTTAAATACGTGTATCTGTCAAGAAGATGGGATTGCTATACTGAATCTAGCAACCAAGCTGGGCCTAGAACAATTTTAGGTTCGCTCGGCATTGCATCAACACATGTCGCTGGATTTCAATCTCTACTAGGAAATGGAATGCTAGACCAAACAATCCAGATCGATCTAGCACAATTTTAGCTCTGCTGAATCCAGAAAAAAGTGCCGCTGCATTGCAATCCATTATAACAAGAAGTTATATTCGATACTGATAATACCGACTTGTCTTCCTTGCTTAAAAAAAATAACTAAACACAATATGGGGCATATAAAATATTTATCGTTTCGGAAGCTAGACCGCATGTTAAATTAATATCTGTCTGTGTGTCGAATATAATTAGGTAACAACGTAAAGCCTGCCTTAATAAATGATGCTACTTTCGACAGGCGTTCACTTTAAAAGTACGCTGTTTATTTTTTCGTAATGTCTTGGACTAGGTATTTGGAGGACGTATTTGCAACAAATTTTGAGTGATAGTCGAAACTCGGTTTGATATGTGAGAATCGAAATTGTAACACCGCGTGAGATTTCGTCAGGCCTACACATGTGTATAACACGTTGGTCGCATCCGATGCGTGCTTGAGCAGTCAAGAACGTCAACGATATTAAATGGTAATAGAGATTGCATGCTGGATCCAGCAGTCTAGCTAAGCTCAGCAAAAGATTAGTTGCTAGGGATTGGAATGTAATCAAGAAATTTTAGTTATACTCGATCCAGTAAAAAATGGCACTGGATTGCAATTCCTAGATGGTAGCAATAAGTAATGGTCATGTATTCTGTTTCTATTTGTTGAAATACATTTATACTTGAATATAGCTATAAGTAGTAATAAGTGCAGCTCTAAATAATAATAATACTATACTAAAACATAACTTGGATAATACATCATCCACTCACATGCGTCTCTACTGGATAAAGGCTTTATCTACTGAATGCTACTGGGTCTAATATTCAGCTTAAAGTAGGCTTAAGTAATAACAGAACCGTACGATTAAAACAAGTTCTAAATCAAACGATTCAACTTAGTCTCACATTTACAATAAATTAGGTTAACCGTAATATTTAATTATCTAATAAATTCAAAGTATATTATCTGTAATAAATAATATTCATACTCCAGCATTTTTTACCACGACGTGATAAAAATTACCACAAGAATTCGTATCTCCTATTGAGTTGTAAAATAAACAATTATGACAAATGACTGACTGACCACAGTCTAAGCAAGCCTCGTAAATGTAGGGTGGGCAAATTACTGAGATTAATAAGGATAGTCCAATTTAAATTATTCTGTAAGCTAGAAACTTTAGCATAACAAGCGTTTGAAAAATCCATAGATACGTCTTTAGGGGAAAGATATTTTACCAATAATGTGCGACTATGTTTATGTACCAAGGAGATAAATAATACAAGTTGTATCTCAATGGTAAGGACACGCACCTCTTAACCGAGGTGTGCGGTTTCAAACCCGGGC